>OX381589.1:10412403-10831639 GCA_947458855.1 Monopis laevigella
CTGCAATTAAAAACACGGAACTTCGTTCTAATAAAATAATTAGAAAAATGCACATAGAGGGCGTATAAATAGGCAAAAAGCGATGATAAAATCGTGAGGGTTGATATGTACCTGGTTAGCTCAGTGGTTGAGTTCATTGCCACGAAAGCAAGGGTCGTGGATTCGAGCTTCCACACCAGAATGTTTGTCAATGTAAATTGTATCAATGTAATTTTGTCTTTAAAATTTTCATGATAATTATACGAGTATATCAATAATTTCATTTAACTTACAAACCGAGACAAGACGAATCGGATCAAGGTGGGTAAACTCTTCACTCCCAAGTATTCCGTTGGCGATTTATAAGGGGAGAGGCAAGCATCCTTATATAAGCATCTAAAGAGTTACGTTTACGCACACTGATCCGGTCCGACATGTAATCCGACTCGCCTCGGTCGGCTATCTATACTAATGTCTATACTAAAAAGAAGTATATATATTAGTATATAAAGAGGTAAAGTTTGGGAGTTTGAGAGAATATAGGGGGTAATCTCTGGATCTACTGAACCGATTTTGAAAATTCTTTTAGTGTTGGATAGCCCATTTACCGATGATGGCTATATTACGTCACGTTACGACCAATAAGAGTGAAGCATCAATGAAACATGTTGGGAAAATGGGGAAAATTTGTTCCTTTTGAGAGCTTCCGTTGCGTTCGCTGCGTAAACTGTTAAAGTTACGCAGGCGAAGTTGCGCAGGTCAGCTAGTATGTCATAAAATTATGTTTCCTTAAACTTTACATTTAACTTTATATGCATGTAATTATTGTAGTTAAATTATGTAGATAGAAACTTTCATAACTGTAGATGAAACGTTAACTAACTTTAACTCGCTTTATATTCGGTTTGCTCTGGGACAGGCTTTAGCAACTGTGCTAGGTGAGTATGAACGCCTGGGCCCTGATTCAACAAAATAAATTGTCCATATCATCAATTTAAAATTTGATATAATTTCGAGGAAGGCCTCTATAACCGACCGGACTCGTTACAGATGCCAAAACCGTCAAGTGACCTAGTCATGTTTCAGTTTTATTCTGTGAGTTTACCGGTTTTCCGGAGACTACTGCTTAGATTTCTTGTCGAGGGGGTACCCTCGATTGATTAGACGATAAAGCAGGGAGAATATTAAAACAGACTCGTAATACAAATACGCCCATGTCGCCGCCCATTTCGTCACCGCATGTAGTATCGTAGCCGATGGTATGAGTCTACACCAAACAAGTGTCTCGTCGCGATGTTTAGATAGACTCAATAACCCACCTATAAACAGTTTCACAAGTTGGTATAGTGAAACTAGGACCGACACATGACCGACAGCTAAAAGTGCTCTCCTAGGCACTATAGTGGTGTTGTTTAACAAATGTACATATTTTTGTACATTAAAAACTAACCGGGGTTTGAACCAGGAATCTAAGTGTTTTTAAGTCTAACCAACTCGGACACCACGTATATGTTTGCTGCCTGGACAATTTTAATTTACAAATAAGCTAAGTTTTCCCGCTGCTTTCTGATTTATTTACACCATTGTCCATAACTCTATAATGTCCCAATGAAAACCGGGCTTTGAAGTTCAGCGCAAAACTACTAATTTAGAATTTCTACGACTTTATGGGATGCCTTTAATTTAGTATTAAAGATTCTTGAAAAGCAAGAATTTTCGTTCGCTTCCTTTAAGAGATGGTCAGATATTTGAATATTAATTAATCTTAGCTAGATGATTAGATGGGAGGAAGATACCACTGCCAATATAGATGCAAAATCCCTCAAGGGACTTAGTCATATCATTACTTTCTGGAGACTACTGCATCGATTTCTTGTAAAGGAGACAGTTTCCTTTCTGGTTGTGTTACGTTGATTCGACGAAATGAAATGAAATGAAATAAAATTCTTCATTTGTTAACTTTGGTACAATAATTATTAGTAGTGAAGCTCAAAGTTTGCCCTTAGGCGTACAAATATTATACAAATAAAACCCCCCTTCTTTTGTTTAGGAGACACTAGCACTTCTGTTTAGATTTCTCATTATTTTACACAGCTAGTAATATTTAACAAATCTGAGAGAGTAACAGTGCTTAATTAAATAATAGGTATTAACCACTCTATATAAAACCGCAAAAACCCAGAAAAAAAGAGAAGACAATAAAAATAATAATAACAAAACTAAAACACAAACTATGAACTGGGTGAATTTAAAGTCTTGCATAGTATAGTGATTGAAAAACAACAATATTTATTACTTTATTAGAACCTAATCATATTATTCTTACAACCATAGTTATAGAATTCATTTAGGGAGTATAAACAATTTGTTAAGAGCCACTTTATCATTTTCGTCTTAAAAATAAAATAAGGCAGCGAGGATAATGCAAATTCGTCTTAAGCGTTTGGCAAATGCAATATTTAACCGGCATAGTGGAAACGATCAAGTTAAATAATAATGCATTGATCAATCCCGTTCACAGACTTTATAGATCTACTTACAATCAGTTAGATACAAAAGTTTAATGCCACTAATTATGTTACAGACAGTTCACCGTAAGATGCTCCATGCCTGCCATAGTGCCAACATCACAGCAGTACATACGGTGAACGGCTTTTGATATTCTATCAGGTTGGCTAAAAGCATGGTCACCCCACTTTACCAATGTATCTATACTAATATTATAAAGCTGAAGAGTTTGTTTGTTTGTTTGTTTGTTTGAACGCGCTAATCTCAGGAACTACTGATTCGAATTGAAAAAATATTTTCGTGTTGGATAATCCATTTATCGAGAAAGGCTATAAGCTATATAACATCACGCTACGACTAATAGGAGCGGAGTAACAAAGAAAAATGTTGCAAAAACGGGGAAAAATTATTCCTTTTAAGAGCGTACGCTGCGTAAACGGTTAAATTTAAACGCGCAGACAAAGTTGCGCGGGTCAGCTAGTGATAAATAAAGGCTTATAATTTCTGATTACACCATTTCCATTCTCCATCGTGGTCACTAATAGTTGGAGGGCTGCCCATATGATTTACGGACTGGTAAAGAAACCGTCCGCTGGATATAAAATATCATTCGTAACTCTGGATCTTGACCTCGCTCGCGGATTAAACTTGTCCAGGACCATATCTAGAATATCTGATCAGCAGGTGATTTCCGGATCAGTCACAAATTGACTGGTTTGAAAGCACCGCCCCTCCCGCTCACACGTATTTTTATGCCTGAATGATTTATACAATATTTTTTTAATAAACTTTACATGTACTTCATTATTGTAGATGCATTATGTAGATCTAATAAACACAAATTTCAAAACTGTAGATGAAAATGTTAACAAATTTATCCCGCTTTTCGGGTTCAGCGCAGAGCCAGCAATATAGAATTTCTACCACTTTGTGAGACGCCTTTAATTTTGTTAAAGTTTCAGGAACATGAAGTTTATTCCTGTAAAATGATGGTCAGATATTTTTTAATTAATCATAGCTAGACCATTCAGATTTTGGTCCATTCATTGCTATATATATTTTAAATATTCCTCTGGCATAATGTTTATACCAGCGTTAAGGCGCCCGAGGCCGAGGTCAGGGTAAATTTTATTCATATTTTACTTGTCATAACTGATGGTATTCTAAGTCTACACCGACCAAGTTGTCAGCTCATCGCGGTTTTTGCATAGGCTCAATAAACAGGTATAGTGAAATTGGGACCGACAGCTTAACGTGCTCTCCGAGGCACTAAATTATATTGTCATACTAATGTGATATTGAAATCTATAGCCTAATTATGATATGAAGCATTTAAAGATCGCAATGGTTTTTGCCTGTACTTATATTAATGCTCAAAAAAATACCCATTGAAATATTAAAAAAAATACCCTCTGGGAAAAGCCAGATATTGCATTTCATAAATATGCTAGGAATGCATAAGAGAGTTGATTTGGTCGCTTGGCTACCTACTCCTTCGGATCCAGCCCTAAGCCGCACTCAATTGGACGATTTCGAATGCATCGGCCTCAATTTTACCTTCAATTCAAGCATGAACGTATTCAAAATGGTTTTATAAGTGGAGTCTTGTTCGAGGCTTAGGTATGCTTTTATCGTAGATTTCTTGTAATATAAAAATAATTCAACTGCGTAACATTAAATAAAAAATGGTTGTTAAAATTATTAAATAACTTCTAAAACAGAAAATTATAGAAAAAAAAAACAAATTATAATTACTAACGTAGTTACAGATTCGTTGGCTTATTTAACTTAAAAATATAGTGATAAGAAAGTAAAAATATATACTTTGGAAGATTGTACATTGGGTTAATATGAGGCTCTGTTGATAAAAAAAAAGCTTCTCCATACAAACTAGTAATGTTAAAACAAACAATTTGTATAGAGACACCAACATTTTTTTTCATTTGCAACACATGATTCCACGTGAAAGTGGTTCATTTGATTTAAAATATAGCTCAACTTATTAAAATTACTAAGACATATATTATTTATTATTCGATGGCTTCCTTTAAAAATATAAGTAAATAAATTCTTTAAAAAAATCATTCGATAAACAGATGGATGAAGTATATCTACGAGTATATTCTACTACTTGAGAATTTAATTAAAACTAGCTTATCTGAATAAAACAACTGAAATACAGTTCGATGGCTTCCATTAAAAAAATAAATTCACTAAAATGATTTTCGTCTAATCATTCTTAGCCGGGAGGGATATTATACTATTAGAGGATTAAATAAAAAGTAGCAGATCTTTGGTTACAGTAGGTAAATAAAAAAACATCAGGAACGCGTGTTTCACACGTAAATTAACTCGGTCATGAATAAGCTCTCCGAAACAAAGTTTGGACACCTCCGGCCGCAATGGAGGTCGGAGGAAATTTGCCTTGGAACAAAATTTGGGAAACATTTTAACACAATCTGGAAAATGTAAGTTGATTATGTAAAAGTAAACAAAACAACGCCAACTTTATTTGACATTGACGCGAAAAAATCAAAATATACACTTTGGAGAGCATATTTATTTTATTAGTTTATTTAGAGGTACACCAAAGAAGCAATGTCATACATTGAAAAGTATTTAAATTATTATGCTATTTCAGAGACAGCATTATGTAGCATGAATAATTACAATAATCATGCATTGTTGAAATCAAATAAAATAATAAACATATACCTATTAATACATATTAAACGAGATAAATAAAAACAAATATTTTTTTAAAGCTAAGATAATAATGATAAAATTAAGAATTGAATGGATTACAGAAATATTTATAAATAATTCTGAATTGCATAGCATTGGATACTTACCGATCTTATGAATGATACCTACATAAGATCCATTGTATATAATATGTCTATATTATTACGTATGTATTAATAAAATCTTAACCGTAAAAAAAAAAAGCGGCCGGACCTGGGTTGGGTGACCGCTTTATACATCGAGGCTAAACCATCATAAGCACCACATCAAGCTTGAGTTAGAGCTTATGAGTACATACCAAAAAGGCGAAATGAAGATGAATTAAACCTCCGCTGGGTAGCATGAGGCCGTTTAAACGGTTCTCGGGAGCCACAAAGGTACCCGTGATAGAATGGCACGTTCTATTAATTGGGGTATAGGGCTCAATTATTTTCTGTACAGTTTTTTGTGGTCTGGCTTTCATTCCATTTAAAGCTAAGCTTACATTGGTTAACTCTTTACTTCTGCCTATTTTAGACTATGTGCATACGTTACGTTTTTGGCCTGCGAAAATATTTACACATTTCGGAGTATAGAAAACAGCTGAAATGACTCAATATCCGCTCTCATAGATCACTACATTTCCTTTGCCTGTTATATAATATTCTTAAAATCCTTACTTACCTTTGTATAACTATGTATCTATAAACGGTTTGTAGTTATAACTAGATTAAAGTTTTCACTCTCCTAAAGGTTAGCTGGTAGATAATGCCTAAGGCATTGAACTCGCCTTTATATAAATATTTTAGTGCAATAAAGAATTATAAATAAATAATTGCGACTAGCTAGCCACTTAACTAACCACACACATCGGTGTTGACTTTTACCATCGGATAAGAAGAGGTGGGATTAAAACCCCTTCGCTGGGTACCCTGAGGCCGTCTAGGCGGTCTCGGGCACCGTAAAACACACGTGATGGTACGTTTAAGTTTAACCACTTTCTGCTCTATCCCGATGTCGTCTTATTCTGGCAAGTACCTTCCCCTGCTTTTATCCTTGTACTAATTTTGTAGCCTCTTGTATAAATTTATGTAACAAACCACTAATTAATTATGCATCCAAACGTGACAAATTTTTATAATGCTGTTTTTTTAGATCTACTTTTTTATCTACCTTTACGGCTACAAATTTTTAGACTGATTTAGTTGAAATTCGGTAGAAAGGTAAATTTATTACAGGAGGTCAACATGCGATATATTAATTACTAGCAGGAGGGTACAGGTCGGGTGAGGGTTAACTGTTTTGAGGGTAGGTGCTTAAACTATTAAATGTCGGATTGAACATGTTTTAAGAAATATCATCATACCTAACGCTGACTGTGCGATCTAGGAAATGCGCTCCCTAAAAGTTCCGACGGCAGATCCTTTAAAAGACGATGCAAAGACTTTGCTGGAATTCCTTTTGCACCGACTACCACTTCATTAAAATTGAGTATTAAAACCGTTTCTACCCATAAGCTATAGAGATCGGTGGTTTCTAGTCATTCGTGAGATAAAAGTACTTGATGGTGTGGTCCTTTGGAATGTTTGTTTCCCACGGAACGGTCAGTTCTACAAGTATTATTTTCTTCAAACACCAAGAGTACGAGTATAACAATATGTCTGGTCTGTAAGCTAAATCTGTTAGTTCGCACTGAATTTATTTTTGACTTTTGAATGTATCCATGAAAATATTCCAGACTGATGCAATGGCCAGGATTGAGAAAGGTTTATTTTGAGTTTTCTTGAGGACAACTTAAGAACAAAAGTAATTAATCTTTCATTTCTCGATAATTATTTTCTGGCACTTGCGAGACTTACAGCGTCACGAATAAATTTAAGAACTTTATCATGTCGGTGCGAATAATTGCCATTTTTTAAGAAAAGTTTTGAGCCCTACAAAGTATATCCTGGCTATGTACATGTCTTACTAGATTATTTTGCTCAGGTAATTTGTCATTTAAAAGGCGTAGACAACATAAAACCGTATAAATCCATACTTCAGAAATATAAATGTGAAAACGAATCTATTTGATATTCACAACTAAACTACGAAATTGTTTTAGTTAAAATTTGGTATAAAGCTATTTAAATCCACGGTCTCATCATAGGTTGAGTTTAATTTTAGGCATAAATTAGTGTTACAAAGTGCTAGTGTTACAAATACGCGTGAATCCATTGACAAAAGTTAGTATGTAGTATAGAAAATGTATTTTTCACTACATCTGATTCTACCTACAGGGACAAATTAAGCTGTTGATTACACACAGCAAGTGTTTCTAAGATGAAGCTGGGAAAAACAGCGGGTGGTTATTACTATAAACTACCCCTTTGTGGCAGCCTATACTCCACCCCTTCGCACATTTCCTTTAATACGAAATATAAACTAGGTACCTACCGTAGTATAATTCAGGCAGTATTTTTTTATTACATAGATTATCTTTAATTTTATGATAATTATTTTATTTATATATATTTAAATATACAGGGTGAATTTGAAAGGTATAAATAATAAAATAATAACTAATATGAGGTGCTGCTGATTAAATCAACTTTTCCCATGGAACCATGTGTCGCATGTATCTATATCTACTAATACATACAAGTACATAATCCTAAAGTCGTTGCAAATGCCTTTGAAGATACACCTTTGTTCATGCTTGTATTATAAATTGGGGGATGAAGTTATGTTGAACTTAAGGGACGTGTGGGTTTCGCATGAACCCTTCTAACTCCGTTCACATTTGTCCTGTTAGGGATTAAAACATATTAACCCCTTATAAGCTGTTAGGCCTTCAAATCAATCTGGCTATCTCTTACCTTGTACTACGGTTCCGGTGAATTTAAATTATGTTATGAATTTCCTAATATGTACACATAAAAAAAACATATTATTTTTAAGGAGAAAATAACGATATTTTCGGAATATAAATTCCAGAATGTATAAGCGCATCACTTCAGAACGGCTGCACGTATTTTTGTTTTTGTATTTTTAATTGACAAGGACTTGGACTGTTATAATAATAATAATATTTATTTATTTCAGGAATACAATTTACATAAGAGAGGCTCATCAAACGTTTTTTTTTTTTTTTTTAATAAAAGCTATGATCATATTATGAACGCCTATATAGTTTAAATTACTCCAACAAATACTTCATTGTCTTCACATCAAGTAAATAAAATACCTTTACCTCAATCGTGAATTTAGTATAAAAGTTGAAGATATGTGTACCTTTTTTGTACTTTGTCATTTTATCTTAATGTTATTTAAAAATCCACTATAAAAAACACCCAGTATATATAAATATTTCTGAAACTCTTGTCTACTAACTCAAGGTCGCTCAGGGGTAAGAAAATGACTACGTTCGGGGTTTCCCTAAGATAAAATCAGGAATGGAGAAATCCGTAAAAGAATTACAGACTCCGAAAATGCTAGGTTGATTATATTTGCCAAAGAATAGCAGCAAAATACAGTTTAAAGAAAACGTAGTATATCTGCAGGCGTTTATTCCGTAATTATAAGAATTTTTAGTAAAACTTTTATCGAAAGAAATGGCAACAACATATTTCTATTTTGGTATAATTTCTTATTTTGAAGATCAACTCAACTAATATAATAAAGATGAATAGTTTGTTTGGCTGAACGCTCTAATTTCAGGTACTAATATGTATATGTATCATCACGGATGCCTTACGGCGCCTGAGACCGCCTAGACGGCCCCAGGGTACCCAGCGGAGGGGTTTTTAATCCCACCTCGTCGTATCCGATGGTATGAGTCTACACCGAACAAGTAGCTAGCTCGTTGCGATGTTTTGAATAGACTCAATAACCCATTTATAAAAAGTTTCACAAATTGGTATAGTGAAACTGGGACCGACACCTTAACGTGCTCTCCGAGGCACTATAGTGGTACTAATAGTTTAAATAAATAAAAAAAAATAGTGTTATTACCGTGGAAGGCTATAGGCTATATATAACATCACGCTACGACCAATACCTCATTCAATCAATGAAAACTGTTGCTAAAAAAGGGAAAATTTATTCGTTTTGAGAGCTTCCGTTGCGTATACGGTTAGTTACGCATACGAAGTTTGTTCAAATCTCGTTGCAATATGTGATGCCACAGACTATTTTTTTAGCAACGTTAATGTACCTAAGCCTCCGTAACTACCGATGTTGCTTTTTGTTGCTACATTTTGACTAGTAGCATTACTTATGTAATTTAATTAAATCTGTAATTATCTGTTGGCCGCAACTTCGTGTGCCGCACACGAATTTTGTCTTTAAAACGAAAGATACAAAAAAAATTAATATAGGTAATGTAGTTGCCAAAAAGGTAACATGTGAACCTTAAACATAAAAATAATAGGTAACAAGCAATGACAAAATTCGTGAGGGGTGACTGGAACCTGATTGGCTCAGCGGTTGCCATACGGCGCCCGAGACCGGCCTAGACGGCCTCAGGGTATCCAACGGAGGGGTTTATAATCCCACCTCGTCGTAGCCGATGGTATGAGTCTACACCAAACAAGAGTCTCGTCGCGATGTTTAGATAGACTCAATAACCCACTTATAAACAGTTTCACAAGTTGGTATAGTGAAACTAGGACCGATAGCTGAACGTGCTCTCCGAGGCACTACAGTGGTGTTGTTAAATAAATGTACATATTTTTGTACATTAAAAACTCACCGGGGTTTGAACCAGGAATCTAAGTGTTTTTAAGTCTAACCAACTCGGACACCACGTATATGTTTGCTGCCTGGACAATTTTAATTTACAAATAAGCTAAGTTTTCCCGCTGCTTTCTGATTTGTTTACACCACTGTCCATAACTCTATAATGTCCCAATGAAAACCGGGCTTTGAAGTTAAGCGCAAAACTACTAATTTAGAATTTCTACGACTTTATGAGATGCCTTTAATTTAGTATTAAAGATTCTTGAAAAGCAAGAATTTTCGTTCGCTTCCTTTAAGAGATGGTCAGATATTTGAATATTAATTAATCTTAGCTAGATGATTAGATGGGAGGAAGATACCACTGCCAATATAGATGCAAAAACCCTCAAGGGACTTAGTCATATCATTACTTTCTGGAGACTACTACATCGATTCCTTATAAAGGAGACAGTTTCCTTTCTGGTTGTGTTACGTTGATTCGACGAAATGAAATGAAATGAAATAAAATTCTTCATTTGTTAACTTTGGTACAATAATTATTAGTAGTGAAGCTCAAAGTTTCCTAAGGGCAAACTATTATACAAATAAAACCCCCCTTCTTTTGTTTAGGAGACACTAGCACTTCTGTTTAGATTTCTCATTATTTTACACAGCTAGTAATATTTAACAAATCTGAGAGAGTAACAGTGCTTAATTAAATAATAGGTATTAACCACTCTATATAAAACCGCAAAAACCCAGAAAAAAAGAGAAGACAATAAAAATAATAATAACAAAACTAAAACACAAACTATGAACTGGGTGAATTTAAAGTCTTGCATAGTATAGTGATTGAAAAACAACAATATTTATTACTTTATTAGAACCTAATCATATTATTCTTACAACCATAGTTATAGAATTCATTTAGGGAGTATAAACAATTTGTTAAGAGCCACTTTATCATTTTCGTCTTAAAAAGAAAATAAGGCAGCGAGGATAATGCAAATTCGTCTTAAGCGTTTCGCAAATGCAATATTTAACCGGCATAGTGGAAACGATCAAGTTAAATAATAATGCATTGATCAATCCCGTTCACAGACTTTATAGATCTACTTACAATCAGTTAGATACAAAAGTTTAATGCCACTAATTATGTTACAGACCGTTCACCGTAAGATGCCCCATGCCTGCCATAGTGCCAACATCACAGCAGTACATACGGTGAACGGCTTTTGATATTCTATCAGGTTGGCTAAAAGCATGGTCACCCCACTTTACCAATGTATAAAAAATAAAGGCTTATAATTTCTGATTACACCATTTCCATTCTCCATCGTGGTCACTAATAGTTGGAGGGCTTAATTAAATAATAGGTATTAACCACTCTATATAAAACCGCAAAAACCCAGAAAAAAAGAGAAGACAATAAAAATAATAATAACAAAACTAAAACACAAACTATGAACTGGGTGAATTTAAAGTCTTGCATAGTATAGTGATTGAAAAACAACAATATTTATTACTTTATTAGAACCTAATCATATTATTCTTACAACCATAGTTATAGAATTCATTTGTGATTATGGGTTAGGCTGCCCATATGATTTACGGACTGGTAAAGAAACCGTCCGCTGGATATAAAATATCATTCTTAGTGGCGTATTTTTTCGTTGCATGAAAATCATGGTTTTTGGGCGTAACTCTGGATCTTGACCTCGCTCGCGGATTAAACTTGTCCAGGACCATATCTAGAATATCTGATCAGCAGGTGATTTCCGGATCAGTCACAAATTGACTGGTTTGAAAGCACCGCCCCTCCCGCTCACACGTATTTTTATGCCTGAATGATTTATACAATATTTTTTTAATTAACTTTACATGTACTTCATTATTGTAGTTGCATTATGTAGATCTAATAAACACAAATTTTAAAACTGTAGATGAAAATGTTAACAAATTTATCCCGCTTTTCGGGTTCAGCGCAGAGCCAGCAATATAGAATTTCTACCACTTTGTGAGACGCCTTTAATTTTGTTAAAGTTTCAGGAACATGAAGTTTATTCCTGTAAAATGATGGTCAGATATTTTTTAATTAATCATAGCTAGACCATTCAGATTTTGGTCCATTCATTGCTATATATATTTTAAATATTCCTCTGGCATAATGTTTATACCAGCGTTAAGGCGCCCGAGGCCGAGGTCAGGGTAAATTTTATTCATATTTTACTTGTCATAACTGATGGTATTGTAAGTCTACACCGACCAAGTTGTCAGCTCATCGCGGTTTTTGCATAGGCTCAATAAACAGGTATAGTGAAATTGGGACCGACAGCTTAACGTGCTCTCCGAGGCACTAAATGATATTGTCATACTAATATGATATTGAAATCTGTAGCCTAATTATGATATGAAGCATTTAAAGATCGCAATGGTTTTTGCCTGTACTTATATTAATGCTCAAAAAAATACCCAAATATAGAAATATTTAAAAAAATACCCTCTGGGAAAAGCCAGATATTGCATTTCATAAATATGCTAGGAATGCATAAGAGAGTTGATTTGGTCGCTTGGCTACCTACTCCTTCGGATCCAGCCCTAAGCCGCACTCAATTGGACGATTTCGAATGCATCGGCCTCAATTTTACCTTCAATTCAAGCATGAACATATTCAAAATGGTTTTATAAGTGGAGTCTTGTTCGAGGCTTAGGTATGCTTTTATCGTAGATTTCTTGTAATATAAAAATAATTCCACTGCGTAACGTTAAATAAAAAATGGTTGTTAAAATTATTAAATAACTTCTAAAACAGAAAATGATAGAAAAAACAAATTATAATTACTAACGTAGTTACAGATTCGTTGGCTTATTTAACTTAAATATAGTGATAAGAAAGTAAAAATATATACTTGGGAAGATTGTACATTGGGTTAATATGAGGCTCTGTTGATAAAAAAAAAGCTTCTCCATACAAACTAGTAATGTTAAAACAACCAATTTGTATAGAGACACCAACATTTTTTTTCATTTGCAACACATGATTCCACGGGAAAGTGGTTCATTTGATTTAAAATATAGCTCAACTTATTAAAATTACTAAGACATATATTATTTATTATTCGATGGCTTCCTTTAAAAATATAAGTAAATAAATTCTTTAAAAAAATCATTCGATAAACAGATGGATGAAGTATATCTACGAGTATATTCTACTACTTGAGAATTTAATTAAAACTAGCTTATCTGAATAAAACAACTGAAATACAGTTCGATGGCTTCCATTAAAAAAATAAATTCACTAAAATGATTTTCGTCTAATCATTCTTAGCCGGGAGGGATATTATACTATTAGAGGATTAAATTAAAAGTAGCAGATCTTTGGTTACAGTAGGTAAATAAAAAAACATCAGGAACGCGTGTTTCACACGTAAATTAACTCGGTCATGAATAAGCTCTCCGAAACAAAGTTTGGACACCTCCGGCCGCAATGGAGGTCGGAGGAAATTCGCCTTGGAACAAAATTTGGGAAACATTTTAACACAATCCGGAAAATGTAAGTTGATTATGTAAAAGTAAACAAAACAACGCCAACTTTATTTGACATTGACGCGAAAAAATCAAAATATACACTTTGGAGAGCATATTTATTTTATTAGTTTATTTAGAGGTACACCAAAGAAGCAATGTCATACATTGAAAAGTATTTAAATTATTATGCTATTTCAGAGACAGCATTATGTAGCATGAATAATTACAATAATCATGCATTGTTGAAATCAAATAAAACCTATTAATACATATTAAACGAGATAAATAAAAACAAATATTTTTTTAAAGCTAAGATAATAATGATAAAATTAAGAATTGAATGGATTACAGAAATATTTATAAATAATTCTGAATTGCATAGCATTGGATACTTACCGATCTTATGAATGATACCTACATAAGATCCATTGTATATAATATGTCTATATTATTACGTATGTATTAATAAAATCTTAACCGTATAAAAAAAAAGCGGCCGGACCTGGGTTGGGTGACCGCTTTATACATCGAGGCTAAACCATCATAAGCACCACATCAAGCTCGAGTTAGAGCTTATGAGTACATACCAAAAAGGCGAAATGAAGATGAATTAAACCTCCGCTGGGTAGCATGAGGCCGTTTAAACGGTTCTCGGGAGCCACAAAGGTACCCGTGATAGAATGGCACGTTCTATTAATTGGGGTATAGGGCTCAATTATTTTCTGTACAGTTTTTTGTGGTCTGGCTTTCATTCCATTTAAAGCTAAGCTTACATTGGTTAACTCTTTACTTCTGCCTATTTTAGACTATGTGCATACGTTACGTTTTTGGCCTGCGAAAATATTTACACATTTCGGAGTATAGAAAACAGCTGAAATGACTCAATATCCGCTCTCATAGATCACTACATTTCCTTTGCCTGTTATATAATATTCTTAAAATCCTTACTTACCTTTGTATAACTATGTATCTATAAACGGTTTGTAGTTATAACTAGATTAAAGTTTTCACTCTCCTAAAGGTTAGCTGGTAGATAATGCCTAAGGCATTGAACTCGCCTTTATATAAATATTTTAGTGCAATAAAGAATTATAAATAAATAATTGCGACTAGCTAGCCACTTAACTAACCACACACATCGGTGTTGACTTTTACCATCGGATAAGAAGAGGTGGGATTAAAACCCCTTCGCTGGGTACCCTGAGGCCGTCTAGGCGGTCTCGGGCACCGTAAAACACACGTGATGGTACGTTTAAGTTTAACCACTTTCTGCTCTATCCCGATGTCGTCTTATTCTGGCAAGTACCTTCCCCTGCTTTTATCCTTGTACTAATTTTGTAGCCTCTTGTATAAATTTATGTAACAAACCACTAATTAATTATGCATCCAAACGTGACAAATTTTTATAATGCTGTTTTTTTAGATCTACTTTTTTATCTACCTTTACGGCTACAAATTTTTAGACTGATTTAGTTGAAATTCGGTAGAAAGGTAAATTTATTACCGGAGGTCAACATACGATATATTAATTACTAGCAGGAGGGTACAGGTCGGGTGAGGGTTAACTGCTTTGAGGGTAGGTGCTTAAACTATTAAATGTCGGATTGAACATGTTTTAAGAAATATCATCATACCTAACGCTGACTGTGCGATCTAGGAAATGCGTTCCCTAAAAGTTCCGACGGCAGATCCTTTAAAAGACGATGCAAAGACTTTGCTGTAATTCCTTTTGCACCGACTATCACTTCATTAAAATTGAGTATTAAAACCGTTTCTACCCATAAGCTATAGAGATCGGTGGTTTCTAGTCATTCGTGAGATAAAAGTACTTGATGGTGTGGTCCTTTGGAATGTTTGTTTCCCATGGAACGGTCAGTTCTACAAGTATTATTTTCTTCAAACACCAAGAGTACGAGTATAACAATATGTCTTGTCTGTAAGCTAAATCTGATAGTTCGCATTAAATTTATTTTTGTGTTTTGAATGTATCCATGAAAATATTCCAGACTGATGCAATGGCCAGGATTGAGAAAGGTTTACTTTGTGTTTTCTTGAGGACCACTTAAGAACAAAAGTAGTTAATCTTTCATTTCTCGATAATTATTTTCTGGCACTTGCGAGACTTACAGCGTCACGAATAAATTTAAGAACTTTATCATGTCGGTGCAAATAATTGCCATTTTTAAGCAAAGTTTTGAGCCCTACAAGTATATCCTGGCTATGTACATGTCTTACTAGATTATTTTGCTCAGGTAATTTGTCATTTAAAAGGCGTAGACAACAAAAAACCGTAAAAATCCATACTTCAGAAATATAAATGTGAAAACGAATCTATTTGATATTCACAACTAAACTACGGAATTGTTTTAGTTAAAACTTGGTATAAAGTAAATTAAATCCCCGGTCTCATCATAGTTTGAGTTTAATTTTAGGCATAAATTTGTGTTACAAAGTGCTAGTGTTACAAATACGCGTGAATCCATTGACAAAAGTTAGTATGTAGTATAGAAAATGTATTTTTCACTACATCTGATTCTACCTACAGGGACAAATTAATCTGTTGATTACACACAGCAAGTGTTTCTAAGATGAAGCTGGGAAAAACAGCGGGTGGTTATTACTATAAACTACCCCTTTGTGGCAGCCTCCACCCCTACGCACATTTCCTTTAATACGAAATATAAACTAGGTACCTACCGTAGTATAATTCAGGCAGTGTAAAATTTTTTTTTTTATTACATAGACTATCTTTAATTTTATAATAATTATTTTATTTATATATATTTAAATATACAGGGTGAATTTGAAAGGTATAAATAATAAAAAAATAACTAATATGAGGTGCTGCTGATTAAATCAACTTTTCCCATGGAACCATGTGTCGCATGTATCTATATCTACTAATATAGATACATACAAGTACATAATCCTAAAGTCGTTGCAAATGCCTTTGAAGATACACCTTTGCTCATGCTTGTATTATAAATTGGGGGATGAAGTTATGTTGAACTTAAGGGACGTGTGGGTTTCGCATGAACCCTTCTAACTCCGTTCACATTTGTCCTGTTAGGGATTAAAACATATTAACCCCTTATAAGCTGTTAGGCCTTCAAATCAATCTGGCTATCTCTTACCTTGTACTACAGTTCCGGTGAATTTAAATTATCTTATAAATTTCCATAATGTACACATAAATAAAACAATAAGGAGAAAATAATGATATTTTCGGAATATAAATTCCAGAATGTATAAGCGCATCACTTCAGAACGGCTGCACGTATTTTTGTTTTTGTATTTTTAATTGACAAGGACTTGGACTGTTATAATAATAATAATATTTATTTATTTCAGGAATACAATTTACATAAGAGAGGCTCATCAAACGTTTTTTTTTTTTTTTTTAATAAAAGCTATGATCATATTATGAACGCCTATATGGTTTAAATTACTCCAACAAATACTTCATTGTCTTCATATCAAGTAAATAAAAAACCTTTACCTCAATCGTGAATTTAGTATAAAAGTTGAAGATATGTGTACCTTTTTTGTACTTTAAGTCATTTTATCTTAATGTTATTTAAAAATCGACTATAAAAAACACCCAGTATATATAAATATTTCTGAAACTCTTGTCTACTAACTCAAGGTCGCTCAGGGGTAAGAAAATGACTACGCTCGGAGTTTCCCTAAGATAAAATCAGGAATGGAGAAATCCGTAAAAGAATTACAGACTCCGAAAATGCTAGGTTGATTATATTTGCCAAAGAATAGCAGCTATATACAGGATAAAGAAAACGTTGTGTATCTGCAGGCGTTTATTCCGTAATTATAAGAAATTTTTAGTAAAACTTTTATCGAAAGAAATGGCAACAACATATTTCTATTTTGCTATAATTTCTTATTTTGAAGATCAACTCAACTAATATAATAAAGATGAATAGTTTGTTTGGCTGAACGCTCTAATTTCAGGTACTAATATGTATATGTATCATCACGGATGCCTTACGGCGCCCGAGACCGCCTAGACGGCCCCAGGGTACCCAGCGGAGGGGTTTTCAATCCCACCTCGTCGTATCCGATGGTATGAGTCTACACCGAACAAGTAGCTAGCTCGTTGCGATGTTTTGAATAGACTCAATAACCCATCTATAAACAGTTTCACAAATTGGTATAGTGAAACTGGGACCGACACCTTAACGTGTTCTCCGAGGCACTATAGTGGTACTAATAGTTTAAATAAATAAAAAAATTTAGTGTTGGATAGTCCATTTACCGTGGAAGGCTATAGGCTATATATAACATCACGCTACGACCAATACCTCATTCAATCAATGAAAACTGTTGCTAAAAAAGGGAATTTTATTCGTTTTGAGAGCTTCCGTTGCGTATACGGTTAGAGTTACGCATACGAAGTTTGTTCAAATCTCGTTGCAATGCAAACGTTAATGTACCTAAGCCTCCGTAACTACCGATGTTGCTTTTTGTTGCTACATTTTGACTAGTAGCATTACTTATGTAATTTAATTAAATCTGTAATTATCTGTTGGCCGCAACTTCGTGTGCCGCACACGAATTTTGTCTTTAAAACGAAAGATACAAAAAAAATTAATATAGGTAATGTAGTTGCCAAAAAGGTAACATGTGAACCTTAAACATAAAAATAATAGGTTACAAGCATTGACAAAATTCGTGAGGGTTGACTGGAACCTGGTTGGCTCAGCCGTTGAGCGCCTTGCCGCGATAGCGAGGTTCGTGGGTTCGAGTCCCACCCACCAGGATTTTTTTCATTGGATTAATAAGGATTAATAAGGAATTTATAAAAAAATGCATAAATATTAAACAATAAAATAATATATGTCATAAAATTATGTCTTATGTTGTAAAAATATTTTTATTTATTTAAAAGTGAATAAGAATACAATTTTGTGCTTATATAATATATAAAGAAACAGTTTCTGTATAAGTTTAAAGTTTATTTATATAAGAATATTACAACAGCGATATTATGTCCCTACTTATAACTAAACCAAATGATAGCATTAAAAGCACGACAATTTTCTACTTACACAGTAGTTTAATTTAAACTAAATACAGGGTATTTTTAAAAGCTCCGTCGTTTTAGTCTTCATTAAATATTCGAGTCAGCAAGGGTCGCGCTACCACTTGTTCGGTAACTGTTGAGACCAACGAGGTTGCATTGTGTATGGAGGTGCAATCACAAGACTGTATTCATATTTATGAACTTTGTATATCAGCTATAAAAAAACTATTATTCTCCAATAAAATAACGAACTCAATAATAGGTACTCGATTTCTGTTTGTTGCAGAATTAAAATATTTTATTTGACGATTATTTTCTAATATTATTGATTAATCTTTCTGTGTCGGGTTTTATATTTATATTTTTTTCGAAATCAATAAAAAACTTTTCTAATATTTTATATACAAAAAAAAATTACGAACAACAGAAAGATTTTTTCGTACAATTACGCAATATAAAAAAAATGGAACTTCGACCAACAGCCAATATTGGAAGTACGTTTGTATGGGCGTCAAGTAGACTTCAGGGCCCTTAAAAGTCATGACTGTGGACTAGACAAAAGGAGTACAAGTGGCGCTCGGTTATCTCTTTCACTTAGGTCAGTTTAAGGAACACACGAGTATGATAATAATAATAATATGTAGGACAATTTACACAAATTGCTCTGGTCACAAACTAAGCTCTAGACTTATACTATGTATATACCAGAAACAACGATATAATGCATATTATATTTAATAAACCCCAGACCTTGAAATTTTTTACAGAAAAACGTACTCATATTGTTTTTCCATGGGTGGGAATCAAACCCACGACCTCTGGATATAAAACCAAAGGCGCAACCACTAGTCTACGAAGGCGGTACACTTCTGGAGAGTAGTATCTTTCAAGATGCGCCAACGACGTACGTTGGTCCTGTGTAATTTATAACTGAAACTACCATTATGCATCATTGTTAAGATTATATCTATTTATTCTTTTCGAAAAGTTCTGCACCCTAAGCATATTTCACTAAAATAAATAAAACCCACCTACCATATTCCTAACATACGTGGTGGTCGAGTTGGTTAGACCTTGGACTTAAAAACACTTAGGTCCCTGGTTCGAATCCCGGTGTGTACCAATGAGTTTTTAATTAAAAAAAATATGTACATTTGTTTGACAACACCACTATAGTGCCTCGGAGAGCACGTTAAGCTGTCGGTCCCGGTTTCACTATACCAACTTGTGAAACTGTTTATAGATGGTTACTGAGTCTATTCAAAACATCGCGACGAACTAGCCACTTTTTCGTTGTAGACTCATACCATCGGCTACGATGAGGTGGGATTAAAACCCCTCCGCTGGGTACCCTGGGGCCATCTAGGCGATGTCGGGCGCCGTAAGGCACCCGTGATGATATGTATGTATGTATATGTACCATATTCCGTAAGTTATTATTACCATACTCTATACCTCAGATCTCAACGTTGCCGGTAACCGCTCGAGACACAAAGCAGGCCTTGAGCAAAGATCTTTCTCTCTACTCTGCTCCATAATAGAGTCGTTAATGAAGCCTTTCTCGGTTCCTCTATATCGAAAGCGACATTAACCCAAACAATAACTGCTGGAGAGAGTGACAATTGCTTCCCCAATTTGTATCTACACTTTTTATTAGCACCTACTTCGGTCGATCAAAGAACAACGTTAATTAAATGAAAACACAAAAACCAAAATATTTTCTGTTAATTAACAAATTAAATAATTAATAATATGTAGGACAAATTACACATATTGATCTGGTCACAAACTAAGCTCGAGGCTTGTACTATGTGTACCAGAAGCAACGATATAATGCATATTATATTTTATAAATAACCAGACCATGACAAACTGTACAGAAAAAACGTACTAATATTTTTTTGCCATGGGTGGGAATCGAACCCACGACCTCCATATTCTACGCCAAATGCACAACTACTTAGTCTACGAAGGCTGTAATATATAAAAAGTGCTAGATATTTATTCCTTATTATATATTAAATATATATTATATATTAAATATATAATATAGGTTAAGCATATAACAACAAGGCCTGACCTGGGATGGCTGACCGCTTTATACAACGAGGCTATACCATCATAAACACCGCAACAAGCTCGCCACTTCTTAGGTGTTGCCTCCAAATACCATCGGTGAAATGAGGATGGGTTAAACCCTCGCTAGGTACCCTGAGACCGTTTAAACCCGTGGTCGCATGCGGCCCGCGGTCGATATTTGTGCGACCCGCGTCAAAGCAAATAATTTCAATAGTCAACCACCTACTAAGGCAAATTTTGCATACAAATGTAACTAAATAGGCACCGATGCAAGAGTTAATAAGCGGTCGGTTTGGCTAATATTTTTGTTACAGTTGCCATTAAACAATGATGGTTTTCTATTACTTAAATAATTTATTTTGAAAAACGTGAAATAGAAACTTGTATACATTCTGCCAAAAAAGTACTGGAATTCTATAAATTAAAAAGCTCTTATGATGAAATTATTTTTGTTTTTGTTGTCGCTAGGTTGGCACATTGCGATTTTTTCAATGGACACAAATTTGGATTAATCTGATTAAATTGCTATTGGCGAAAACCGGTCGCGATTTGGTGGAAGGTTTGCTTCAATATTGAAGCAAGCCTTCCACCACATCATTAAAGTAAAAAAAATGGTGATGGTTATTGCATCGATATTTAGGATGCGAGCAGTTAACTTGTCGATAAAGCAGCGAAGCTATTATATAGACTCGTAATGCAAATTTGTCTGTCGATGCATTTTCGTAACCGTAAATATATATTTATCATAGTGGGAGCGACCAATGCTGTTAAACAACAATGTATTGGTCGACCCCATTCATGGATTTTGTAAATCTGCTTACCATCAGGTGGATACAAAGTATTGCCGCAAAAAAAAAAAAAAAAAAAAAAAAAAAACGAACAGGTTTTTGGCCCGACCGTGACCCACATTGCCACCCGAAAAGTGTGACGACCGCTGGTTTAAACGGTTCTCGGGAGCCAAAAAGGCGCCCGTGATGGTATTTATTTATTTACTTATATTTATTCCCTGAAAAAGGTCAGCGAATTTACTGCTATATAATAAAATACAAAATTAATTTATTCCGAAAAATCGTTGCTATTTTTGCGGGGCATGACGAAATTTTACTTTTAAAACTTCATCAAAAGATTAATATGAAGAGAGTTTTGTTCGTCATTAATCTAACAAAGATGTTGTATCTCCTTACAATCTCTTTGTATTCATACCCTCGTTCTGGCGTCCTTCGTCTTATTCTAAGAAATCTGTCAGTACCTGTAACAAACGAAATAATTTTTTGGCTTTATAAAACGATTCTATAATTTGGTATTATCTTTTTAATATACTTCTGAAGCTTAAATTATTATAATTAAGAAAATAAACAATTGTTTATTGTGAATTTTCTAAAAAAGGAGGAAATCCACGTTAAATTGGGATTATTGTTTTGCCACATTGTTTTTGCTTACTTGACTACAGTTCGTTATTGATTGAAGTTTACTGATACAGTTACTGCTCCGCCCTTCTGGGTCGTAGCGAGAAGCACCCGTGGTCCAAATAGAGCTTACTTCGAAACAGCCAAATACGTTCACGAACGTATTTTATCTCTGGTCCAAATTGGTTTTAGTCAAACACGCGCATATACGCGTCTATTTCTATATTCAATTTGGACCGATTGGTATACACTGCAGTCCGTGTCGACTGCACACGGAACATATACGCGACGCAAGTTATGTCACTTGAAATATATTCCAATTTAAGAGCATCTTGAACTGGTGTTTACAGCGTATACAGAATATGTATCCAGCGTAAGCGCAAATTGGACGGCCCTGGTGATTTAACCTAATTATAACTTTCCTCAATAAACAATGAGGTTACATTTTTTCTTTCATAATATAGCTATGAACCACTTTCTCGATAAAACATTTATTCGCGACGCGATTGATGTCACTTGAAATATATTCGGACATTTTTTCTCGATTCCCACCCATGGCAAAAAAAAATAGTACGTTTTTTCTGTACAGTTTGTTATGGTCTGGGTGTTTATAAAATATAAAATGTTTTATATCATTGTTTCTGGTACACATAGTACAAGCCTAGAGCTTAGTTTGTAACCATAGCAATTTGTGTAAATTGTCCTACATATTATTATTATAAGAGCATCTTGAACTGGCGATTTACAGCGTATACAGAATACTTATCCAAAGTAAACGCAAATTGGACCGCCCTGGTGATATAACATAATTATTTATTTCCACAATAAACAATGAGATTATATTTTTTCTTTTATAATATAGCTATATCAATAATAATAATAATATATATAACTATTGCCCAACAAAATATGTATATATATATTAATATAATTCAAGTGGTTTAAATGTTACAGGATAACTAAACTATTTTTTTTTGTAGGGAAAATTTCTAACATTCCATAAAACATTTTAAAAGTTGAATATTATTTCAGTAATACTATTCAATGACATGAAAAACTAAAAACTCTTCAGTTCCTTTTAAAGTCTGGTAGAATGGAACTTGAGATAAATTCAATATTTTTAAGTACTCTTAAAGTGAGCTTTTAGCTTAGAATTGGTTGGCACGTATTCAACTTAGTGCGATAAATATATATACTATTCTTTTATTGGTATATCTACTGGTTGTTTTATTTTTGGCAATATTTTTTAGGGTCTCAGTATCACTTTTTTTTTTTAATAACTCCAATAAATGCATATATTTTTTGTCGTAGCGTACAAATACAAGTACTGTTTAGGCGAGTGGTGAGATCTAGAACATAAGTTTAGTATAAAAGTTAAAGTTATTTGGTGACATTTTACTGTAAATTATGATATGCTAAAAAGTTTGTAGAGGGGAACTAAAAGGAAATACATTTGTTTCATATTCTATCTATATAAAAATAAATCGCCGTTCGTACCTTTAAAATTCCCAAAATAACCCACGTGGTATAATTTTTTGGGAGATTTTGGGAATAGAGAGATATTTCCACGTATTTTAGTGACTGTTATATCTGTCACCTGTCACTATCAGAAAGTGGTTATACTTTCTAAACCTAATTACCACCAGGTAGATACAGAGTTAAATGCCATGCTCCGATAATAATAATACTTGCGATTATTCCTAAGACAAAATTCGTATGTCTATATTTATACCACTTAAAATTACTACAAAATAATTTGCTGAATACATTGTTAAATTCAGTGAAATGTACGAAATCAGTCGCGGCATTCAAACAACTAACGACAGCTCTAACCGACTGTATATTCGTTATTTACAGAAACTGAAGGTTTCTGCGAATTCAATATATAAATAGGGGAAGCGACAAATAACGGATTCCTATAATCTACGGCAATGTTTCGTTATTTCCATATAAAATGTTAATTTCTAACCATTCACCTGCCACGAAAAATATGTCTGACCCCCGCACTTGCCACGCTGTTTTTCGCTCGCCGTATCTCGCTACCGCGGCCCATTAAACTTGATATATTTTATTAATTCCCTAATGTAAATATCTATAATTATATATGCTCGTAATCCTTGATAAATTTTCTATCTTACTATACCAGTTAATTAAATATATATAATAAATGCATGACTACAAAATGACGATGAAAGATATCTCCTACCATTTTTGGTTTAAAAGCTTCTAGGTTGAAGTTTTTAACTAAAACTGACATAATTGTATTGTAATCCTATGCTAGAATATATTATCTTCAAAAAAAAAACAAGTAGTCTGTATATCAAAAATAAAAAAGAATCAAGTCCAAAATCGAGAACATTTAGTATGGGCGAACCCTTTGCTACAAATAATTGCTTGACTTTGGATGAAAAAAACGACTATAAATCGGCTTCCAATTATATTTTTTCTTGGTTTTCTCTTATTAGAATATTTCATTTAAAATGAAAAAGTTAAAAAAGAAGCATTTAAAATCTATTATTTTATTAGCTATAAGACCAAGGAAAAAACCTAGACCAAAAACTACGGATTTGTCGACTTCTACAAAAATGATCATTGTTCTAAGTTGAAACCTTTTATTCAATAAAATATTACATTAAAATGGAAATAAAATTATTTATAAATTTTAATCATCAACTAAAACTACCCCCTTAGTTTTTTTTAAATAAAACAAACATTTAAAACCCAGTAAAATTTACGATTTAGCCCCTTCGAGAGATAAGTTAGTATGGAAACGGATTTTATTTTATTTTTTGTACGTCATAAGTTTGACGACGTAAGCTATCGTACCGTATACTGAAACCCTGGTCTGGTTTACTGAATAATGGTTGAATTTTCAATCGTTAGATAAAGGTATTCGACAGTTAATTTTTATGGTGAACTGTCAAATTTATATATTTTTTAATATTAATTATTCGCATGTTTATCGTATGCATGCCATATTTTAAGTAAGCTAAGGAAACCGACTGACATTCAAATAAATATATATACAAATAATAATATTTATAATATTAATTAAAAAAATCTTCCATCCATATTTATGAAGCGGTCACAATTTTCGTTAAAATACTTAAGTGCCAAGCAGTCCATGACGGACACGTAACTTACCGCTTAAATTTTTGCGTTTATTTACTAAATTAAGATTTTGTTTCCTATGGTGCAATTATAATCATTACAATAGTTTTATTAATGTTTTAAATAATAATATTAATATCTATATGCTATAAACATAACATAAAATAGTTTTTAAAGTACAAAGACAGAGAAAAAAAAAATCCGCGAGCCAGAATTATGCCCATAATTTACTAAATACTTTTTATAAAGCCATAATTACATTTTATACTTATTATCAATTACCTAGTTTTATTATATAACCACTCACAATCACAATAAATCACAACTCGGCTTAAATATAACGGCAGCGCGACGCGCAATATTTTGATTGTATTTGATTTTTTTCTGTGTTTTTTTTTCGCTCATTTGGTGGTAGTAATTAAGTTAGTGAATACGGTGGAAAGTAAATATAGTCGTCTCTTTTATTTTAAATACGAAAATGTTAGGTTAGAAAGAAAAAGAATACGGTTTATATTAAAATTTTACACTTTTATTGAACAAGTCCCGCGCGTCCGATAACGGACGCGTGGCAAATGGGGTATAGTATTTGTGTCCGTCTTGGACTGCGTGGCGGGTGAAGGGTAAAGTTTAATAACAAATCGTTACCGTTACCCTAGATTAGAGAAACCTACCTTTAAAATAGATCAGAAAGACAATTCATAAAAAAAACTTAAGTCCAATTCGATCAAATAAAGTATGAGCAACATAATAGCAAGTAATAGGATACCTAAGGGTGGTAGAAGCTATAGGCATTTTAAGCGTTTGGTGTTTTATTTTTATTTTGAAAGTTTTAATTCTCAATTTAGTTTCGTTAAAATTCTTTCAATTTTAGATAGACCACTTGACATCCGTTATTGACTGATTGTTTTTAATTATTTTACAATATCTATACTAACATGGGCTGTATTTTATTTTCGATCTGATTTATTTTAATTAAACACAGACTGAAGCCGCGGTGCACACCTAATTTATAATAATTTTTATATTAGAATATTTCAATAGTAATCATCACGTATAAATATATAAATACTTAATACTACTTTATTCATTTATTTAACTAACCACTAGTCTTACTTAGTTGGTTATGTAGCGTGCGTTCCACTGCGCGTTTAATTTCTGTACCTTCATTCTGTTAATTAACTTCTGGACATTTTAAAGATTTTTTTCCCTTTCCACTTCATTAGTAGAACTTCCTCTCTTTTTATTTGTTTTAATCGCAGTTGCAGGAAACACGTCTGTGCAGACATTTCGTTGACAATGTTAATCTTGTTGCTTCGTCCGTGTACAATGTACTAGAATATACGAATTTACCGCATTACCGGATTACCTGTGACTAACTTTGTGCAGGTTTGTAAACTCCTATATAACTCGTTTACAACTAAAAGTTAGTTTTAGCTTAAACTTGGATTTAATAATGTTCATAGGGCTTAGAACATTATGAAGTTTAAAACTGTTTAATATTGGGTGGTTATACTGGGTGTTTTTTTAACTATGATAATATTTTTTTGATGCCTCCAGTATCACTTTTAGAACCCATTTTTAAAATAAAAAAGGTAGGTACGTATTATTTTCTTCAAAAAAAAGTCCGAAAATTAATTATTATATGAACAAACGTCTATATGCTTAAAATAACTTTTACAAATACATAATAAGTCTTCGTATCTAACAAGTAAAACTCAATTAGACAAGTGATAGGCTTTAATTAGTGAATTTAGTATGAAAGTTAACGTGATTTGTACTTTTTTGTTGTTTATCTTTGTTTTTGTATAGGCGACACTAAAAGGAAAAAATACATGTTTCATTATTTTCATCATAGAACACATTTTTTTTTTTGTTATAGTTAAAAAAACACCCAGTATATAATATAGTAGGTTTTGTTTATATTTATAATAATAATAATTTACTAAGAACTCTTACAATTACCTAATTGTGCAATATTTTATTAGCACTCGTTGTTCCAAAAAAGAAAACAATATAAAACATTTTCAGGGACAGGTTTAGTTTAGAACATATTTGTAGACGCTCAAAATAAATCATTTTTTTGTCTATTATCTTGTAACTATAATCTGGGTAATTCACAAAAAACCCTACCAATATTATTTGTTATGTATGGAAATCGAACCCACGACCTGCAGTCCGCATACAACACCGGCTTTACCACGATGACGGTCAAAATAACCACTTTTTTTTCTTTTTTTTTGGAACAGGGCCAGTAACCTAATGATAAGCAGGTCTACAAAATCTATGAATGTTGTCAATCAATATATTGTTGTTTAACAATATTGGTCGCTCCCACTATGCCGGCTAATTGATGTGGTTACAAAATAGATACAAAGTAAATAGCGTCGTAATAGCGACAAACCCGAATTTGCATTACGAACCTAATTTAACATCCTTTTTTCACATCAACCCCCCGTTTCGTAACCGCATCCTGAAAGGAGACTACCTCCTCGACAAGAAATCGATTGACAGATCAATGGAATCAGCTAACCACCTTGTCTTACACTAGTTGGTTATGGAACGTTCGTTCGTTTCGGTAGTATTTTTCATGTTAAGATTTCCATACCATCGCGTTTAAGTTCTAAATCTGATATCGAGGTAATAAAAAATATGTGTCGTTCTTTTGTTAATGAATAGCTGCCTAACCAATTGCACTGCCATTGTTAAACTTCTTTTTTTTTGACTATTCATAAATATCTGTAAAGATTTACATATATACGTGGTGGCCGTGGTATACGGTCTAGGCGGTCTCGGGCGCCGTAAGGCACCCGTGAAGATATATATATATATATTTACATGAAATAAATTTGATTTCATTTGAGCTTTCGCACTTCCAGTAATACTCGAGTACTGTTTGTCGCAGAATTAAAATAATATATTTTGTCGGACATTGTATAATTATAATTGTATAAACCTAACACAGAAGTGTTAGGTTTTTTTCTTAGAAATCAGGAAAAACTTTTTTTTACCCACAATAGAAAGATTTTTACGTACAATTAATTACCAACATAAAAATAATAATTAAACTTCGACTAATAGCTACGAGGAAGTACGTTTGTATGGGCGTCAAGACGACTGCAAACCCCAATAATTTTATCTTCTGAATGTGGCCCCAAAGTAATAATTTACTCAAACGCCAGCCAAATGGCCCAAATAACATTTCAACGACTTTATTTTACTATTTATGTTTTTTTTTTAACTCAATTGAGGCTCGATTAAACCGAGTTAGCTCAATTATACTCGTATATAAGTAATCTAAACATAATAATTAAGAAGTAAAATAAAATAAAAGTACATTTATTTGTTTTGAATAAAAATAGGTCTGTTCGTTACCTTTTAATTTAAAAACTCTGGACCGATTTACATCCAGTTTTTCTTTGTCGAAAGCTTACTTTTCTGGTCAATATATAGGGTATACTCCGACACCATAATGTGCACAAGTTTAAATACAACAACATGTTTGTGATGACATAAAACTACTTAATATACATTTAAGTATATATATATATATATATTATATACGTGGTGGCCGAGTTGGTTAGACTTTGGACTTAAAAACACTTAGGTCCCTGGTTCGAATCCCGGTGTCTACCAATGAGTTTTTAATTAAAAAAATATGTACATTTGTTTGACAACACCACTATAGTGCCTCGGAAAGCACGTTAAGCTGTCGGTCCCGGTTCCACTATACCAACTTGTGAAACTGTTTATAGATGGGTTATTGAGTCTATTCAAAACATCGCTATGAGCTAGCCACTTGTTCAGTGTAGACTCATACCATCGGCTACGACGAGGTGGGATTAAAACCCCTCCGCTGGGTACCCTGGGGCCGACTAGGCGGTTTCGGGCGCCGTAAGGCACCCGTGATGATATGTATGTATATTTTATTTTTTTATTTATTTTGAAGATGATAGTCTAAGTTAACATTTCGGCAACTACACTAAATTTTAGGTTAGCACTTTATTTAGCAATAATAATAGCATTAAAAAGCAATAGAAATAGTAGTATTTGTTTTAAAATAACATAATTTTCGAGCAAAGTAGTTAAATATAAGACAGTATATTTATTATCTTCGTTAATTTTCTACGAAGGAAAATAGCATTATATGTAGCAATAAAAGTGGGCACTAATCCACAACCTGACGGTCGGAAATTGCATTATTGCAATATACGTACAAAGAAAATCCAATTTTCAATTTCTCTTCGTAGAAACTGGAAGCGTTTATACCCTGGAGCTTTAATCAGTTTCCCGGATAGATAGCTGGAGTACAATACGTTTAGGCTGGTCACACTTGTTTTCTTGATTACAAAACTTTATTGTTTTCAGAATTTTGTCTCATAAGGAAAAGCAATGATAAAACAAAACTATCTACATATATTATATGGGTTGGAAACCCGGTGTGTACCAATAAGTTTTTAATTTTAAAAAAATATGTACATTTGTTTGACAACACCACTATAGTGCCTCGGAGAGCACGTTAAGCTGTCGGTCCCGGTTTCACTATACCAACTTGTGAAACTGTTTATAGATGGGTTATTGAGTCTATTCAAAACATCGCGACGAGCTAGCCACTTGGTGTAGACTCATACCATCGGCTACGACGAAGTGGGATCAAAACCCCTCCGCTGGGTACCCTGGGGTCGTCTAGGCGGTCTCGGATATGTAATAAGGCTTCGTCTTTATTGTCTAAAAGCTTCTGCCCGCATCTTCGTCATTCGTAATTTGTAAATTGATACATTATATTATTATATATATTATAAATATATATATATATATATATATATATATATATATATATATATATATATATTTTACTACTCTTCTAACTCTTTTTTTACTAGGATATACGAGTATGTTTAAATTAAATGTGATAATATAATATATTTAAGTAATATGAAATAAAATGAAATTATCTTTATTTGTGAACACAAAGGTACATAAAGTAGTTGTTATCGTTAATTGCAGTTCGCTGTGTTCCGCCTTTCGGCATACAAATATACAAGACAGGTGCATATACAGGGTGAATTTGAAAGGATGTACTTTGGGCTAATATGAGGTTCTGCTGATCAAATCGAACAACTTTTCCTATGGAACCATGTGTCGCAAATGAAAAAAAATTTTGACTTCCCCATACAAATTATTCATTTTAACATTACTAGTTTGTATGGAGGCAATATTTTTCATTTGCGACACATGGTTTCATGGGAAAAGTTGTTCGATTTAATCAGCAGAACCTCATATTAGCCCAAAGTACATCCTTTCAAATTCCCCCTGTATATACATCAAATTGGAAATATCATTAAGGATTACCTTCATGTTTGTACTTAGGGTTGTTCGAAATAGTACCCTACTTGTGTGAAAAATTCATGCCAATCGGTTCAGATGATGTAATATAAAAAATATCATTAATTTCTTTTAAGTAATTATAGATTTAAATCTTAGTTTATTTTTAGGTCTTTTATTCTTATATTTTAGGTAGTTTTTTTTTTTTTATAAAATACCTTTAGACAAAGAGCGGGATCTCAATGGTGAGTTTAATTTAAAAGTTAAAGTGATTTGTAGACCTTTTTTGTACTTTAAGTCAATTTATCTTTGTTTTTATATGGGCGACACTAAAAGAAAAAAAAAACGTGTTTCATTATTTTCATTATAAACCACAATATAAACATTTCAGCTCAAGATAGGGATATGAAAAAAAAAATATATAACAATAACTGAAAGAATGTTTTCACATCATTTTCTTATCTCTTTTAATAAAACTTTATGTTAGTAGGTAGTCATCCAAAATTATCTCTGTAAAAGACTTTTATCGCGATAAATATTTTAACTACTTTTTTGGCATTCAGCCGAATAGTAAAATAACTTACGGAATATTGAATAGTTACCGAAAATTCATTTGTTGCTAGCCAAGTAATTTTTACTTGAATTAAAGCTGTTTATTAAATGTATATTTAAAAAACAATCTCATTTTTGTTTAAGGGCAAGTTGCTGTGAGCATAGTAATAATCCACCGTCAAAGTAAAGGTATTATTACTAGCTATCCATGGACGGAGAATCCATGGTTAGCTAAGAACATTGTCTCTCTCTTTTATTAGTGTCACTTAAATAGAAATACCACTTTGAATTTATTAGAAAAGTATAAGTTCATCACGTCTTATGGCGTCCGATACCGCCTAGCACACAGGGTCGGGGTTTGGTATACTTAATGTTAAAACACCGAATAAGTGGCAAACTCGTCGCTCGTGTTTATATAGACTCTGGGCTGCGGGAAAACCAACTCAATAGCAAACTGCGGCACAAAGGGCTGGGGGACACGCACCTCAATAGAAAACTGCGGCTCAATGAGCTGGGGAACACCCACCTCAACAGCAAACCGCGGCACAAAGGGCTGAGGGACACCCACCTCAACAGCGAACAATGGCACAAGGGGCTGAGGGACACCCACCTCAACAGCAATTCGCGGTATAAGTGGCCGTGGGACACCGTCCAATTAAACCCACAAAAAAACCTACCTCTACAGCAAACTGCGGCCCGGACACCGGAACATGTTATATAATTTTTCAAAAGTACTACGGGAACGAAATCACCTGCGGAAAGCTAGTATTTTATAAATAAACTGCAATGCAATTATATTTTTCACTTTCCACATAATAAATAATATACGTGGTGGCCGAGTTGGTTAGACCTTGGACTTAAAAACACTTAGGTCCCTGGTTCGAATCCCGGTGAGTACCAATGAGTTTTTAATTAAAAAATGTATGTACATTTGTTTGACAACAGCACTATAGTGCCTCGGGGAACACGTTAAGCTGTCGGTCCCGGTTTCGCTATACAAACCTGTCAAACTGTTTTAATCGCGACGAGCTAGCCACTTGTTCGGTGTAGATTTATACCATCGGCTACGACGAGGTTGGATTAAACCTCGGCTGGGTACCCTGAGGTCGTCTAGGCGGTTTCGGGCACCATAAGGCACCCGTGATGTATGTGTATGTATGTACATAATAAATAAGACTTTCGAAAACAGTTATACCGAAATATGTGTAGCAGTTGTATCTAGTTATGTTAATTTATTTAACGCAATATTTTATTAGTCCTCGTCTTAACACAGTTTTAAAAAAATGAAACCCCATTCGTGGAATTTGTAGGTACCATCAGGTAGACGTAAAGTCACATGCCGTGCACCAATAAAAAAAAATAAAAAAAACTAATAGAAGCTAAAGTTGTTTTCCACATAACAGATACGTAAACCTTATTAACATTTCTAACATAAAATACAAGTCAATCTAGTCTTCTTCTCCAAAAAAAGAAATAAAAGAGAAACCTTTAACTGTAACCATAGTAAATTAGGTACTGCTTTCAACGCAGAGATAGATTTGGTCCGAATTGCCTCTTAGTGAGAATTGCTTTGTTTCTGTGCAGACATTCCTCTGGGACGGGTTTAAAATATAAACCTCTGGCTTCTGCCGTTGGAAATTGCTATAGCATTGTATCTTTATTGTGCACAATGTTCAGAGGGCTGTGTTAAATATACATTATATATGTAACGGGTAATTTAGAGTTTCATTTATAAACTGTTTTGGGTTTCCTTATGGACCTTTTATGTTAATAAAAAATATATTCAATTATATTAAAAATTATTTATATTCTGATAATTTTAATAAATCTTCTGAAACTATTACTTTTTTTTCTATAGTGCCTAGGTGCTTGCTAAGCTTACTCAGCCAAGGGGATAAGTGGGAAGATGATAAACAACGGAGAAAGAAATACTTTTGATCTACTTCTAACAAAAATAATGAAACTAGTTTTCGTGGAAGTCATTTTAGATCATAAAATAGTAAAACTTACCGTTACCCTTTAAAAAAAATACCCTCTCACGTCACCTTTTATTTCACTCTTTCACTTGAAAATTTATATGTGCACTTGGCTAGGTAGCCATCCCTCCGACACACACACAGACTAAATGTTGAATATACCTATAATAAAAATAAACGGTTAATAAACTATTAAACTATTGTCTTTGCGGGTGAAAAAAAAAACCAAAACGAATACACGATACATAACCAACTAGTTATAAGACTAGGTGGTTATTTAGTGTAACCCACCTTCTTTAATAAATGAAATAGAACCCTAAAAATGGTACTGGATGTTGGGCATCAGTGAAGCAAAAAAGATGTCAAGCTGTCTATGAAATGGATTAATGGTCTGTACTCAAGTGTGAGATGGGAATAGCAGGCTCGTGTATCATCCACTCAAACTTATGAAAGATAGATGACGTGAATTGTAGAGAGTGGCCCGAAAAAATGTTGACCCAACATAGAACCCTGTTTTGTTTGTTATTGTATAATATTTTTTCACAAACATAAAACTATCTAAAAAAAAAAAAAATATACATCTATGAGTTTCACCATTATTAATTTAGTAATTTAGATATTAAAATCTTGTTTCATATAATCTGTCGTTTGTTAAACAACATTGATTGCTCCCACTATGCCAACTAAACGCCTATTTCGTAATCGAATCAGATTACGACATAAGTAGCAACAGAGACAAATCCAAATAATAAAAAAATAAGGTATTTATTTAGAGTATATTTTAATATCCTCGCTGCCTTATCGCCAATTTAACCACCCGTTTCGTAACCACACTCCTTGTAAAGAAATCGATGAAGGAGTGTCCTGAAAACCGGTGAACCCAAAGACTAAAACCACATACGCTAAAATCGTCAACCAAAACCTGACTAGAGAGTCATGTTACGGTTGACGATTTTAGCATCTGTATGAGCGGTGGTAACGAGACCGGTCAGTCGGCCTAACGAAGTAATAGAGACCTTCCTCCACCTGAAAAGTTATTATGATGACCTTTACGTTTATTGAAAAATCATAATTTTATCTTGTTCAATAAAAAAACAGTCAGGTACGTCGGAACCGCAGAAGGGCAATCGTTGCCGTCCTAGAGCTCCAAAAAATCATTTTAAAAAGGTAAGGAGAAAAATAGGCTAAAATGATTTTAACTGTTATTTTGGTTATAAATACATCAACATTTTTTTTTTCTGAGTTTCGCCATCTTCCCACTAATATCCATTGCTTGCGACATGCCCTTGCGTGCAATTAACTTGGCTTTGCACGAATACACCCACGTAACTAATAAAAATAAAACCAAATTTCTTTTTACGACCACATAATTCTCACAATAATACTTTTTTTTTTATAAAACAAACAAAACAATTTTCTGGACGAATCGATTAATCGATAACATGCAACAGCTGTAAGAAACTGAACAATAATTAATCTGACAAAGCATATCTGCCATGGGGTATTCTACGCGTGCTTTTCAGTAGGATGAGAGTATATTACCATATGCTATAAGCATAGGCGTAAGTAAATAATCGTGGTCACTGGTACATGTGGAAGGCCAGAGTTTTTTATTTACATGCTGGTACCTTTTTTCTCCAGGGTGTCTCCGGGGCGATTGACTTGCGGTCAGTGTTTATGCATTAAAAGATAATCTCCATCTATCTTCTTGCTGGGGCGTAAATATAGTCTGTTGGGTTGGTCGCCTTGGTGGCACTATTGCAGGGCAGTCAACGATTTACGGGACAATGGAACCAGCTAACCACCTGGACTTACTTATACTAGTTGCACAATAGTCCACTAGTTCGGGTCCGAGCTCACATGTTTAGCTCATATAAAAAAAGTTACTTTGTAACTCAAGGGGTATTGTTGTTTTTTTTTTTTTGGGTGGGTACATACAAAGTCACATGTCGTGCTCTAAAAAATAAAATAGACGAATAAGGTGTATAATAACTTCGATTCTTGTAAATTGTATTTTCAGAGCTTTGAAAGCTTTCCAGTTCAAGGTACTAAAAACAAGCTTCTCTGAAAACATTTCGTCCTAAAAAAAATATAAAAAAGATAGTGCGCATACTTAAAACCACGTTCTGCGCGGAGAGTGTAAACAATAAAGAATTAACACTGATGGTTCTCGCTTTTTCCTTCATTTCCGCTCTACATTGGGTTTTTTAAACCTTTAAAAACATTTTCTAGACACCAAAAAAAAATGTTTTTGTGTGAATATTACAAATTAGAGAGGAGTAATAAAATACAAACAATAGCAGTGAAAAAAATGTAAATATGCTATTTATATTTTGCGGTCGGATCCCTTAGGCGAAGATATTTTTAGTTAATTTAATATAGGCGTTGCCTCCGAATACTATCGGCGAAAAGAGGACTGGTTAATCCCTCCGCTTCAGGGTACCCCTGAGGCCGTTTAAACGGTTTTCGGTGCCCAAATAGACACCTGTGATGTTATTTATTTTATTATTAATATAATATTTTCATGAATTTTATTTCAATTTAATCAAATACTACCGGTTCAATTAAAATAAAATGCATGAAATGTTTTTTAAACATTTTCACATAATTAAGGAACCGACCGCACAAATGATTCCGATAGTTCTCGACATTATCAATAACAAATAATAATTGATCAGTCAATAACAAATAATTATCAGTCAATGACAAATAATTATCAATTAATAACAAGTAATTATTAGTTAAAATCAATTAATAATTATTCTCAAAAAAAGAAAATATTCGTATTTTTACAATATATATTTATTAGATCGGTGGTTTGTTAATAGCATCGGCGAACACGAGGTGGGAATAAAACCCCTCCGCTAAGTATCCAGAAGCTGTCTCGAGCTTCATCTGAGGCTCTACCATGGGTTTGCGCATTGTAGCAACGTAACGTACACGTATACGTGAGCAACAACCAATAGCATCGCTTTATTTTTGGTAACAGGATTGAATAAAGCGATTCTATTGGTTGTTGCTCACGTATACGTATACGTTACGTTGCTACAAAAGTGAACCCATGATAGAGCCTCTGGATACCCAGCAAGGTTTAATTTACAGTAAAACTTTAAAATACATTGATGTGTGTATTTAAATTGATTGAGATCTATCCAGTTTTATAATATTCTTTCAAATTAAATTTAATTTAAAAGTTTTGGTGGGAGGAAGGCCTTTATAACTTCGCTAGGTTGACTGACCGGTCATATAGATGCAAAAACCGTCAAGTGACGGTCATGTTTAGATTTTAGTCTGTCGGTTCACCCGTTTACAGGAGACTACTGCAACGTTTTTTAACAAGGTGGTAGTGGCATTTCAGAATGCGATTACGATACGGGCGTTTAACTTAACGATATAACAGCGGGGAAATTAAGAATGCCTGTAAATCGACTTTATAGCCGACCGTTTGGTAACCGCATAATTTAGCCGTCATTATGGGAGCGTATTCATCAAAACCATTCATGGATTTTGTATGTCTTCGTACCATCAGGTGGATACAAAGTCACATGTCGTGCTCCAATAAAATAGAAATAAGTGTTGCGCTCTCTACCATAATAAGTTAATCTCATTGTAGAGAACCTCTATAGATACTTCGTCAGGATCCAATTAGTCTCCTCTAGATCCCCGCTCAATTCTCGATGGAATACAATCGCTATAACTCAGAGAGATTGGCCTGAATTACCTAGATTTATAGATACAATAAGTCTTTTAGATATCCGGTTCTTTCTAATTACTTTCTCTACTTTTATAAAAATCGTAAGACTTGGTTAAGGTTGTATATCATAATAATGATCTAAAACAAATGTTTCGTATTATGTGAAATATATAATTTGATGCTATAACATTTGTTGCTAAATATTTTGCTTCTCTTTGGAGCGGAGTCATCAGTGCCTTGGTCACAAAGTAAGCTCTAGGTTTGTACTATGCGAATACTATATTTCCCAGAAATACGTATTATATAGGTAGGAATATGTAGGTACTGATATTGTTTTTGGCATGAGCAACCATAGAGTCTAGACTACGGAGAAGATAATACGTGGTGGCCGAGTTGGTTAGATACTAAATACTTACTACAGTTTATGTATCGATGGTTCAAACCCTGGTGTGTACCAATGAGTTTTTAATAACATAAAAAAAAATAGGTGTGCTGTCAACAGCACACTATTTTTTTTAATTCACCCTGTACATAAATCTAAAATTTATTACTATATACGTTTTTAGTATAAAAGGAACATAATATACTGATCGCCTCCATAGAATAGTGGTTGCGCCTATGGCGTAGTATCCGAATATCTTGGGTTCGATTCTCACCCATGCCATGGCAGAAAAATATTAATAGGTACGTTTTTCACACAGTTTTTCATGGTCTGGGTGTTCATAAAATAAAATATGTATTATATCGTTGTTTCTGGTACACATTGACAAGTCTAGAGCTTAGTTTGTGACCAGGAGCAATATGTGTAAATTATCCTACTATAAACATAAATATTATTATAAATATTCTTAGTAAAAAACTATAGAATACAGTAGAAAAGAGGCATAAAACGAACTACTGCTGTCACTCGTAAAATATACCAATAACAACTTTTGGAGAATAGGTGTGCTCTAACTTCTGCCCGCAACGCCTGGAATTTAAAATTGATCCATAATTATGGATCAATTTTAAATTCCAGGCGTATATAACTTTCTACTATATCCCGGTAATTTTAAGGAAACTTTTACCGGGATATGGAGTAGTAGCATATAACTATGTCACACCAGACTTAAAAAGAAAAAACCAGAAAAAGCGGCCCCAGCCTAGTGGTTATGTCACTGGGCAACTGATAACAAGGTTAAGCAGATGACAACAAGACCGGCCTGGGATGGGTGACCGCTTTTAACGTGGCTATTTCATCATAAACACCGCAACAAGCTCGCCACTTGTTAGGTGTTGCCTCCGAATACCATCGGTGAAATGAGGATGGGTTTATCCCTCCGCTGGGACCCTATGGCCGTTTAAACGGTTCTCGGGAGCCAAATTGACACCCGTGATGGTATTTATTTTATTTATTACACCAGACTTTTTGGCTTCCAAGAAAAAAAAAATAAAAAAAAATTGTTTTCGAAAATGTATCTAGTATAAAATAAGGAACTAATTTCGTTTTCTATCAATAAATAAATGTTTTATAATGTGTGTGATACATTACGATGGCGAAGAAACAGTCTATTCTACTAAATTAATTGGATATCAACTGCACGTCAAAGTTAAAATTTGACATATTTCCCATACAAAATGTGTCAAATTTAACTTTTATACGACGTTGATACACATCTGATTTAGTAAAATAAGGCACAAGCAAGATTTTCTTTTGGTTACGTGGGTTACCGCGAAGCGAGTGATAATTTGGGTCCGATAATACTTTACAGTTTATGAGTGGTTATACGTGTTTCTTGAAACTCATCTTCTCTACAAGAAATGTTGTAAAGCTTTATTTATATTAAATTATATAGGTAATATAATAGCAATTTAATTTTAAAAATATACTTTTTTCGTATTTCCGTGCTGCAAGTATGTACATAAAAAATATATTAGTTTATATTTATAGTCATTAATGTTATGAAGGTGCATATCCCACCAGTTTTATCCAATAGAACTGTTTTAAATGTCTATTAGGGTGCTTGTGATGTTACGCAGATTTTAAGATTATTCCATTTTCAGATTTCAAATATTAATATTAAAACGCACTTTTTTATTTAAAAAATAAACGCAATTAGTTCCTTATTTTAGGCTATATATATATATATATATACTGATTTTTTTTTGTCACGGTTATAAAATGTTTATATTGTGTTCTATGATGAAAATAATGAAACACGTATTTTTTCCTTTTAGTGTCGCATCACTTGTCTAATTATGTTTTACTTGTTAGATACGGAGACTTATTATGTATTTGTAGGAGTAATTTTAAGCATATATATAGACGTTTGTTCATATAATAATTTATTTTTCGGACTTTTTTTTTTGAAGAAAAAAATACTAACCTACCTTTTTTATTTTAAAAATGGGGTCTAAAAGTGATATTGAACATCAAAAAAATATTATCATTCTTAAAAAAATACCCGTATATTATTATCTTCCTAAGCCGAATTCATATCAATTATGTACGGGGTTGGGACTTAGTGGACTAAATTTCATAATTATTATTAGTTATATATTTTTATATAATAGTATTATTGTTATATAATAATAATAATAATATGTAGGACAATTTACACATATTGCTCTGGTCACAAACTAAGCTCTAGATTCTGTTGCTTCTGGTACACATAGTACAAGTGTACTATGTGTACCAGAAGCAACGATATAGTACATATTATATTTTATAAACACCCAGACCATGACAAACTGTACAGGAAAAGCGTACTAATATTTTATTGCCATGGGTGGGAATCGAACCCACGACCTCCGGATACAACGTCAAAGACGCAACCACTAGTCTACGGAGGCTGTCGATAGTTTAAATTGTTATATTAATAATGTACAGTTATTAATCAGCAAACACATTAAACATCTAAACATTCACATTTTCAGTATAATAGTTTAGCATTATTAATCCTTTTACACAAAGAACAATGGTCACCTTCCTACAATCATAGCTGAGGGCAAATGTTGCGTCTAATAATAAAAAAAATATCTAAGCTATTAGGCGTTAATTTACGAGCTTTTTGTTAAAATATTTTTTGTTTGAGACACACAGGATTAAATAATATTCACCTTTAAACTTTTATAGGTTACGTACATACATATCTTCACGGGTGCCTTACGGCGCCCGAGACCGCCTAGACGGCCCCAGGGTACCCAGCGGAGGGATTTTAATCCCACCTCGTCGTAGCCAATGGTATGAGTCTACACCGAGCAAGTGGCTAGCTCGTCGCGGTGTTTTGAATAGACTAAATAACCCATCTATAAACAGTTTCACAAGTTGGTATAGTGAAACCGGGACCGACAGCTTAACGTGCTCTCCGAGGCACTATAGTGGTGTTGTCAAACAAATAATAATAATAATAATATGTAGGACAAATTACACATATTACTCTGGTCACAAACTAAGCTCTAGGCTTGTACTATGTATACTAGAAGCATCGATATAATACTTATTATATTTTTAAACACCCAGACCATGACAAACTGTACAGAAAAAACCGTACTACTTAATATTTTTTGCCATGGGTGGGAATCGAACCCACGACCTCATGTACATATTTTTTTTAACTCATTGGTACACACCGAGATTCGAACCAGGGACCTAAGTGTTTTTAAGTCCAAGGTCTAACCAACTAGGCCACCTTAAATATGTAATAATGTACCTAATAAATAGTTTTAAAAAATCTTAAATCTTTTGTATTGATTATTTTGAACATTCCCATTATAAATAAATAACATTAATCCTGTAAAACCTAATTTAGATTTTTTTTATATTTTATTTTCTTGAAACCGGAAGAACACCTTTTTGTTTTTAAATTCTTTATTGATTTTTCGTAACTTCAAAAAGTTATAATTAAGGACAATGTCTCTATGACAAAATGTACGTATTCATGATATAACCTTAATTAAAAAAATAAAAAGTATTTTCCTTTAAAAAATAACAAAACCAAGTTTCATAAAAAAAATGATAAGATAAAAATTAAAAACAAAAAAATATGCTTTTCATATAATCAATACAAAATAATAATAAAAATAGGATTCATCAGCCACAAATCCAACCTTTAAAATATATCTTACCCAGTCATCTTGATTTTTCTTAATTTACTTAGGTACTTAACTTTTCCGAACGACATTTTACTACTTAAATCAACTCTCCGTTTCGTAACCGCACCCAAAAACGATAGAACCTCTTGACAAGAAGTCGATGCAAAACTTCTAAAAACCGGTGTACGGTAAACGGTGAAATTCAGAACGGTGAAACCCACAAACTAAAACCGAAACATTACTAGGTCACTTAACGATTATGCATCTGTATAGGCGGTGGTAACGAAACTGTGGTCGATCGTCCTAGCGAAAAGCATTATATTACCTCCAACCTAAATAAAATATAGATAAAAAAAATATCGCGCATTTATAACTTTTTTTTTAAATATTGAAATACGAAAAATGGGATTAAATTAAAATTTGCTTATCACTCTCGCCCATCACAACCGATTTGCCAGATCTCACTCAAAGCCTACGTATATCTAATATGGTATATAATATATGAAAAAATATAGTAGAAACCAATTCACCATATTTTATTTACTGATCTATACAATAAAAAAACGGAAAGTATATAGTACTATATTCTCCTCGTAATATAAGAGAAAGCGCTAAAACACTATATAAAGACATCGGGCATTTTCTACTCTTGATTCAATATACCTACTATTATTGCAGTTTTGAAAAAAAAAACTTAAGATATCAAAACTAATGAACATCAACAGACCGCATATGTTAGTCCGAAAAGCCCTTTGAGAGGATTATATAATATAACCACCCAGTTAAAATTTTCGAGATTAAACTGTTACAATCACGTGATAGTGGCCAAAATGGCGATAAAATATATACATATTATTTTATTAGCCATTGCTTGTTAGCCAACGTAGATTAAACCTTTATTATAATGGCATAGACTGGGTAGATCCCACCCAGAATCCAACCAGTCCCATCGTTATCTACCACTACAATATATATATATATATATATATATATATATATATTAAAAAATATATATAATATATATATATATATAGATAGAGATGAATATTAATTGACATTTGTTTGACAACACCACTATAGTGCCTCGGAGAGCACGTTAAGCTGTCGGTCCCGGTTTCACTATACCAACTTGTGAAACTGTTTATAGATGGGTTATTGAGTCTATTCAAAATATCGTGATGAGCTAGCCACTTGTTCGGTGTAGACTCATACCTTCGGCTACGACGAGGTGGGATTAAAACCCCTCCGCTGGGTACCCTGGGACCGTCTAGGCGGTCTCGGGCGCCATAAGGCATCCGTGATGATATATATATGTATATTAATATGGTAATCATATATTATAAAGAAGAAGTCTCGCACTCTAGACTGAGTTATTCGAAAATCCTATTACAATAACCATTCAAAAAAAAGGCGATATTCCTATAGTTAAAATAACGCCCAATGGATTTTTTTTTAAAATCCTTATGTGACAAATCAAGCAACTTGTTATCCCGCGAATAGGAATCGGCGGCTAAAAGTGTACCCATCAAAAATATAGGTACACTTTTAAACAAAGATACATACTCGTACAATCCGTATTACTCTTGTTTTGGGTGTCAATATATTATTGTCATCTTCGTGGCTGCATGTGTGGTGCCGACACGGGCGAAGTCAAATGGTCACCACGATCTATTATGGACGGTCGAATCTAGGTATAGTACGCTCCTATATAATATAATCAACAAAATAAAGCGTTCTTTAGTTTCGGCGCTCCAAGTGGATTTAAGGATAAGCCGTATTACAGTTTATTTAATTATAAAAATTTAATACTGTCTGGATTGTTGAATACTTAAACTTTATTAAAAAAAACTGAAAGCTAGACTGAAACCACATTTATTATTCCATCATGGCAAACAAGAACCAAAAGTTCCTCTTATTTACATTTCTAACACACATAAACGGCTGGCTGGTAATCAAACGAACAATACGATAAAAAAGGTAATAAATATGTGGAGAGTTATATAAACAAGAGTCGATCTTTTGTTTTATTGGGGCATAAAACAGGCAACCCGACTTGCCTATCTTTTCTTCAGTAGATAATCGTTAAAATAACTATTTTACTGAATATATTATTTCTTTCCCTTAACTAATATTTTTATTGGTATTATTAAATTTATATTGTTTATATAATCATAGATTTATTTCTGAAATTAAGTTTGGTGTCAAAATCAGTTACGCAACATCACACTAGATCCAAAATAGTAATAGCAAATATTAGGGAATTTTAATATAAATTATAGTTACTAATAATATTACTGTAAAATACCTACTAAGCATATACCACTTACCTCATAAAAATATCTATTAGTAACCTGCATGGTGTTCCAAAAAAAAGTTTCTTAAAAAGTAAGAAGCACTACTAGCGTCACTAAAAAGTCCAAAAATAAAATTCCAAAAAATATAATAAGTCCATGTATTTTTTATAAAAAAAAAAAAAATTGCGCGCGGGTAGATTACGAAAGTTGCGAGCTTACGCGCACCGCGGGGCGGGCGGGCAACAGTCGACAGAGCGGGCGAAGGCTTCGCGGGCCGCCCGGAGAGTGAAACAGGGGATTTTCTGGGTAGGTCGGGGGAAAAGAGGCAGCTTAAGTCGCGCACGCGTGCTGGAGAAGGCCCGGCGCCGCCACTGACGTCACTGGGATCCGTTAGAACCGACACACCGCCGCCGTCAGCAAGCTGGCCTCTCGTCGAACCGTGACTATTTTTATTTTTTAGAAATATGTCATAAATAACGTTCTAATAATATATCTTTTGTAACATTGTAATTTTGTTATTTATTTGGATGATGTATTTCTTCGTTTCTATACCCGATGTGTTTAATAAGTTTATTTTTATTATTTATTTGTTGTTAAAAATACACTTCTACAATTTTGACCTCGTCAGTCATTTATTGCGCTTATTTTTTGCCGAAGCTTTATAATTTTATGTTATTAAGGGCTCTGTAGTCGTCGCAATTCCAATATTGGCTGTTAGTCGAAGTTCAATTATTATTTTTATTTTGGTAATTGTACGAAATCTTTCTGTTGTGGGTAACAAATATTTTTGGATTATAATAATAAAAAGTATTGTTTTCCGATTTAATAAAAAAACTAAACAGAAACATTTTAATTAATACAATGACCCACAAATATATTAATTTAATTTAATTTTGGGACAAACAGTAGTAGATTAATACTGGTAGTGCGAAAGCCCATTTTGTATGGACAACGCAGATATCGCGATTACGAATGCAGTGAAGAAAGAAGTATAAAATTAATTAATATTATTAAAAATATAATATCTATGAATTTCTTAAATACTATTAAATAAAATAGTACATAACTCCATATAATCGGAAACATTTTGATGATTGTATTTATAAAACATCTCATATTAAACGACAATAAAAAACACACAATAACAAATGAACAACAAATGAAGTTTGTAGACTTACCCCTGCGAGCAGCTTATATGCCTTATCTTTTCTTGAACTTTACCTTCCGTAAGGCTGCGAGAAAAATGGCACCTCTTAGATGAAATTGTGTGAAACAGGTGTAGGGGAGCTCCTCTCGAATATTAAGTACCCGGCTCAAATAGCGCCTGTAAGAAATTCACCTGCGCGAAAAAATATTTAAGTTAGTAAAAAGTTCTTTTTTAAAATTAGAACACGAGTCGTGTTCTAATTTTAAAAAAGAAACAAGATTACAAAACAACTTCTAGGAACTTTAATAAATGCGTTATTAATATTATTATTTTATATAAAAACACTTAGGTCCCTGGTTCGAACCCCGGGACACAACTCAACATTTTAGATTAAAACTCATTGGTACACAACCAATGAGTTTTAATCTAAAATGTTTGTACATTTGTTTAACAATACCACTTTAGTGCATCGGAGAGCACGTTAAGCTGTCGGTCCCAGCTTCAATATACCAAACTGTTAAACTGTTTATAGGTGGATTATTGAGTCGCGAAGAGCTAGCCACCTCGATTAGACTTATACCATCGGCTACGACGAGATCGAATTAAAAACCCAGTCCGCTGGGTACTCTGAGGCCGTAAGGCACTTGTGATGATACGTGATATGTACTCGTATGTATTTTATTAAGTTATAAATAAAACTTGCAAACATATTTAAAAACTAAAACTCCTTAAAATAAATATTATTATTATGATTTTTAAGCTCTTGTTTAAATGAGATGAAAAAAGATAAAAACTGTTATTTTTTTGTACCAACACGGTCAGCACTAGTAAACTTTCGTAAGACACCCGTGAAGCACTGGTTTCAAGACCTGTTAGACGGCCTCAAGGTCTACCCATCTAATAAAAATTTTCACAAGTTTTTATAAAGAAACGGGAACAAATATTTTTTAATTAAAAACTGATTGGTACACTCTGCGGTTTGAACTGGGGACCTGTAAATTTATCTAATAATAAGATTAAAACTGTATGTAGCGCTTATTTTCTTTTAACTTGGTGGCCGAGTTGCTTAGACCTCAGAATTAAAAACACTACAGTTCTAAGGTCCCCGCCCCGGTTCAAACCCCGGTGGTTCAATTTTTTTATTAAATAAATGATGTACTTTTAACAACGCACCACTATAATACACGTTCAGCTGTTGGTCCCAGTTTTAATATACCAAATTATGAAACTGTTTATTAGATGGGTTATTAAGTCTATCCAAACGTCACGACTATGTTCGTTGTAGACTCATACCATCGAGGACGTTAAGCTGTCGGTCCCAGTTTCCTATACCAACTTGTGAAACTGGTTATTATTGAGTCTATCCAAACATCGCGACGAACTAGCCACTTGTTCGGCAAAAACTTATTCTATTGGCTACGACGAAGTGGGATTAATACCTCTCCACTGGGTACCATGAGACCGTCTAGGTGGTTTGGGCGTCGGTTATTATATTTTTATTTAAATGTCAACTTGACACAAACGATAAACTACACAATTATTCGTTTTTTTTTCTTTTTTTACAGCAACAGTTCTCTGAAGATATGAGGCACCTCCAATAGGATGTCTTCATTTCATAAATAAAGCTGTCCTATTGGTTGTTACCCACGAATTAACATTACGTTAATACGAAGCAAAAACTTATTGCAGAGGTTCTACCATGGGTTTGCGCATTGTAGCACGTAATGTATACTTAAAAGTAAGCTACAACCAATAGGGCCGCTTTATTTTTGATAACAGGATTGAATAAATATATTGCTTACGTATACGTATACGTTACGGTTGATACCATGGTTTTTTGGGTTTTACCAACATAACGTTAAAACGTGAGGAACCACCAACAGGATCGCTTTAAGTAATCGCGTTACCTAAAATAAATAGGTGTTATTGGTTGCTCACGTATTAACGTTACGTTGCTACAAAGTAAAAACCCATGGTAGGGTCTCTGGTTCATATGTTAACGTCTACGTTTCACGTTGACATGTCATTATTACAACTGTGTCGCACTGATTGAAGGACCTGAAATTTGCAAGATAACTGAAGTCACCGACAAAATCCCGGGGGTCTACACTAAATTGGATCCGACTAGATTTGGTGACAAGACGTATATTCATTGAAACAGGATAGTCCTGGGGCCTATTTCATAAACGTGACAATTGTAATTTATTATGACAATTTATAATACATTGCTTGGTTTAGTTAGTTCTAAGTAAATAATCCAACTAAACTGAGCAATGTATTATGAATTGTCATGGTAAATTACAATTGTCACTTTTTATTTATTTTATTGGAGCACGACATGTGACTTTGTATCCACCTGGTGGTGAGCAGACCTACAAAGTCTATGAATGCGTTCAATCAATAATTGTTCTTAAATAACATTGATCGATCCCACTACAGACCAAATAATGCGATTACGAAATAGGGGGCGACAATGACGAATTGCATTAAGAGTATATTTTAATATACTCGCTGCCTTATCGTCAATTCAACTACCCATTTCGTAACCGCACCCTGAAAGGAGACTACCACCTCGAAAAGAAATCGATGCAGTAGTCTCCTGAAAACCGGTGAACCCACACTAAAGCCGAAACATGACTTTGTCACTTGACGGTTTTTGCATCTGTATGGGCGGTGGTAACGAGACCGGTCGGCCTAACGAAGTTATAAAGACCTTCCTCCAACCTAAAAAAACATGTATGAAATAGGCCTCTGGTGTAGAGACCAGGCTACTTTAGCCTATGCAGTCACATAGAGCCTTGGGGCATCGAATTATATACTCGATGGAGTTTTCTGTATACGATGATTGTAATTTATTTGTGTAAAAAGTAGAATTAAAATAAAACAGTGATCATGTTTAAGAAGATCACTAACTGTGATTCTAGAGCTTTGGTTTGTTAATAAGTCTGGGTCACAATAGTACATTGTTCACCGAGGGGAGAAAGTCACCGATTACTAACGAGGGCGAAGTTTGAGGCACGACGCGAAGCGTAGGGCCTTAATTCGCTCGAGTTAGGAATCGCACTTTCTCGCCGAGTGATACATAGTGCTTAATACTACACCTACGAGGAAAATAAAAAATTAAATCTCTATTAATTAAAGTTTATATTAAAATTATTACAGTTGTTAAATAGTACTTTTTAACATAGTATACAAAGACCACAAAGTACTTGACTTATACTTTTGCGCTTTTTCATTAAAATAAGATAATAATACATTTTCAGAAAAAGAATGCGCATTTTTCTCGCTTTTCCATTGTAAAAAGTCTTCATACGCCTTGTTATATTTATTCTTAGATTTCTCGGGTAATAGGTTTTCAATAACTTCTTGGGCAGTTACTTTTAATTCTGGCGGCGTTGTCAAATCTTCACTATCGCTACTAGACGACATTTCGAGTAGAATATAGTAATTAAAAATAACAAAACACAAATTGAAAGTTCACAAGGAACAGCAGTCTGCGCGCGCTTTTTTTTTGTTCGTTTAACGTAGATAGAGAGGCAAGGGAATCATGCTCTATGCAGCCTCGCCAAAATAATTAAATTTAGAAAAGAATCTATGCTACTTTTCTAAACTTAATAAATCAAAAATGCAAAGAAAGTAAACAGCCAATAAACCAATACTTTTATTTTATTTTATTTTGATTAAAATTTCGAACTTGTAAAAAAAAACTAGGCTGTATGGCTTTGAACCCTTGCCTTTCCTAATTTGGAAGAATTGATGAAAAAAAATTAAAAAAAAACTAGCACGTTAACAATGAATTTTCATATACTTTTTCCTCTCGCTTAAGCACGTTAACAATGGATTTTCATACACTTTTTCCTCCCGCATATTTGTACGACTACAAAGACGTACTTTCTGACCTATTCTTACGCAAATAAGAACCTACTTTCCGAGCAGGTGTAGTATAAAGGTTGATTATATAATATGGAATAGAATAAAATTTATTCAATAAAATACAAAAAAGGAACAAAATAATCTTACACTAACTTATAAATACGACAAATTTCAATTTATAACATAATTTAAACATATTAAATTATTTTTAATTTATTGAATCGGTGAACATAAATCATAATATGAACCTGATCCGATAAATGAACACCTAGATGATTTTTTCATATAATAATAATAACGTAGAAACTACCATGTTTGAATCTTAGTTTTATATTGGTTTAAAGTGGGCTATATAAAATGCTAACATGGCAGTTTTTTTTACGCTATTCTTATTATATGCAAAAATATTTAGGTGTTCATTTATTGGACCATGTTTATAATATGGTGCAACCACCCTAATAACTAACTTTAACTTATTCGTTTACCAACCATGTACAATAAATGAGTTTGCTTATAACATGACTACCACCAATGACAGGTGTTTGTGTTTGTTGGTAAATAATCCTAATTAATTCGCACCGCAAACCCGCAAACTGGTCCGAAACAGTCACTGGGATTTAATGACATGTTATATTATTATAATGTCGTAATATAAAGCAGATAAAGTTATTAATTTATGATAATGTTATCATATATACTCGTATATAAATCATCACGGGTGCCGTACGGCGCCCGAGACCACCTAGATGGCCTCAGGGTACCCAGCGGAGGGGGTTTTAATCCCACCTCGTCGTGATGTTTTGAATAGACTCAATAACCCATCTATAAACATTGCACCACAAGTTGGTATAGTGAGACCGGGATCGACAGCTTAACGTGCTCTCCGAGGCACTATAGTGGTGTTGTGAAACAAATGATAATATTAATAATACTCAAATCATTTCACGATAATACCAAAACCAGTAATGTAGGTATACCTACTCATAGTAAAAAAAAAACCTTTTCGTAATTTGTTTGTTGTTTTTTAAAAGAATCAAAAATTACCAGTAGAACTTAAAAACAGACTTTTAATCAGAACTTTAGAAACAGACATATCCTAATTATTATTTATTTACAGACAGCCCAATAAAGTTTATATATACTATTTAAAAACTTTTATAATACTAAAAACACATGTTAATGTAACAATAAAAAGCCAAAATATTAAATACCTGCAGAATAGTCAGAAAGTTTTATTAAATTAACAACCCAGTCCATTTGGAGAAAATCTCTTAATTAGCTTTAAGGCGATCAGAGTGTTAATAATAAATTATTTAATATGTAATTAATTGGTTTTACACATAATATGTGGGTTCAATTCTAATCCATGTCAAAAAAAAACGTTTTGCTGTACAATTTGTCATGGTCTGGGTGTTTATAAAATATAATATGTATTATATCGTTGCTTCTGGTACACATAGTACGAGCCTAGAGCTTAGTTTGTGATGAGAGCAATACGTTTAAATGGCCCTACATATTTTTATTATCTATATTGCGTTGAAGCTCGTAAATTTATTATCGTTTTTCGTACATATGGTCCAAAGATAATCTTAGTTTATGGCCATAGGCTCTACCTAAAAATGTCGCTTTATTTTTACTGTTTTTAAAAACAATGCTATTGGAAGTCTCTCGCGTAAAGTTACGTTAATACAAAAACTTATGATAGTGCCTACGATCATAAACTAAGCATTAGCTTTGCACCATATGTTCCATAAACGATAAAAACAAAGGTTCAAAAACAATAATTTATCTCAAATTAAATAATTTATCTCAAATTAAATAATTTATTTAATTCACAAATAATCACAGTTGACAGCCTCCATAGACTAGTGGTTGCGCCTTTGGCGTTGTATCCGGAGGCCGTGGGTTCGATTCCCACCCATGGCAAAATATTAGTAGGTACGGTTTTTTCTGTACAGTTTGTCATGGTGTGGGCGTTTATAAAATATAATATGTATTATATCGTTGCTTCTGGTACACATAGTATAAGCCTAAAGCTTAGTTTGTCACCAGAAGCTCTACCATGGGTTTGCGCATTATAGCAACGTAACGTATTTGTATACGTATACGTGAGCAACAACCAATAGGATCGCTTTATTCAATCCTGTTACCAAAAATAAAGCGGCCCTATGCGAGCAATATGTGTAAAATTGTCCTACATATAAAAAAAACACAAATTTTTATAGATATTGAACAAATTAAATTTGGACAAGTTAATAGGAGGGCCACTTGTTCAATCATTTCACAGCTTAATTGGACTAGTGGGAATAAATCCAAATATTTGTGCAAGTACCAAGTATTTGCAATTTTAATCTTACAAGATTATTAAATATTTTGTTTAATCAAATTTAAATTGAACATATTTTAGGAACAATTGGTTATTCATATGATGAACATGGTAACCAAATAGAAATCCACAACGCCATCTAGCGGTAAAGGGCCGCGTTATTTTTCTTTGAAGCATGCAAGTTCAATTAACGTTTTAGTTCTTTCTAAATCTTCAAGCTAACCAGTCTCTTATTTTTTTACTAGACTTGCGTATAGATGGCTGGGCGTTGTTGTTTATTATGTGAAATATATATATATAAACTAAATATTTTGTTATAGATGTGAAAATGTCCTACGCTTTGTAGTAACATATTATATGATTTCGTTTTGATTTAAGTTTTTCAATGGTATTATGGAGTGTATGGGAATAAAGCTGTAGATAAGATAGCAATACAATTGGGATATAAATTGTCTGTTTATAAGTTCTATTGAGTTCATTTTATATTTTATTATTATTAATAAAATTTTGTTGTAAACACTTCTGTTCCCACTTTAATTTAGGTTTCTATGACGGCTATATTTTGTTCCCATATTATAAACATGTCTTGATATATAGATTGGATATTTCGATGCAAGAATCTTTGTGTTTCATACATATACTCGTATATAGGTACTAATAGTAGTACCTAAGAAAATAACAAACGTTCATGATAGAACCATTGCACATTTTTCGGCATTGATACCAAAAGCACTCCTTAAATAACCTACGCTTTAATACCTTTCCAAAAGGTTTTTTTTTTGACAGCTGATGTGTCCACGACCCCGGATCCTAATCGACATTTTGCGATCATCGGGGCCGGTGCGATACACAAAATGTCAAGGATTCTAATGATCTACATAGCATAGTAACTTTTACATATAAAATTGCATCCATTAATAAAACTATCAATATCTCTGTTAATTTATAGCGCCATAAATACAGATACTTGGTTAATGGTTAGTTCATGAAATGACGTGTCTATTTGCGAAACTTTATGTACTCGTACATAGGTAAGGAAGGATTGGGTAAATATATACTATATATTATATTTCTTGCCGAGATGGTAGACATATTCAATTAACTGTTTAACGCAGCTTATTTCGTAATCGCATCACTTAATCGGCATAGTGGAAGCAACAAATATATTGATCGACACCATTCATTGACTTTTCAGTTAGATACAAACACTAGTATTCATAAAAACTTATGGAGTCCTTGAAGAACACTTTAGTTCTAATCGTAGTAGGTTTTGTCTCTTTTTTAGCAATAAAAATGAATAAATATTCTTAAAAGAGACAACTGTGCTTTCCAAGTACTCAATAAGTTCATATAAATAAGGCTATAAACCACTTACTGTGCTCCAATGAAAAAAAAACAACAAACAAACCGTTAAAACATAGATTTGCTATGCTAGATAAATTAGTAGTCTGCAGTTACATAGACAATGAATTAGATACAGACATACTAGAAAATTACACAGCAATAAACAGTACGAAAGTGCGCATAAAATAAATAGCGTACTTAACTACCTAGTATGCCTACAACGGCTAAGTTAACAAATTTAATACGTCTAACAATTTCTTAATAACCCGCTTGCTAGAAGATAGAGCAATACATCAGCCCCGAGTGTCAAGCAGCCAACTTCACTATTCGAGGCCGTGCAAAGCACGAACGACCGAATATTTTCAACGGCACCAGAGTGTCAATCCAACCCGATTTACCTAGACAATAAAGAGATTGGACCTGCCCTCCAATGATTTCGACATAGCTGATTTTGTACGCACTTGTGGGGTTTATGGAATGCTAGTGTTGAAATTGAATTATTTTTATTGCGGGTCGACTTCCTTGACTGTTTTTAGAAGTTATTATTGAAGGCCTTAACTTCTAACTTTAAGTTTGTCTATACAAACTTAAAGAAAATCCTGTTCCTATGAACAGGATTTTCTTTAGGATAAAGGGCATAAAAATGGTCAGAGCTTAGCCACTTGAGAGTAGATTTTTAGTATTATGTACCATGGTGGCTAACAGCGTAGAAGACCGCCTAGTTGGCCTCAGTGTACCACCAGCGATGGAGATTTACTTCCAACCGTCGCGCGTCGTAGCTGATGGTATGTTGAGTCTACAAACAATAAGAGGCTAGTTCGTCGCGGTCTTTGGGTAGACTCAATAACTCTCCGAAGCACTATACTAGTGTTGTCAAACAAAAGTACCGGGGATTGAACCGGGACCCTAAACTCTGTTGTGTTTTTAAGTCTGATTTTTGTGTGGTGAGGTTGGTCGCCTCGGTGGCACTCTTGTATGGCAGATGATAATCGGATGGTCAATGGAATCAGCTAACCACCTAGTCTTACACTAGTTGGTTATGTAGCATGCGTTCGGTTGGTTGTTTTTTTTTATGTTTTTATTTAATGACACCTTTTATTAATTAATATATATATATAGCAGCCTAACCAAATGCACTCTCTTTTTTGTTGACTATTCATAAATATCTGTAAAGATTTACATGAAATAAATAATATTTGATTTGATTTGATTTGATGTCTGAACTTACTTAGCCACCATATCTATATTTGCAGCAATTATGCTGCACATAACCAAATAAACCAAATAAAAGCGGCCCCAGCCTAGACGTAAAGTCACTGCACAACTGATAACAAGGTTAAGCATATGACAACAAGGCCGGATCTGGGATGGGTGACCGCTTTATACAACGAGGCTAACCATCATAAAGCTTGTCACTTGATAGGTATTGCCTCCGATTACCATCGGCGAAATGATCCTTATTTCGCCGATGGGGCCGTTTAAACGGTTCTCGGGAGGCAAAAAGGCACCCATGATAGAATTTCTTTATTTATTACACTCAAATTTTTATACATATGTTTATAATATATTAACACAATATTATTTATTTACTAAAAACCCACTGATCATAAATCACAATAACATTTGGTCAAACATGAAAAAGTGGCTACGAGGAAAGGGATGGACCATAATAATTTCGTATATCATCTATCATATCTCACGTAATAAGTATTGACGTTTCAATGTCAGACGATTTTCTATTTACTTTTTCCGGAAAATAAATAGTACTTAATGGTTAGTTATTTAATATCAACTTTCTGAAGTTATAATGCGTTTGATCATAACGTTAAGGAATGTTATGTCCGTTAATGTACGGCTATAATGATGTCAACATCCATTAAAGAAATTTCCCTTTTTATTTTAATAACAACATTAATGTAGTGAAAGAACTTTAAGTCTTCGATCCCAATTAAAGCACAGAAATGAAACTGCAAAATTTTGGAAGTTTTGAATATAATTAAGGGCCGGTTCGACCAAGAGAAGCGATAACTTATACCAAGATTAGTAAAGTCAAATACAAAGTCAACTCACATACAAATAAATATTCTGAGTACTAGCTTATGCACGCAACTGCGCAGTCTTTAACTTTAACCGTTTACGTTGTACGCTCTCAATAGGAATAATTTTTCCTCGTATTTGCAAACTTTTTCAATGTGTCTGTATACTCCGCTCCTATCAGTCGTAGCGTGATATTATGTAGCCTATAAGCCTTCTCCGAAAAATGGGCTATCCAATACTAAAAATATTTTTTCAATTCGAACCAGTAATTCCTGAGATTAGCGCGTTTAATCCAACAAGCAAACTCTTTATCTTTATAATATTAGTATAGATTAATAATTTAATCTATGAGTAAATTTTTGTATGGAATTTGACACCCCATATGCCTTTTTTTGGTCAAACCGATCCTAAACGTTGTAATTTGATAAGGGTTTGCCAAGATGGCCTTTTTTTTCTTCTTCTGTTTAGGATATTATCTATATATAGACTTTGTAACAGCGTTGTCTAGTTAACGAATAAAAGAGGGGTCTAAAATTTGGAAATGCAAGAAATACACAATGTCCCCTTGTCCCCAATGTCCAACATCCTAGGATTGGAAATACGCTTCGACTTAAACCGCAACTACTCCAAAAACATTGCAAAAATATCAGGAAGAATGTTTTTATAAGTCAAAGCTTAGGCATGGAACGTTATTTCAAACCTAAGCTTTGACTTTTGATCTTAAAAAGCCTAGATTCGGCCTTGTGTGGAATGCTGCTCGCACCGTGAAATATTTGCTTAACGTACTTAATGTAACGATGCTCTGCAGCTCCTTTGCATACGCGGTCGAATATACAGGGTGAATTTGAAAGGATGTACCTTGGGCTAATATGAGGTTCTGCTGATCAAATCAAACAACTTCTCCCATAGAACAAAAATGAAAATAAAATTTGGCTTCCCCATACAAATTTGTCATTTTAACATTACAAGTTTGTATGGAGAAGGCAATTTTTTTTTTCATTTGCGGCATATGGTTCCATGGGAAAAGTTGTTTGTATTGATTAGTAGAACCTCATATTAGCCCAAAGTACATCCTTTCAAAGTCACCATGTATAACATATCGAATCATTGATGCCAAACGCCGAAGTCTTTAAAGAACTCACTAAAGACCAAAAGTGCTTCCAAGACAAAAATAAATATGCCAAGACCAGAAAGAAGTTTGTAGAAAGGATAAAGATAGTACTATGATTTTTTTTAAAGATTTCTTGTCTTGATTAACTAAAAATATTTTATTCAGAAAGGAAGGTAGGCTTAAAGCGGTCATTATATCCCAGTTCTCGACACACTGCGTGCCATGCAAGGAAATAAGGCAATACTCACCTAAAATATCAATGAGGCGTAACCAATACTTTGCATAGCAATAATTTTAGTAAATCTTGCACAAATATACTTAGGTTTACTGCAAAAATACCTAAGTATTTTTTTCTGCGGAGTTGAGCAAATCTGTTTTTCTCTTTCTATAGAATGCGAAGAAACGGCAGTCGAACGCGACGACCACGGTGTGCCCGACTCGATAGCCTAGTCTTGTAAGTAAAAGTAACTTGTATGTAACAATACCTTGCCGGCGCCTGAGCGCTGCGTACGTCAGTTTTGCGAATATAGTCAGTGCGCGTGTCTACGTTTTCGCCCAAAAGTTTCCTCACAAAATCTCGTGTAAAAACTTACAACCCCTATACAAAACTTTAAGCTTCTGAGTTTAGACAGTGTTTTAGAAAATCTTCTTTATCTGTTGGTAGAGTTCAAAAACTATCGTGTGAATAGTTTTCCTCGATTTTTTTTCGATTGTTTGCATTCGAAACTGCAGCAGCTATATTGGATGTGATATACATGATCGTGAGTACATTACTAATTTACTTATTGTATTGTATTTAAATATTTAGCTTGCTCTACAATATTGAATCTCTACTATTTATTATAATAACTGTATTAGTTGAATGGATATTTTTATAAACAGCACCAGCCACTAATTATATCTGTATTTTAATTATTTCTAGTAATTTTGATTATTTAGTTAATTTTACTTTAGCAAATGACAATGTTACTACAACCGCAGTACTATTTTATAATATTTTATTAGTTGTATTATATATATATTGAATGGTTAGTTTTACAGTTGTATTATATAGTTCTTTAACTTACTCAGCGATGTCAAAGGATTGATTAGTTATTCATATACCTCTGCTAAATTATGTAATTTATTTAGGTATATTAGTTCAATATCTATTTGCAGCATCAGCAATACTACTATTTATAGATTTGTTTATTGGTAGTACAACAAACTCATTAGAATTAATATTATTTTCTTTATTATATGAAATAAACTTATTATGCTTAGCAGGAGATGGAAGAAGAAGGTCAAAATTAAAGACAGACCATAAGGTTTTATTATATATACAATACAACCCTATTTTATGGTGTCTTTAATTTTGCTAGAAAATGTTAATAAAATGTAAATGATATGTATAAGGTTCTGTTGCGAAACGGACATTTGATGATTTGATATTATTATCGCTGATTTATATCACCGACTATCTATTATTATTTGCCCTCTCTTTCTTAGCCGGCATAGGGGCAACAGACAATTTCGACTATGTCGAACCCAATGATGGACTTTGTAGGTTTCATCCAATAGGTTGATGCAAAGTCATATTCCGTGGTCTCCTAAAAAACCGACATTGTCAAAACATTCTGACTTTTTTACTCCTTAAATTTAAATAATAAGGATTTGACTAAACTAGCGGCATGTCCCTTTGTTTCATGATCGGTACATTAAAGTGAACGACACGTATATAGAGGTCGTCCAAAGCGTCTTGCATGGGGTGTATATAATTTCGTTCTTAAATAAATTACACCAGAACCAAATAAATTATTTTGGACCCTTCAAAAATATTTTTTATCTGGTTTAGGTCCCTACCTACCAGATACTCTGTAATAGTTTGAAATAAACTAGGTAAGGTAGGTATTTTTTTATAACTCTGCTCCAAATAAAAAAAAAACAATTTCGGTAGAAACAATGATCAAACCTTGAAATAGCTTAACGATATACATATATAAACTTAGGTAATCTCAAATTGAATTATGCTAAAAATATAAGATACCTTTCTTGATCTTTTTTCTTCGGGACCCTAAAAATGCATTAGAAACTGATAAATAAAAATAATCCTTGGTAACATTTGTGATGAAGGAAAAACAGGTACTCATGTAGAATTTCCGAAAATATTCTTTGCTTTAGAAAACGGCTAGGCAATAACAGGGAACCCTGAAATAACGACATAAGCTAGCCGAGGCATCAGCTAGTGCCTCAGTTTCCTTGTGATGAATCTCTGCCAAAAAGCTCTTTGTTTAATGAAGAACACGGAATCAAATTATTAAGTACCTATACACTTAACTAGGGGCGCGGGCCACTTCGTTACTATGTGAGGAAACTCTGCTAAAAAAACTTTTTTAAAAATAAAGAACACGGAATTAAATTATTAAGTACCTATACACCTAGCTAGGGGCGCTGGTCACTCGGTTACCGTGTGATCAAGGTATTACTCGGCAATGAGACCATTGGAACTGGTTTGTCATTGTGGACACGTGTTATGTCTCTGTGCTTTAGAGCAAGTATCTTGTTCTATTTATTACAGTGGCGCAACCGATATATACCTACAATTACATTTATTATTAAGTTCGTAAACGCCTGAGTCGATGACTGGCTTGATAAGTGCAGACTGGCAAGTCTCCAAGGGTCAACTGTTCTCGCAATAATCAATATTAATTAACTAGGTGAGTGTACACCTAAGTGTGTCCTATACGACCCTTTTATCGCTTTGATTTAAGAGAAGAAGAATGGTACATCGTCCTTTATTTGCATGCAAACGATATTTACTTATTTTATTAATATTTAATTACTGTAACATTAGCACAATCCCGCGCGATTGATAAGCAGCATTAATCAATCCCGCGCGGGACCCCGTGATATCCCGCACCATTAAAATAATGTTATAAAATGGAATTGAATCTACAATTTTTTAATAGTTTTACTTTATTTTACTTCTAATAGTTTTATGATAAGTTACTCTGACTAAAATATGCTCTTAAGATAAGAAGCAAATAGCGTTTATAGTATCTTTTCCCAGCTTGCTTCTCAGTGAACTGTAAATATATCCTGAGGCCGAAAAAGCTCTCTCAGCTTCCGCGCTAGTAGGTTGGGCAGTGTGAATTCAATATTAGGCGGGCATCAGATACTGTTCTCTGATTCCGACGCAATCAAAGCACGCCATTTATAGCGCAAATTTTAAACTTGCGGGATCCGTGGATCCGTGTTGGAGGCGCGGGATCCCGCAGGCCAATAAGTGGAGCGGGATCACGTGGGAATGTGGGATCCCGTTTTGAGGGATTTTAATAATTAATTAGCATTTTAGTTGAAATAGAGTTTTGTCACTTTCTTATCAATAAAAATGATTTTTGTCACAAAAAAGACTTTAGTTATTTTATTATGTAAGTATCTTTCATCTCTTTCAATCAATTATCAAATCAAGATAAAACAGACGTTTCGTACATATGGTGATGATGGTATGTTTTTTTTATAAGAGCTCAACATGTGACCTTGCATCCGCCTGATGTTAAGTATTATGCCTTTGTATACTACTTAACATCAGGCGAATGGATAGTCATATTATAGTCATAGGCAGTCGGCATAGTGATGGCTGGTTACTATAATTTCTTGAGACAATAGTAACCAGCCACCACTATGCTGACTTAAGATTCTTATTTACGCTTCTAATATATGTATGTTTTATATGTATCAATGGGACTTAGGAATAATAATTACATTAAAACACATAGAATAACTTTAAAATAATTGATCACTTACTACGTAGAACTGAGGATATTACTTGATTATTTATTGAACAACAGTACCTACTCAGAAATTTACCTAACAGTACAATTACCAAGGTAAGAGAAATTACCAAAATTTAACATTGGCGACGTTATGACCTAGATTATCTAAAATATCATACAAGTGTGATTTTTCATGCTGCAATACCTACACAAGAAGACTGACTAAATTATGTCTACGGATTTTCCCACATTACTTAAAATATTTTTTAAAGGTACATTATCTTCTTCTCTCTATTTAATAAAATTATTTTAAATCTTATGTTTTTACTTTATTCCTAGGTATATATTAAGTATATATAATTTTTTTTTTTAAAAGCACGGCATAGGTGGTTGTATTAACTTGGTGGTAAAGAACATGACCTTTGTAGGTTCTTTACCAATGGGGTTGATCAATTAATTGTTATAAAACAGAATTGCGCTCCTATTATGCCAGATAAATGACGCGATAACGAAATGGAGAGCACAAAGACGAATTTGTATTACTAATCAATTATAAATATCAACCACTATAGTGTCTCGGAGAGCACGTTAAGCTGTCGGTCCCGGGTTCACTATACCAACTTGTGAAACTGTTTATTAAGTTTATTCAAAACATCGCGACGAGCTAGCCACTTGTTCGGTGTAGACTCATTCCATCGGCTACGACGAGGTGGGATTAAAACCCCTCCGCTGGGTACCATGGCGCCATCTGGGCGGTCTCGGGCGCCCTAAGGATTCGTAATTTATATGATTTTTTTAATTACAAAATAAATTTTCAAAAGATAACTTAAATCACTATATTTTTACCATCAAATACCATTACGGGTGCCTTTTTGGCTCCCGAGAACTATTTTAACGGCCACAGGGTACCCTGTGAGGGATTAACCCATCTTCATTTCGACGATGGTATTCGGGGGCAACACTTAATAAGTGGCGAGTTTGTTGCGTTGTTTATGATGGTATGGCCTCGTAGTATAAAGCGGTCACCCATCCCAGGTCCGGCCTTGTTGTTAGGTCTCCAAATGACCCGAAGTAGGTATCTCATGAATTTTGGTGAAAAGTAGTTTAAAAATGAAGACTTCTCACATATATATAAATGTACATATGTAATGTTTATATATACGAGTAGTATGTATGTAGATGGACAGGCAAATCAGCATGCACCATTACGCGGCTATGGTCATAAAGCGAAACGAAAGTCATCGGTCACCGCAAGCCGCAAACGCATTCTGTACGTTAATCACATATGCATCGCATAACCTCTTGCTAATCCGGCTTTGAATATAGGCGTACATATAAAAATTACTATATCTGTAATACTATTAATATAACAAGTTATATGTAAATACATACTTTGGGCTAACATAAGGTTCTGCTGATCAAATCGAACAACTTTTCCCATGGAACCATGTGCCGCAAATGAAAAAAAAAATTGGCTTCCCCATACAAATTGGTAATTTTAACATTACTAGTTTGTATGGAGAAGGCATTTTATTTTTCATTTGCGACACATGGTTCCATGGGAAAAGTTGTTTGATTTTATCAGCAGGATCTCAAATACCATCAAAGTGCATCCTTTCAAATTCAGCCTCTATATACCTATATGGTATAGAATATACTCTAATATTTCTTTTTCGTATATAACCAAATAATTCACCCGGCATAGTAGGAGCTTCAGATGCTGTTAAACAACGATATTTTAATCAACTCCACTATGTGGTCGATTAACACGCTTTGGCTGCTTCCACTATGCAAAAAAAAATCGTAGGATCATAGCCAGGTTTCATAATAGTTGTATTTATAGTAGTTTATTTATATATTTTTTTTAATAACAGTTAGCTCTTTATACTAAGCGTTTGCTAATTTAACTTTTCAATTATTATTTTTTTTGTTAAAAAAATATATATCTTATTGAATATTTGCAATCTTATTTAGAATAAAAATTATGTTGTAGCTGGCAAGCAATTGAATTTGTCTTGCTCAAATTTGTCTTACTCAAATTTGCCGCAAAATCAATTGAATTGTAAAGACGCTGTTAGAAATAATGAGCCATTTTATGCCAATTGATCTATCAAATTGACAATTATTGTGTTATAAATTGATTTTATACAACCGGTATCGAGAACGGAAACGATTTCCTTCGAATTCTGTAAATTTAACAAAGAAATAATTAAACAATGGCGTTAAGTTTAAAATTATTTTCACGGTCATAAGGTAGTTTGAAAAAATATTAGGCAATAAAACTTAATATAGGTATATATATATACTTGCGATCAAAGTAAAAACATATGATATAAAACTTATTAATTGAAAATAATTAAATTGGGAGCAAAAGATAATGCAAGTGCGGTACGGAAAAATTCAGTAGGACAGACTATATCCCTCCTCCTTTTTTCAGAATCAACTGTTGATTCTGAAAAAAGGAGGAGGGATATAGTCTGTCCTACTGAATTTTTCCGTACCGCACTTGCTGCCCGTCATCAATGTGTTCTTGGGAGTAGACTTTACAATAAAATAAATAGGACTATAAACATATATGGTTTGACAAAAAATAAGTGCAAAAGTAACACAACTAAATATCTCCTTGGTCTTACATTTCAACAAACTGAAGATCTTCTTAAGGTGATTACTTAAATCATACTTTATAAATAAAATTGGAAATTATTATAAATTTTAGAACAGGACACCTTTCACTTATGAGCATGTTTACTTTATTTGTTACCTACAATATGATGGGAAGTCGTAGATGCCTGAGATACAGTATTAACTAGTTCAGGCATCTTCGTCGCACTATGTATCTAATTTGATGTAAATCGGATATGCATGTATATTTTCTTTGTATTACCTTCAAAATTGTTCCAATAAACTATTTTTATTTTTTATTTTATTTTTTTAACTACCCATTTCGTAACCGCACCCGAAAGGAGACTACCACCTCGGCAAGAAATCGATGCAGTAGTCTCCTGAAAACCGGTGAACCCACAGACTAAAACCGAACATGACGGTTTTTTCATCTATGTGGGCGGCCATTATATTATTATTATAATATAATGGCATAGAGGGAGCGATTAATATTATTAAACAACAATGTATTGATTGACCATGACTACAAATTCCATATACATGGAATTTGTAGTTTTGCTTTCCAACAGGTAGAGCTTACAAGCCGTTCTCCAACTCTTACGGGAATGGCTGGTCTTGAAAATTCAGGAACGAAATTTGTAGCTAATAAATAATAATCCAATTATAATTAATTTCGTTCCTGAATTTTCAAGGCCAGCCATTCCCGTAAGCAATTGCATATAGTTGCTAATATTTTTTTGAATTAAATTTCAACTGGACATTATGACTGTCTAGTTTTTAAATGGCGCACTTAATTTAAATTGATCAATCATTTATATGTGACCTTGAGTGGGTGTAAGCAGTCGATGGCGCAACGGCACGAGCTAGTACCCGGCACTGCCGGTTGTAATGCTCCAGTGAACACTTTCGTATGACCGAAAGTTAATTTCAAAATTCATGCTTATTAAACTTCTTTCCGACATTATTTTAATATTTCATGACATAATTTTTATAGCCTTTATAAGTGAGATACCTAGGTAAATTTAAATTATTTTGTTCCTCCACTTCTTTTTTGACGTAATCTGCGTCGCTGATTTATAATCTTAACACCGACTATTCAGTTCAATATATATATCCATATAATTTATAAACCATTTACAGTTCTGTTGTGATTCTTTCAAGAAATGCAAGTAGACCATTTTATTAAAAATATACCCACAAATTTACAGCTACTCCACTAAATTATTTAGATATAAAACAAGAACGAGGGGAAGGGATTGAACGACCAGAGTTACTTGAAGAGCGAAGTGATCTGTCATGAAAGGAGGAGAGATAGACGAATTTGTCTATCTCTCCTCCATGTTTCACAGAAAAGAGCAGATAAAGAATTCTAAGTTTCCTGCGAGAGCGAATTGACAACCACCGTAATTTCGTACGATACGCAGAGATGTGATCGTATTTGCGCAAACAAAAATTGAACCTAATATATGAGTTAAGCAATCGGTCCATCTTATTAAGCAACATCTCTAAAAAATCCACACTACATACGTCACCATAGTCAAGTTTAGGAAGAAGTAAGCATTGATAGTCTAGCTTTACTGTTAGGTTAGCTGGCAGATAATGCCTAAGGCATTAAGCTCGCCTATGTACAATAGTATTAAACTTTAGTGCAATAAATATTTTTTCATTCATTCATTCAATTTTGGGTGGTAACGTTAGTCGCTAGCATCTACGTGAACTTACAGTAACTCTACCATGAGTTTTTGTTAAATAATCTTTCACTTACTGTACAGTAAACTACAGTTTAAACTGTAGGATTCACTCTTTTTACAAATAAACCCTAAAGTTTAAACTAAAAAATGATTTAACAAAAAACCATGGTATTAATTAATTAGATCAGTGGCTCGATTTAAATTCTAATTAATTATTAGTATTCATATTTATGATTTAAAAAAAAAAGTTTATTAATTATAGAAAATATTAGTAAACAATTAATCTGGTAATCTTCATAGTTGTGTGATTAATTCAACGACCATGGTGTCAAGCAGCTATTTATATTCATTATAAATAACAAAGTTAATTATGTAATGTTCGCTTTCACGAATTCGTACAAATTGTATCTGGACTAGAAATAAATGTTCAAAAAAAAACATATTTTATACTTCTTTTATTAAGTCCGCCTTTGTACTACGTGCAATAAAGTTTTAAAATATATAAATAAATATAGGTTTAAAGCAAAGGTGTTCAATAAATCTTTAAAATAAACACATAGGTGCAGTACTTCCTATTTTTATTTTTTTTATATATTTTTATTTATTTGTCTACAAAAATGCAATCAATTGTAAAACTATTATTGGTAATAAACAAAGTAAATATTATAAAATAGAGAGTAAAAATAAATTGTATCCAAACAGCTAAACGTGTGTTTGCTTAGGTGACTATTTTCCCGCACACACCATTTTATGGTGTTCATCTCTTGTTTTGATATCGAAATTAATCGCGCAGTAAAAAGGCAGTTTATGGCACTTGTATAAAAAAAGGTAACCCAATCGAACATATCTCATATATGATAACCAACTTTGTATAAGATTCGGTTGTAAGCCGATTCCATTAACCTGCCACCGTGGAAGGATCCTCACCGACAATATAGACTAGTGGTTGCGCCTTTAGCGTTGTAGACGGAGGTCGTGGGTTCGATTCCCGCCCAGGGCAAAAAAAAACAGTAGGTACGTTTTTTCTGTACAGTTTGTCATGGTCTGGGTGTTTATAAAATATAATATGTATTGGTATCGTTGTTTCGAGTACACATAGTACAAGCCTAGAGCTTAGTTTGTGAGGCAGAGCAATATTTGTAAATTGTCCTACATATTATTATTATTATATCTATGCCCCAATAATCAATTGCAAATAATAAATAATATTAAAGATAGATGGATCGGTTAGTAGTACCAGAGCAATAAGTAAAATATGTCCTACATATTATTATTATTGGTAGATTTCAGTGCGGAAATACTGGTTGCAACGTCAGTAAAATAACGTTTAACGTTTTACAAAAGTATATGTAAAGTTTAACTGTCCAAAACAAAATTTTTAAAAGTAATCATGTTCGTCACAAAGATATATATATTTTATATAAAAATATATCTTATAAAAATATAATATAAGTTTTTTAATAATAGTAAATACCTAAGATTAAAAAAAATATACTGGATGTGTTTTTCACAGTTTTCTTAGTACACATACTAACCAATAAAAAAAAGTATAGGTATTGGAAGTTTTTTTATTTCATTAAATGCATTAGTATAAAAATTTACAGCATTTGGAAAACTTTTTTGTATTTACAATATATTTTCATATTATTTTTCCATGAGCGGTTAAAAAGGTAAAAATATCAGATTTTATTATTTTATTAATACACCCTTTATACCATTTCCGGCACTGTGAAAAAAAAGCAATATACATTATGACTTTTTTAGAAGGTTGTACTTTGAGCTAACATGAGGCTCTACTGTTCAAATCAAACAACTTTTTCCAAGGAACATTTTTTTTGTTTGCGACACAAGGTTCCATGTATATTTTCTTTTTGGTATATAACGTTTGTTTATCCTTAAAAGTCTGGAAGCGTCAAACGGTATTCCCTGCCAGGTGATGCAGTAGAGAATCGTGAAGGTCGTCAGGTCGCGGAAGATTCGCGGCGTAGGATGCGCCACCGTGCAACGATCTGACGCAACGTCGCCGATGAAGCAATGCCAGGTTACGTAGAACTACGTGCCTGCTTCTATACATCCTATCTCTTGTACCCCAATTTCCTTTATTAACTGTAATAAAGATAGGATGTTACATTACAGTTCCATTGATACCAAGTAGTGGAATTGTTAGTAGGTTAAGTTAAAGTAATAAAAAGTACAGCAACGGGTTTGTAAATAAACCGAAATTCCAGTTTTTAAAGAAAATTAATTGGGGTGTGAATCAAGTGTGACTGCAAGGTCAATTATTATTAATGTAATTTTAGCATTAAAGTATATAATAAGGAAGTGCCTAAGGCCTAATCGACTTTCATGACCACAGAAGATGGCCACATGCCACATAAACACAAAACAAAGAGTGAGAATAAAAAGTATTACAATTAACATTTAAGAAGTGATCATATGATAATATGGCAGCTACAAATAAGTTTGACATTTCGTTTGAAAATTAAAAGAAACAAAATGTGACTATTTATATATTTTCCATAAATATAAAGATTTAAATGGGTGCGAGCGAGGGTGAGAGAATGGGTCATCTGACTTTAAGATTCATTGATAGTATAAACTTAATTGGCCATTTGCGTTTTCTATTTTACAAGTTGTATTCATAATTTCAGAGGGCAGATTCCAATGACATTTAAACGTCGACGAGTCAATGTTGTTACTTCCTTACTTCGATATTATCCGCCTAAATACCTCTCCTTCATATATCACGATGCTCTCTGTAACGCTATACGCCTAATATAAAGCGGAAATTATTTTTATTATCGTTTTGTAGAAATTACGGATTAGGTTTGTAAGTATCAAAGCACTTCTTTGATCTAGTTTTCTTTCTTTTTGCATTTACATACAGCAGGTTATTACTCCATCTAGCTGCGGGTGTCCTAGAAGTGTGCCACAAGCCGCGGTCTCCCGCAGTTAAAAGCTCAATCAATGAAAAAAAATACAAGTGCGAAATGTCGATCGGTTTCGATTTAGTTTTTGCCTCACAATAGGTTTTTTTTTTTATGAATAACGTTAAAATTTATATAGGTATTAATAATTCAATAATTAAGCAGGTAACGAGGCATTAGAGAATGTGCCCATAGCGCGAATTACGTTTCCGCGTGGTATGGCCGATAATATTATTTGGCCGATATCCTAACTAAGCTTTTTACATGAAAACATTTTATTTATTATTGGAGCACGGCTTGTGACTTTGTATCTACCTGGTGGTGAACAGACCTACAAAGTCCAAGAATAGGGTCGATCAATAATTGTTCTTAAACAAAATTGATCGCTCCAACTATGCCGGCTAAATGATGCGATTACGAAATAGGTGGCAACAAATTGCATTACGAGTATATTTTAATATACTCGCTGCCTTATCGTCTATTCAACCTATTTCTTAACCGCACCTTGAAAGGAACCACCTTGACAAAAAATGGATGCAGTAATCTCCTGAAAATAAATGTTCCAACTATAAATGGGACGAAAAAAATATATTTAAAATTTGGGTTTTTCACGACTTTTGGCAGCAAATGCGGTTGTTTTCCGGAAGACATTCCATCGACGCATTTTCCATCATCCCTGAACAAGCTCGAGGCTGCTGGGAATTGCTGCTCTTGATAAAGACTTTATAATAGAGTTGAGAGCTGCGTGTCTAGACATTCTTCCTGCAGATCTAATGCAACTTAAGCCATTGTGCCAATTAGATTGCACTGCATTGCCGCAATTAGAACAATGGGGGTGACTAATTGAAGCGCCTAACTTAAGGCCTATGGCTATTCTAGAAGAGTTGTTATAAAAACAAAAACCAAAAGAGGGAGATGGGATTCCATGAAGCCTGCTTCCATTTAAGTAACTGCGCGCAACGTTGACAAATCAGACCCTTATAATGTTTGTTAAAGATCAGTAAAAACGGTTTTAACGAAAATATGGTCCTAAGCATGTTGGGACGATGGGCCTTGCGGCGATGAAGAGTCAGACATTTTAAATCCCAGGCATATTTAGCCTCTTCAAGATATGAAGTCGCTAATGAAGTATCCTTAGCTTGAGAGAGAATTTAAAGACACTATAAGTTATTTCTTAGAAAGCAAAAAAAATCAAACCTTTATGTTTGAAAGAGGATACATCAGTTGTATGATAATTTCATGTTGGTGCTGTTCGTGGATTCTGCTGCAATTTAAATTTACAACAGAATGAACATAGTGACGATGCCGTGCGAACTGTTTTATTTACTTCACAATATGGGTTTCTTTCTGATTGAAACTTAAAAAATATTGTATGCATCATTTTTGAAATCATTTTGTTATTGCAACATCCATTTTAGTGCGGTTATCTTGACAATGTTAATTTGACAATTGGTCACCAAACGACCAATTCTTAAATTATATCACAATCAAGCTTTAAACGAAACCCGGGCTCGCTCGTTTTTATGTATGAATATTTGCATGGCGATTCACCTAGGCAAAATACTTCTCTGTAGGTTAGGAACATTTTCAACCATACTACTGAACTACGAGTATCTACCATAATTTATTATATTTTTTGTTTCATTGTTTAGGTTCTACGTATTACTGTTGTTTTTTTTTTTATTATTTATTAATGTTATTTAAGTTTTATTTGACATTCTTTTTTATGATTGTTTATACCTATTGTTCCTAATTACTTATAGTTATTATAACTATGGTAAAAAACAATTATTTTTTTCAGATACTTACTAAATTTATGAGCTATTTAATGTTGATTGAATGTGCTATATAAAGGTATTATTAGAAACAATAAATAAGAATTTCTGAGGTTGTAGAACGATTCTAAAATCGTCGAGGAATGAAAGCCTGTAATCTAGTTTTTGTAACTACCGTTTATAGATAATTGGGTCTCTTACTTCACTGTTAGATTTCAATCTATATAGAAACCCAGATTTCTATAAGGAATTTTCTAGTAGATTGCGTATTTTACTTAATTGCATCTCGTTATTTGTGAACATACAAAAAAAAATGTCGGACATTTTCTTTACCCTTATTTTCCTAGCATTACACATTCTTAGATATATATAAAAAAAGTTTAATTCTTAAGGACACTGCATTCGCGATCGCGATGTCTGCGTTCTCCATACAAAGTTAGCTTTCGCACTTCCAGTATTTCTCCACTACTGTTTGACGCAGAATTAAAAATTAAAATAATATTTATCTCTTATGAATATTTCTGTGAAGAATTTACATACTTTTTTTTTTAATCAGAAAAAAGTTTTTTTCGATTATTAATAATACAAAAGGGTTTATTAGGTACAACAGCAAGATTTTTACGTAAAAATAATATTTGAATTACGACTAACAGCCAAGTTGTAATATTAGAAGTATACTTATATGTCTGGGCGTAAACACGACTGGAGAGCCCTTAAGAATACCGTATATATATATATCTTTACGCGTGCCTTACGCCCGAGACGGTCGCCTAGACGGCCCCAGGGTACCCAGCGGAGGGGTTTTAATCCCACCTCGTCGTAACCGATGGTATGAGTCTACACCGAACAAGTGGCTAGCTCGTCGCGATGTTTTGAATAGACTCAATAACCCATCTATAAACAGTTTCACAGGTTGGTATAGTGAAACCGGGACCGACAGCTTAACGTGCTCTCCGAGGCACTATAGTGGTGTTGTCAAACAAATGTACATATTTTTTTAAATTAAAAACTCATTGGTACACACCTGGATTCGAACCAGGGACCTTAGTGTTTTTAAGTCCAAGGTCTAACCAACTCGGCCACCATGTATATAAATACCGTCCTTCATGCAAACTTTATAGTAGGGTACAATTTTACAATTAAAATGTATTTCAATTCTATTTATAGTTTTGCCATGCGCCACTTAATAGATATGTCGTCAGTTTTTCTTCTTTTTTTTTCAGAAAAACCCCTGAAATCCAAAAAAAACATGCCAAATAATCCCTCATATTAAAAATATCAGAACAGAAAACTAAAAAATAAAAACATACAGTCATCGTTTATTTAACAAAATATGACCAATTTTTTTTTTTTTAATAGGGGTAGAAAACAATTATGGCCCAAAAGTCGTTTGGCTGCCTAAATTGTAGGTATAATCTCATACGTGCTCTTTCTCTTATTGAGGATCGGGGGTTAGGCTTACATACGAGTACATATGTATATGTCCCCTACTTTCTAACGTTTCCTTGTCATATATAGTCATTTATACATTCGTTTCTTTTATTTTTACAATCTATTATAAAAGCAACCAAATTATTTGCAACTTCTTGGGGTGTCGGTATAACTTTAAAAAGGAACTTTAACTTTTTAAAATGTTATACTGTGCACTTGAAACAGTGTGTGCATCGAAAAGCCTCATCAGGCGCTACTCTTATGACTTCAATCGTACTTTTAGTTTTAGGCATAGGTCATGTGTATTTTATCTATAATATGGGGTTAATATACATGTTTTTGCTGATTTGACCTCAGCACCTTAGGCCATGGGACTTCTGCTGTATTATGACGCCGTAAAATAAAAAAAATAAAAAATGATTTAATTTTAATAATAACAAATATACGGGTCGAATTGTGTACCTCCTTATTTTTGAAGACGGTAAAAGTTAGGCCTTATTGATTCTAGGTATATAGGTATAGAACAATGATCTAACGTTTTTAGAATTTGTGTAGGTGTCTATATCTGTACTTTAACTGCACTACTTTAAATGCAGGTTTTTTTTTGTTTAATGGTTAGATCTATTCAAAGTATTAAATTTGTATTAATTTATCTTCAGAAGCTTCATATAAACAGTTGGCGGTGTTCATAGGAACGTTTAAAAATATAATAAGTAAACTATAAATAAATATTAAAAGTGTTGTTTACAGCAGTAATTGGTATTGCCAATTTTACCTGCATTTATAAAATTGTGTTTTATTTTTTAGTTTTCATGTAAAAAAATATACAGGGTAAATTTCAAAAGATTATACTTTGGGCTAAAACGGAGGCTCTACTCATTAGAACAAAAACTACATGTATGTTTTTTTTTTCTTAAATACATAAAATGCTTTTTAATGCATTATAAAACGCGAGACTTTTCATGGTGTGGCTATCAACATTACGTGATACGATATAGCTCTGGCAACCGTGGTCAACATTTTTACTATACTACCTAATCGCCCTTAGTACCTACTAACAAGTGGCAGTTATAAGATACAGCTATGCCAATCGTGGATAACATGTTTACTATACTACCTAATCGCCCTTAGTACCTACTAATTAGTGGCAGTGATACGATATAGCTCTGGCAACCGTGGTCAACATGTTTACTATACTGCCATACTGTCCTTAGTATCTACTAATAAGTGGCAGTGATAAAATACAGCTATGCCAATCGTGGTCAACATGTTTACTATACTGCCATACTATCCTTAGTACCTACGAATAAGTGGCAGTGATAAGATACAGATACTATACCAATCGTATAATAACTCGCACACAAAGTTGCGGGCAATAGAATATGCACATAGGTATTATATATAAATAAACTTCCAGTACTAATCTAATTTGATAAATATTAAGAGGCCCCAGCAATCCTTTATTTACATTAATTAAATAATAATTGATTTGCATGAAAGGGTAGGTAATTTCAAGTGATATGGAATGTTATTGTTTTAATAATTAACTCTTATAAAGTCGATAAGTAATCTCAATCACGACATATTAAGTGAACATAGACGTATATAAACCAGACAGGCAATCTACAATGAAAACTTCCTAACAATATAACTCAAGAGCCATAAAAATAAATAACATAGTTAAGTACAATATATATATTTATAAAAAAATTGGTGCTCTTATATTAACTAGAAATCATAAAACATAGAAAAACTGGGCTCAAAGTAATATGTATGTTTGCAAATTTAATGAAACTCTCATACTGCTGTAAGTTTTCCATCATTGAATAAAATTAAAAGAAAATGTTTAAATTCGTTAATTCACATTGTATTATTTGTTAATAGTAATACGTCTAGGCGTAGATATAGTCGGTCAGTTGGTGGCACGGCTGATAACAATTGACTGGTTAATGGAACCAGCTTACCACCTAATTTTATGTAGCGTAAGTTCAAATGAATTGCATATTTGTTTCATACAAAGACATAAGTTGTCGTTCTACTGCCTGTTTAAACTAATGAAAAACGGATAATATACAACATTTGATACGCACACTTAGACCTTATTGATAATATATATTGTTTGTTTTCTTAAATGCCTGGCCACGTGATATAATTATTTTGACGTTGACTTAACATGTTGAAAACGTCAGTGAATGAATATCATCGAAGTAAATGGCACTCAGATCAGCTTTAATTATTTATTTGTCTATAAAATGTAGTCTTTGTAAGTGAACATGCATTGGAGTTAGAGCGAGATGCGCAGGCGCAGGTCGTCGACCGGTGCATATAAATACTCGAACGGTGACGCCGCGATGCCGTGCCGTATGCAAAATAATGCTGATATAGGGTCTTGAGTACAATTAAGGTGCTAATAATTGTCAACGACCTTGGCTATATAAATTAGAACCCGGGCGTGGGTTCGATTCCTGCCCTCCAGGAAACTTTTCATTGCAAAGTTATCTTTAAAATAAGAAAATCCTACGAGAATGTATAATATAATTAAAAAACACAAAAAAAAGACACTCCTCTGGAATCTAGCATTATAAACTAAAACTTGTAAGTTCTGGAGATCGTGGGTTCGATTCCCACACATGGCAAAAAAATGTTAATACGTTTTTTTGTACAGTTTGTAATGATATGGGTGTTTATAAACGCATAAAACAAGTCTAGAGCTTGGTTTGTGACCAAAGCAATTTGGGTCCATCATATATAAAAAAAAACTATGTTTCATTAAGTCAGCACAAAAAAAAACGCAATAATTTATTTGTTTTTTTTAATGCTTATATTTTTATTTTATATGTAGCTAAAAACAATCCAAAACTAAATTAAAAAATACAATGTCACAAAAAAATCGTGACAAATAATTAATTAAAATTATGTTTTTTTGGCATTTTATATTATATTATTTTATGCTAATCAACACGATTGTTGCCAACATAGCTATTCAATCGTAATTTATTCATGATGTATGAGACAAAACGGTTATTCTTGCCTTTGGGCGCGCTCTTAAATGCCGTCCATCCATATACATACATGTATATTTAAGTGGCCACCTTCTTCGTTTCACTATAAATAAAATTAACACGAATTTACCGTCCGATAATTTGGCTCATCGTGTCTGCCGTTGTCGCCAAACATGAGTGAAAGTTGCCGAGCGGCACTCAGCCGAGTGCGGATTTCCAACTTGCATAGATATTTTTTGCGTAATTTTTTTACTTATTATCAATTTACTTGTTGGCTAAAAAGTAGTAGAATATTGTCCGGTGACGAAATAGGTTATAAATACAATGAATTTATAGATAAAATCGTTCCAAGCGGACGCCTGCAATAGTTAGTAAATTGTAAACACATTCTTTATGTTTACTAATTTGTTGCAAAAGTGAATTGCTTATCGGTATCTATCTTTGCTTGAACTTAAGTTGTTAATGGTATTTTAAGTAGTTGTGAACTTGTAGCATTGCTCTAAACCTGTCTTTCACAAAATTAATCTTGATAATGACCACACGTACTGACCTTAGTAAGACTTATGCTTTTATTTATAGGACTACTCAAACAAAACTCAATAATAATCACTCAAGTTTATCTTGTAAAAAAAAAAGTTTTATATAATATAGGTAATTCGTTTTGGGCTAATATAAGGCGCTTGGGCTAATATAAGGCTCTACTGATCAAACTAAAAAACTTTTTCTATGGAACCATCTGTCGCAAATAAAAAAGAAAATGGGTTTTCCATACAAACTAATATCTGATAAATTTCATTTTGGAGGGTTAATATGATGTTCTACTCAAAAAATCTGTTCAAATTAAATTAAATATTTTTTTCCATGGAATGCAAATGCAAAAAAAATGGCTTCTACATACAAATTGGACTTTTTAGCAATACTGATAGCGTTATTCATAAAAACTTAAGTCTTTGAAGAACACTTTAATTAAAATAGGTTTTGTTTCTTTTTATAACAACATTTGCGAGACACAGTTTCATGGAAAACATTTTTTTTATTTGATCAGTAGAGCATCATATTAGCCCTAAAATACAGCTTTTACATTTAAATAACAGCCTTCCAAAGGCACCTGGTATGTCACATAGCAACTCAACCAAACACACGGGTTGCCATATCCCGTTTTGTGTTGTAGAGGGTTTGCCAGGAGAAAAACAAAGGACTAAGGGTAGAAATAAGGGAAATGATGTTGTTTCCAATAAAACACTGTGTTATAGTGTCAGTAAAGATATTTATTATTAAAATCACTTATGCAATTTTTAACAGACATTTATAAAAATAACGCATGTATTTATGAGTTATTTTTTATTTATAATAAAGTATTGTGTATCGTCCTCAAGTCTTTTTTTTTTATTTATTAATAGGTATGTAGGACAATTTACACAGATTGCTCGGGTCACAAACTAAGCTCTAGGCTTGTACTATGTGTACCAGAAGCAACGAAATAATACATATTATATTTTATAAACACCCAGACCATGACAAACTGTACAGAAAAACGTACTAATATATTTTTGCCATGGGTGGCAATCGAACCCACGACCTCCGGATACAACACCAAAGGCGCAACCATTTGTCTACGGAGGCTGTCAAAGTGTTTAAACTAACAGCTTATATTAGAGCTGAAAAAGAAGACGTCCTTTAAATAAAATATGATGTCTGGCAACCCTAGCTGTATGTATACCTACGTATTTATAAGTAGCTTAGATTATACCCAACTATTTTTTTTTTATTGAGGCTATGTATTTATCTGGTGGTAAAGTCATACAAAATCCATGAATAGGATCAATCAATACAATGTTTAACAGTACTGATTACGCTCCTACTATGCCGGTTAAGTGACGCGGTTAGGAAATGGGCGGCGATATAGGCGAATTTATATACTTGTAAAGTTTGTAATAAAAAGCTGAGCCTTACATTTAAACGTGAAACCTAGATAGACCTAGTATTACCAAATTGTGGTTTAATTTCAGCTTTGACTCATACAACAAATCATAAATACTCACTTTTGTTGGATAACCATGTAATATTTTTATTTTGTTTTATTTGTTAATTATATTAGGTCTAAAAACTAAGTAGTAAAATTTCCAGTCTATTAAACTAAAAGTTAGCAAACAGAACACGTAGAATTTTGAGTGCCTACTAAACCTACAATAGTTGATAATAACAGTAAACTCGTTTAACATTTCTAAACAATTATTTACAGTCCAGCATTCTAAATGATGTGTTGTAAAACAATCTATTAGGATTTAATTAAGCTAATTTACCAGTTCTCTCTCTTGGCATAACGTAAGACTCCTTAACAATGAGGTTGTATAATGTATGGAGGCGCACAAACATTAAAATAGACTAAACAAGTAATGACCATTCTTTTTTTACCTCACATTAAAATGAATGCTTTCTTGGATTTTATTAAAGCGTTGACGTTTTTTCGTAGTTTTAAAATATTATTTAGCGAGAAGCTAATAAATGGTAGTTGAGCACTCGTAGACGACAGACACTCTTTGATCGATCGTTTGTCCGAAGACAAACTTTAAACTACCGATAGGTAACGCTGGATTTCCACCTAAGCCTACAAGGCGCAGGCCTAGGGCCCCCGGTGCCAGAATTTTTACATAAGCTCAAAGGCCTGACTTGTTTATAGGCACTTGGCATTTGAAGCTCAGCATAGCCATTGGCATGGATGGGGGCAAAACTGAAACTAGCAGGTGTATTATAGACAATAAATAAAACCAAAAAAATTATAATTTTAGAATTCGGCTATAACTATGTTTAAATTTTTGTCAAAGTACCTGTCTTATAAAATACTTTTAGTAAGGATGTTTAAGCCCCGCATCCTAGATAGAGGAAATTGAGGATACGTCATAGAATGCGGAGTTAGAGTTACCGCTCTATACTCTAATAAGCTAATCTCAATGCATCTCAGACGTTTGTGTCGGTGAAATTAAGAGTTGCGCAGGAGTGCGATTGTCTACGGGCTTGTGTGATAAGTTATCGTCGTTTTTCAAGTCACGATTCATCTTCACAAGAGACACATTCAAGAGTCGACGACAGATGGTAACTTGTAAGACGGCTTGATACAGAAAGCAATGGTCTATTGCATAACGATAAAAGTATAAGTTGAAGCAAAAATATATCAAATTCCGGACGAATAAAAATTGTCAATGCCATGAAGCATTAGTACCAATTAATTATAAACAAATTAGCTTTGCCCCGCAGTTTAATTAAAAAAAAATGGATTGAATTAAAATACATTCCATGCTAATAATGTAGTTTTTATGTAAAATAGTTAAAAATCGGTTAAGCATCTTTTGAGTTTATCCATTACAAACAAATGTACAAAAAAAATCTTTTCTTTTAATAATATTAGTATAAAATATAGATTATGCCTTTAATTTTATGCCAATTGAGCGCTCTATCGTATAGTTGCAGTTGCCTTTTTAATACCCATACCAACTCTTGAGAACTTTGTTAAACAGATATTAGTAGATTACTATTTATAGATTTATTTACTAAAACCTATACATGTTTTATAATACATTGTAGGTACTTGCAGATATTTATTTTCACATCAATATATATAAATATGTTCTATAACGTCCACCATCTTGTATTTTTCACTATTTTTACTATATTATTACACAATATAATAGGGATATATGGTCACTATTTTTAATTATTTAGAATAACATTTAAATTACACTTGGATATATACCTATATTATTGCCCTTATATTCTATAACTCCGCCATTTTGTATTTCTTAATATAGCCACTGTTGTAAAAGAAAAATTTCACTCTAGTACGATCAGATTAAAGTAACTATAATATGTAAACCTAAATAAATCATATGAAATGACATTTTAAGATTATAAAGCGCGATGGCCTACAAGATATTAAAGTTGTTAACAAATGCACCACAATCTGATATCTATTAGATTTGTATCAACGTTGGACACTTTTTGGAACACAAAAACACTTGTCCGGCCGACAGTTTTGAATAGAAGTTCAGTGGGTCGACAAAATTGATGGATGTTGACTGTTTATGTAACACTTTAATTAAAGTTTTATATATTTTTTCTGATAATCTACCTAAATATATTTTGGTTAAAAAGTGACCCCAGCCTAGTGTAAGTCACTGCGCAATTGATAACAAGGTTAAGCAGATGACAACAAGGCCGGAATTATGCCATCTTTATGATGGCAACAAACTCGCCACTTGTTAGGTGTTGCCTCCGAATACCAACGGCGAAATGAGGATGGGTTAATCAGCGCGCCGTGGGTACCCTGAGGCCGTTTAAACGATTCTCGGGCTCGGGAGCCAATAAAAATCAACCGTGATGGTATTTTGGTGGGCGAGTTGGTTCATCCTTAGACTTTATAGACTTAAAAACACTACAGATTTTAGGTCCCCGACTGAAACCCCGGTGTTTACATACCAATGAGTCTCAAATCCACACTATCTACACTATTATTATTTTGACTATTTAATCACCAAAAAACCATTGTTTAGATGTTTCTAAATTTTCGTGTTTGGGAATCCATTTACTATGTTCTTTTGTTTATTTTATTTGATTTCTATATTCCGAATTCTACAAAGTAACATTGTTGACATAATAATTTGAGCCAAATGTTCATGGACCATACCTTCATGGTACTAACTCCTGTGAATGTGCAAAGCAATTTGATTCTTTGTGAAGTAACAAGTTGCGCTATAGGGCTCTCTATTCAAATTCCTAAATCGAATCATACGCTTATTTATAAAATTTAGATCACAAAATTACAATAAGTAAATCTACAGTAAAAACTATAAGTCAACTGTTAAATATTTATATTTTTAGTAATATAATACTTACTAGTATGTAGATTATATATTAAATAATCAACATTATTAATAAGTAAAACATTTAACAAAATTCTTGTCTTTAAGATTTTGGCTTTAACCAATGGCTAGCAGATTAATTTTAGGCAGAAACCTACTGCAAACCTAATAAATATTATAATAATCATTAAGGATAAAAACTATATATAAGTGATTAACATGAAAAAGATGAAACCTATAAATATTTAAAACAACACAAAATCGGCACCTGAGCCATATAATGAAATTTTTTTAAAGAATAGTGAATTCCTAATGGCAATAACAGTTCTAATTTTAATTCCTTCCATCAAATTCAAATAACCAATTAATATCATTTATTTATCATTTTGCTTGTAAGCTAGCGTCTAGACCGGAGTAGCTAAACTTTAGACATAGATAGGAATCAGTATAATAATAGGTACGGCTGGTACCTTTGACCTTGGTGCGCCACTTTCAAATAATATGCCGCATTCTTCATACGCTCCTCGGTAACTCAAGCCAAGCATTGAGTCCGCCATTCCTTAGAAGCTAATGTTCTTTATTATGTAATTTGAAATATTAAGAATAACTAAATTTAAAGAAAAAAAATCACTCTCATGACAGAGTATAATACGCTTGCGGCTTTGCAGGTTGTACGGCAATGCTGTTTTTTTTAAATATCCATAACATTTGAGGTCTCCAGAGAGAGAGACAATGTTCTTAGCTATCCATGGCTTCACGGTGCGGGTGCCGGGTACATCGCGTGGTTGGAAGGCAGGGGAATGAACTGCAGCTCACGGACTTGAGACCGCGAAGTAGGTTCTATAAATGCTCGTTGTCCGAAGTCATAAGTAAATTTTCGGGCCTCAGATCCCAAGTTTTCAGATAAGTTTTTTTTTTTTTTACCTAATACAAAGTCATGTTATATTTTATCTTGCTGGTGGTAGATAGTTTTACAATAACCATAAATAAGGATAATGAATATAATATTTTGTGGAGGAACAAAGAATTTGCTTTACGTGGGTTCCTTTATTATTAAAACAAAAGTCGTTATCAAACTTACAGTATTGTAAAAGAACTATAGATATACTAAAAAGTTTGCAAGCTTTAGAAAACCTAAATAACTTAACTGATAATCTAATGACTACTTATGAAAAGAAGGCATTTTCTATATATTAAGAAAAAAACAATTTACCAACAATATAAGAACGGAACCAAAAATAAATATCCTTATATTCCAAGTATCGTGACTATTAACTTCCGTAAATTTTAAAATGAAGAAATAAAATTTCAATGACAAACAGAAGCAGGTCGTGACCACTACGTACCAGGAGCACAGATAATTGATAAGGTAGACCCAACTACTGGACTACGCCTTCGCAATAAGCACTGAAGCCTTATCGATTTGGTAATACCCCGCCCACAAAATATAACTACTTGCAATCAAAATAAATATAGAACTACGACTGGAACAAACATATATAAATTATTTTGCTTTACGAATACTACAATCTAGATTAATAAAGATAGAAATAATTGCACTTGTACACTTAACAAAAGACTACAACGCGTTACAGTATTGTATGTTGTATGTGATTGGAATATTGATAGTGTTAACATTCAATTAAATAAAGATAATAATAAACCAGAAACAGATAGAATAGTTATTAAAGTAGGCACTTGTTTAATTCAATAAAACGTGATATAGGTCAGTAATACTTATGCAATTAAGTTTGGAATTTATAAAATTATTGATACGTGATTAAACACATATGTAATTATTTGATAATATATATTTAATATAAATTCTTAATTAATCTATTGAAAAAAGCCTAAATTCACTTTAAAATAATAATCAATTACATGAAAAATCATAAATCTACATTTATAGATAAGGAAGAGCATAACCCAATAAACTAACAACAAAATAGACAATATAATATTTAAATAAACAAATTCTAACAACAAACTGAATAAATAACAACATAATAATATAGAAAACTGGGTCTATGTTAATATTTTCCACGTGTTTCACAATGTCGTACAAGCAAGCGTGCGTACACGCATACACAACGCGATGTGGCGTCGTTACCTAACGGCCGAAGACGATCCGCGACGGTCACAATAAATGCCGAAACCTTTCCCACGGCTAGTATTGTCGACAATGCCACTATTAATTCGATGTCTAGTTCAATCATTACATTGTAAATTGACTGCTTTCGATTGACGACTTGACAATTATTAAATTTAACTTTGACTTTTTCGTTCTCCGAAGTTATATGTATTATAATTTATTTGCTTATTAATCTACAGGATTATTATTATTTATCCCTTGTTATATAACATCAACATGCTTCCTTGCTTTTTCTAGTATTTATTTTTATTCAATTTTATTTTTGTTTAACTTTGTTACAATCATATTATTTTATAGTTAACATATATGTTATACAATATAAATAAACTAACATAGATTATAATCAATACTTTAAAACTTTACGATTGAACATAAAACATGTAACGATGTATTACCACGATAATGATTAGCAGATATTAACAAAGTAGCACTACTTAATGAATAAATAATAGAAGTAATAAGCCTCAGTATATGATGAAATACGGAAATACGTATTCCAAATAATACACAGTCGGTGAACAACATTGGGTAAAGAGCAACCTTAATCTTGTTTCCTCAAGGTTACATACAATAAAACAATAACCACAAGCACATTGCAATTCTCTTTAAATTATTAAAGCTAGGCTTAAACATCAGTAGCTCTAGTGTGAGTTTTTTAACATTTACTTTCGCGTTAACATTTCGACCAATTACACGCTCGCATTTTTAGTTCTCAAAATTTCCGCTTGGAGCGCTGAACTATTTCCCATGCAAATTTTAGTTAACTCAAACGCAAAGTAATAGTTAGAAAACTCACACTAGGGGTACTGTAAACTAAAGGCCGATAACGTAAAAACAGTAAATAGTTTTTAAAGTTATGTAGCAGTTTCGGCCTAAAATTATCACAGAAATATTAAGGATACATATCATCACGGGTGCCTTACGGCGCCCGAGACCGCCTAGACGGCCCCAGGGTACCCAGCGGAGGGGTTTTTAATCCCACCTCGTCGTAACCGATGGTATGAGAGCATACACCGAACAAGTGGCTAGTTCGTCGCGATGTTTTGAATAGACTCAATAACCCATCTATAAACAGTTTCACAAGTTGGTATAGTGAAACTGGGACCGACAGCTTAACGTGCTCTCCGAGGCACTAATAGTGATGTTGTCAAACAAATGTACTTAATATTTTTAATTAAAAACTCATTGGTACACACCGGGATTCGAACCAGGGACTTAAGTGTTTTTAAGTCCAAGGTCTAACCAACTTGGCCACTACGTATATAAATATTAAGGATAAAGAAATATAAAAAAGTTATGTAGGTATCTATTATCACGGCATGCCTTACCGAAATGGCTATACGGCCTCAGAGTATACATAGGTTTTATTTTTTCCTACCTCATAGTAGCAGGTGGTATTTTTAGTCTGGACAAGTGGCGAGCTTACCACGGTGTTTTATATTGACTCAGTAGAATAAAATAGTAAAAATTGATATACATGGTGACTTTGAAAGGATGTACTTTGGGCTAATATGAGGTTCTATTAAACAATACGAACAACTTTTCCCATGGAACTATCTGCCGCAAATGAAAAAAATTATTGCCTTCTCCATAAAAACTAGTAATGTTAAAATGACCAATTTGTATGGGGAAGGCAAAATTTTTTTTCATTTGCGACACATGGTTCCATGGGAAAAGTTGTTCTCTTTCATCAGCAGAACCTCATATGAGCCCAAAGTACATCCTTTCAAATTCACCCTGTATTTTAAAAAAATATTTCAATTTTTTAGATCATTTAAAAACTAGTGGCATTATTCATAAAAAACTTATTGAAGCCTTGAAAAACACTTTAGTTATGGAATGTTTTGTCTCTTTTACACATTTTCATTTTTGTTACTAAATAAAAGAGACAAAACCTTTTATAACTAAAGTGTTCTTGAAGGACTTAATAAGTTTTTATGCATAAGCCCTAGGTATTTATAATTGGTACATTCTGGGGGATAGTGAGATCATAATTGCGAATTCCTATTTACTAGTACAATTATTTAATAATAACTTATATCGCTAAATATTTGTCTCATTATAAATATTTTAAATAACCACAGAATAGCCAAACAATACTCGTATAAAGATAAATTGTTAAATATCTGTATACAAAGCTTATATTGCAATTACTCGAATATCGTGCAGCTAAAGAATATAAACTTTTAGCTTATCCAATAACTGTTTTTGTTTCAAAGTCATTGTCTTGAGTACACTATTAAAAAGCAGTGATTCCTTAGTCCTAAATTAATTATTCTATCTTTAACTTAAGCTCACTTTACTGAAATTCACTGTAGGATAAAAAAAAATGAGAAAAAATTAGAGTATGACATAAAAGAGACACCTAAAACTAAATAAGTATTTAGTTTTAGGTGTCTCTTTTATGTCATTAAAATATTTAACAAGTATTTAAAATTTTCTTCAACAACTTCCCTTCCTAAGCATATTCAAATTCAGCAAAGGATAGTACTGTTAAAGAACCAAACCAAAAAATCAGTTGTTATACTTTTAGTTTAGAATGAAGCTGACTAGTAGACTATTGTTACTCATATCTATCAGTTTCTTGTTGCTAGCTATAACAGTTCCTTTTTGTTCTTTCAGCATTGTCTAGGTTAGGTATCAGCAAATTAAAGCTTGATCAATTGAACAATTATTGTATTGTGCGATAGGTCATTAGATGTAGGCACGCGAGGTCGAGCCAGACGTGAGCCTAGCGACCCCGGCTGTGCCTTGAGACCGCCCCTCAGAATGTCTGGTCGCGGACAATGGCCTGCTCACCCACAATCCAAGATACGCTTTCCAATCGATCGATGAATTGCACTGTTTCTTATAACATAAATTAAGGTCATGTCAATAACAAATCAGGTTAGTTTGATGTGAAAAACGATAACTTGATTGATTGACTGATTAAATTTTGCTTGGTTTTTGTTTCTATTGTTAAGATTGTCTTTTGTTCTTTTTATATTAGGTTCTCTATCTTTAGATACCTTTTTATTATTTAAGTTACTCTTACCATTTATTTTTTTATATTGCACTTAGTAATCTGTAGTCTTTGCTTTATTTACATTTACATCGTTTAACATTTGACTAATATCCACAAAGTGGTCTTTACTGGTAGTAAACAGGGCAAATAGTTCACAAATTATATCATCGGCTGATCACGTCGGCATCGTATTTAAATTAACTGGTCCGGTAGCATTTGATAGAACTGTTTTAATGTTACAACGTTCAATGGAGCGACTTTATTAGAATCGGACACAAAATAAGTACAGGTGCACTGGTTTTTTTATTTTTTTATAATTAGAGCACGGCATGTGACAATACATACAAAATCTACCTGGAGGTGAACAGACCTACAAAGTCCATGAATGGGTGTAATTGAAAATTGTTCTTAAACAACATTGATCGCTCACGCTATGCCGGTAAATGATGCGATTACGAAATGGGCGGCGACAAAGACGAATTGCATTACGAGTATAGTATTTTTATAAAACCGGTGAACCCACAGACTAAAACCGAAACATGACGGTTTTTGCATCTGTATGGTAACGAGACCGGTCGGTCGCCTATGAAGTTAGAGAGACCTTCCTCCCAATATAAATTGCTAGTACAATTGAAGAATTAAAATATAAATATGTACTGATATTTAGAAATTAACTAAAATATTTACTTCTACATACATCCAAGGTATTACCGTCGGAACAATCTAGGTACATAGAAAAAAATCGGCGTGTTTATTACGCTTATTCTAATTTTAAATATAGTTTTTTTATTACTTGTTTCATTGGACCGCATTCCTTCGAGGCGCCTATTTACTTCCAACTTCCAACCTGCAATAATACTTCAGTTGACATTTCCTTCATATTATGCAGTTACAGTTACGCAAACTTAACCACATACAAGACTCATCTAAAATATAATTTGACAGAGGTTGCGTGGTGTTCATCTGTCAAACGTCGATCTGACCTCTATTAATGTCATGTACATCCATGCATCTATCAATAAAGTTGATGCTGTTACGAGACAAATAAAAATGTCAGCCACTAGTTAATAATCTCATCATAAACGTTGCGCCAGTCAAAGTTTAAAGGTACAAAAATTACATATAGTTTGACAGCTCTGCAATATCTACTAACTACATACCTATTATTATTGTGCACATGTATAATTATTACTAGCTTGTTATTTATTTAACCTTTAGTTTAAATATGTTCGGTTTATTTAATGATTTTTTTATACGTACCTAGCGTCTGACTCGGTTAGACCTCAGACTTAAAACTACTAAAGCTTTTATGTTACCAATGAGTTTTTAATTAAAAAAATATATATATTTGTTGTCCGTTATTTATTTATTCTGAGATCACATTAAGCTGTCGGTCTCAGTTGCACTGACCAATAGTGAAACTGTTAAATAAGTTATTGAGTTTATCCAAAAATTGCAACAATCAAGCCACTTGTTCGGTGTTTACTCACAATACCATATACTACGATGAGATGGAATTAAATCCCGACCCTTAAACTCACCCTGACCTTGAGACCCGTTTAGTCAGTCCTTTGTTTCCATTTTATTGTATTTTATAAGGTAATCTAATATTTAGAAATGTGAAGTTTTCTTAAATTATATTTAAGTATAGCTTTGTCTTCAATCACTTACTAATTGACATAAGCTTTACATTTATAATTATAAAACACTTGCTAAGCATTGTACATTTTATTAATCATAAAATTTTATAATAATTATTTCATGTCAAGAGCTAGAGACAGCCAATCAATCCTTGAACTCTACCATGACGAATTGGGTAAAAAACTTATTGTACCTATATTGTCAAGCACTTGTCAAGTTTTTAGATAACAAGATAACAAATAGATATTTATAAAATTGCCAATTAAAGCTTTAATGGTATACCTACATTATTAGCAACTATTGCAAACTATTCGCCATTGACAGTTATTAACTTGATATATGCTCATTGTTGCCATGTTGCCATTTATGAGTTCACCTTATTTCTATCTGTATATTTAAATAAGAATAATTTAATATTAGTTTGTTATTGTTTTCGATTCAAATTTTAGTTGTTATGTTTAAATAACAATATTTCCGAAATCCTAAATAAGTGGCACATTTTCAAGACTAATATGTTCGAAGTTAAAAGTAATCCTTATGGTAAGCGTATGGTGTCCATCCGTCTGTCTACCTTAGACCTTAGACTTAAAAACATTTAGGACCCTGGTTCAAACCTTGGTGTGTACCAATGAGTTTTTAATTAAAAAAAATATATACATTTCATTAACAACACCACTATAGTACCTCGGAGAGCATGTTAAGATGTCGATCCCAGTTTTACTATACCATCTTGCGAAACTGTTTATAGATGGATTATTAAGTCTATCCAAATATCGCGACGAGCTAGCCACTTAATTGTTCGGTGTATACCATTCAAATCAAATCAAATAATTTATTTCATGTAAATCTTTACAGATATTTATGAATAGTCAAAAAAAAAGTTTAACATTGAGGCCTTAGAGTGCGTTTGGTTAGGCAGCTATTCATTAACAAAAGAACAACAAATATTTATTAAACCTCGATATCAGATTTAGAACTTAAACGATAATACCATCGGCTACGATGAGGTGGGATTAAAAACCCCTCCGCTGTGTACCCTGGGGCCGTCTAGGCGGTCTCGGGAGCCGTAAGGCACCCATGATGATATATATATACACCCATTAAAAAGGGTTTAATTCCATAATTATAGGATCAGATCTAAAAGGGTCTAGTAATTCAAAATAATGAAAAACAAAATAAAATATATATAGTAACCTACCCCACGTAGTTAGTATCTTAAAATATTTAGGTTTATGAATTATCATAAATATCAGAAATTTGTTGGGTTTTTTTTTAAATCCGCTTTAGAAATAGTTAAACTATACTGAAACTAATAATGATAGCAGAAAAGGATGTTTGCTGAAATATTTTTGCTTTTAAAATTGGGCAATTTATTTGTCACTATTTGTATGGGATGTAATACAACTACAACTAACAGGATTACGTAAAATGGTTAGGTTGAGCATTGAGCCACCGAATTTTATATTTACTGTGTAAATATGTGAATGGTGTCACTCACGCCGGTGAGTAATTAATGAATGTATTTAATCTTCATTACACTCGCTTCTGGTCTCTAATTTTGTTGTTAGAATTTGTTAAATATTACCTTTGTTTGCGAAATTTTTAACTCGTCCTCTTACTCATCTGAAATGCAATGATTATCTATTCATCAAATCATATGAATTTAAAAACCAACTGTTGTTGAATTATCTTCTAGTCGTATCGATCTTATAGTTTAATAGAATAATTAAATTATAACTAAGATTTTATAGTTTGCTTTATAAAGTAACTACTCCTCCGTAGACTAGTGGTTGCACCTTTGGCGTTGTATCCGAAGGAAGTGGGTTCAATTCCCACCCGTGGCAAATAAATATTAGGTACGTTTTTTTCTGTACAGTTTGTCATGGTCTGGGGGTTTATAAAATATAATATAAATTATATCGTTGCTGCTGGTACAGATAGTACAAGCCTAGAGCTTAGTTTGAAACCAGAGCAATATGTGTAATTTGTCCTACACATAAAAAAAAACAAAACGGCTTAAAAAAATGGAATAAGCTAAAAGTTTATATTGTTCAGCTGCACGATGTTGGAGTAATTGCTATATAAGCTTTGTGTAAATATATTTAACAATTTATATTTATACAAGAATAGTTCGGCTACACTGTAGCTATTTAAAATATTTAGAATGAGTATTTATCCACGTATGTTACCATATTTGTTTAAAATATTGATTTTTATCTCATTTTTATAAATTCTGTATTCCTAAACTAAGATAGATAAATATCATTTATTTGCACCCTAAAGAGAAGCTTACCTTTTAAGATGCAACTGCTAATGTTTAGATTTTCATATTTTCTCTGCGATGTCTAAAATCCCATCAGGACGATCAATTTAACCCCAGCTCTAAAGTAATATTAACATAATTTACGTCAAGAATATGAATCGCTTCCACTATGCTGGCTAAATGATGTGATTACGAAATGGGGCGCGACAATGACGAATTGCATTGCGAGTATATATTAATGGGGAATTTTTAATTGCACCTCTCTTTTAAAATTGAAGCAAACAACATTTCTCCACTAATAATCTACCTGCATATCAAATATATTATTGTATATCAATTTAAATAATTGTATATCTAAACGTGTAGTATTAGAAATTGTTTAAAATAAATCAAAGTTAGCGACTTTTTTAATCTAATTTTACTACGAAAATCTTGCTAAAACCACAGATTTAAGCATTCTAAAACAAAATTACTCACCGTATAACAAAAATACTGATTTGCACACTAAATTATCCAATATTACTAAAATCATAATCTAAAATTATGTGCCAGAAAGGCTTTCTACACATACGAGAATAATTACTCAAAATACTCTTTATTTAAAAAAAAAATGGCCAGATTAGGTAAAGGATAGGTTAGGTTAGTGTTAGTACATGACCATACGCACGAGCCGAGCGAAGCGTGCCGCGGTAGCGGCCGGCGAGTGCCAGAAAGGCTTTCTACACATACGAGAATAATTACTCAAAAGACTCTTTATTAAAAAAAAAAATGGCCAAACTAGGTAAAGGATAGGCTAGGTTAGTGTTAGTACATGACCATACGCACGAGCCGAGCGAAGCGTGCCGCGGTAGCGGCCGGCGAGTGCCAGCTAGGCTTCCTACACATATAAATGTTGGGTAAAATGTGAATTTTCAAATGACAATAACTCCTAAAATACCCCCCCCCCTAACTTTTTTTATTTTAGGGGTAGGTACCCCTCCCTCCCCTCTTCTTTCTCTCTCATTTGATTTTTTCAGAACTTTAATTTAATAAACATGACTGATTAACTGGTGTTTTATTTAGTATAACTCATGTTCTTTAAAATTTAATAGGTGATGGATTCCAAAAAAAACTGATTAAATGTTTCATTGCACTAAAAGAATAATTAGATTTACTATAAGTTAACAGATAGTCATTCAGTAAAATAGTTTAACTTTAAAGATCAAACAGTATAGTATATTTGATTTATTTGATGCGCAAATTGAGTGTGCAATTCAGTATTTTTGTTAGCAATTTCGAATACTTTGATAGAAAGACGTAGATTTACAGTTGTAAGATTAAATACTACCCTATATTAATATACTCGCTGCCTTATCGTCAATCGAACTACCCATTTCGTAACCGAACCCTGAAAGTCAGTAGTCTCCTGAAACCGGTGAACCTCCACTTCATCATTTCAAATTTCAGGGTGCGTTAAGAACGCGGGCTGTTCATTTGATGATAAAGCAGCGAGGATATTAAAATCAACTCTTAATGCTTTACGTCTTTGTTGTCGCCTTTCTTGTAACTGCATCAATTAGTCGGCATAGAGGGAGCGATTAATGTTGTTATAAACAACAATATATTGATCAACCGTATTCATGGACTTCGTAGATATGCTTATCATCAGAAAGTTACATAGTCACAAGTGCTTCGGAAAAACAGTCACTAAATTGCCAATAAAATAATTTTGTATCATCACGGGTGCCATACGGCGCCCGAGACCGCCTAGACGGCCCCAGGGTACCCAGCGGAGGGGTTTTAATCCCACCTCGTCGTAGCCGATGGTATGAGTCTACACCGAACAAGTGGCTAGCTCGTTGCGATGTTTTGAATAGACTCAATAAACCATCTATAAACAGTTTCACAAGTTGGTATAGTGAAACCGGGACCGACAGCTTAACGTGCTCTCCGAGGCACTACAGTGGTGTTGTCAAACAAATGTACATAAATTTTTAAATTAAAAACTCATTGGTACACACCGGGATTCGAACCAGGGACCTAATCCTAAACCCTAAAGTCAGCTTATTTCAATTTCATTTTCTTTTGTTCCAGGAATATGAACATCGCTGCATAGTGCTCAAGCATCAAAGATATTTTGAGTTAACAAATGTTATGACATAGTGACCAGTGTTTCTGTCAATAAGTTCATCACCATGAGGGCCAACAGTGATCAGAGACCCAAACGTGACAATTAGCCTTCAAACTGACGAAAAATACCTTCAGACCCTTCCAATTTTGAGGTAAGTTAAAAATATTATAAGGGAAAGGAGTAGATATGTTATAGTTTTGTCAATGCCAACTCGGATTAACATTAATAAATTACTTTACGATAAAAAAACTGGTCAGATATGAATTACAAAAGTCAAAAACAAGTTTTTTTTTCAAACTTAAATCTCTATAAATATTAAATTCGTCAACACCGTCGTTTTTATACATGATTATAATTTTGACTTTGACAAAAAAAAACTTTTGTCCTCAATATAGTGAGAGAAACTAATAAGTTGTAGGCCAAGGTCAATGGGGCAAATTGATATTACAGCAAAATGTTGTGAGAGTTTAGGTCAGAAATAGCGGCGCCCGCGCAGCTTGCAGCGGTCAAAGCGCACTCGCAGTCATTGAATACAACTGTCATTATTGTTTGCCTAAGGCTTTTGCTTTAAGGCTTTTTGCCAGTTACGCTTCAGTACATCACGTACACACGAATGATTTTAAATATTGTTATTTGCTACGAGCTGTCAGTCAAATTGTAAACGGTATTCATGATTAGTGTTGACGTAACAATAGTGTAATTCTTGTTAAAATAGTAAACTGATATAGGTGTATAGTTTATTTTTTTTTAAATGGTATAATGTTCGATTACTTTGGGTCCCAGCAAAGTACAGCAAAGCAAGAAGAAGAAAATAAAGGGAAATATACACGTAAAGTTTGATTTATTAAAATTTATCATTATCTCAGTAAATATTTAAGATAGAAAGTTGAATAATCTAAATATACAGGGTGAATTTGAAAGGATGTACTTTGGGCTAATATGAGGTTCTGCTGATGAAATCGAACAAATTTTTTCCATGAAACCATGTGTCGCAAATGAAAAAAAATTTTGGCTTCCCCATACAAATTGGTCATTTTAACATTACTAGTTTGTATGGAGAAGGCAATTTTTTTTTCATTTGCGGCACATGGTTCCATGGGAAAAGTTGTTCGTATTGATCAGTAGAACCTCACATTAGTCTAAAGTACATCCTTTCAAAGTCACCATGTATATAACTCAAAGGTGACTGACTGACTGACATAGTGATCTATCAACGCACAGCCCAAACCACTGGACGGATCGGGCTGAAATTTGGCATGCAGCTAAGAAAGGATTTTGATAAATTATACCCCCAAGGGGGTAAAATAGGAGAAGAAAGTTTGTATGATAAAAAAATAACTATTCCACGCGGACGAAGTCGCAAGCACAGCTGGTAATAGAATAAAGATTTAAAAGTCCAGAAATTAGATGAATCGGGCTAACATTTTTTAGGCGGTATTACTATAGAATATCATCTCATTGGTAGTTGTAATTAAAATACAAGACTACTATTTATATAAGTATATAAACTGTATATAATAGTGAAATTCGTCTTTAAAAAAAACAATTTTCAATATATACTGTTAATGAAATGACCAGGCATTTTTTTGTAGGTATAAACTAATTATAAGTACTATAAAATTATAGGTACCTACTATAAAATTATTTGAGAAATAACTTGTAAAAATGTAATACATATAGACTGTAATGTAATGTTAAATGCAATGCGTGCAATACATTTAGTGCAATTAATAGCAAACACGACATTGGGCCGTGCTACTTGCCTACGTGCCTTTGCCAATCGATACGGATTTTTTTTACAATACACCAAACGTTTAATATTTATGAAATACACATCCGGTATGCGACAAAAAAATGTTTACAACTAAGTACGTACTTATTATTTAGGTGGGAAGGAGGTATTTATAACGACGCTAGGTCGACTGTCCGGTTTGCAGATGCAAACTGTCAAGTGACCTAGTCATTTATCGTTTTTAGTATGTGGGTCACCCGTTTACAGAAGCCTATTATCTATGTAATGAGTAGTGATTTGAAGATAAAGCATCGAGACAATTAATGCATTTTCGTATTTTTCACTGCCTATTTCGTAACCGCATCTTTTAGCCGGCATAGAGGAGCTTCATACTGTTAAACAACAACCTGTATTGATCCACCGTATTATATACTAATAAATCATTCTATTTTTTTAACCGTAGCTACGTCTTGCTAATAATAAGTTATGGATATTTAAGAGAATTATATATCTTGAATTATATTATATCTTGAATTTTTGTTAATTTAATTAATATTTTTACGTTTTTATATATTCCTTATTAGGGTAATCTTAAATTGTTTTTTTTTTTAAGATAAAATGCAATGAAAAAAAATCCTGGTGGGTGGAACTCGAACCTACGATCCTGCCTTTCGCGGCAAGGTACTCAATATTTGAGCCAACCCGGTTTCAGTCACCCCTCACGAAATTTGTCATTGCTTGTTATCTATTATATTCAGACTATTATATTCTATGTGTTTTTCTAAGTACTCTATATTAGATTGAAGTTAGAAGTCCTAGTTTCAAATACTAGATGGCAGAGAAGTCTGTTTTTTGTTTTTTATATTTTTCACTATTTTATATTTTTACGTTTTCATAAATAATTTATCAGGATAATCTTATATTGAATTGTTTAAAAATAAAATGCAATGAAAAAAATGCAGGATTTTATACTAAATAAAAATCAATATAATTTAATTAATTTTATTTTATATATTAAACTTAAACTTTATATAATTCAAAAACAATATTATGGATTAATATTAGATAATCCTGTTCTAAACACCACAATGTCATTTACATAATCCAACATTATGTTATCTAGTTTGACATTTATATACAATCAAAATGAAATCAGTTCTACATTTAAATTTAAATCAAATTCTAATAAATCTTATACATTATGGCCTGTAATCAATAAGATGAACCAATAAAACACCGGCGGTTAAATTTCGTAACCTATACCATATAAACACTCAAGTTGTAATAGTTATAAACGCATTTGAACTTATAATGATAAATTTAGCTTGCTTGCACAATTTCTTTAAACTCGTTTAAGATTCAAATGCGTTTATCGACTGTCACTGTCAAAACATTTTTCCGTAATGTGCTTCCGACGAAAAAAAAATCTTTTATTTCTAAAATATAGCCTTAAATAAGAAACTAATTTTGTTATTTTTTTTAATAATTAACTGGTTTTTGAGTTATTAATATTTGAAATCTAAAAAATCTACTTGACTTAACAAGCACGCTAGTATATATATGTATATGTATCATCACGGGTGCCTTACGGCGCCCAAGACCGCCTAGACGGCCCTAGGGTACCCAGCGGAGGGATTTTAATCCCACCTCGTCGTAGCCGATGGTATGAGTCTACACCGAACAAGTGGCTAGCTCGTTGCGATGTTTTGAATCAATAACCCATCTATAAACAGTTTCACAAGTTGGTATAGTGAAACCGGGACCGACAGCTTAACGTGCTCTCCGAGGCACTATAGTGGTGTTGTCAAACAAATGTACATATTTTTTTAAATTAAAAACTCATTGGTACACACCGGGATTCGAACCAGGGACCTAAGTGTTTTTAAGTCCAAGGTCTTACCAACTAGGCTACCACCTCACGCTACAAGCACGCTAGAATAGACTAAAATATTTTGAAAACTGTATGACTACTATTGGATAAATGTGGTGCACATTTATAAAAAAAATGCGTAATATATAGGTATTTTTTAAATGTATCTTACAGCACGCTAATAAGAAAATTATTTTTAAATTGTATTGGTACTCTTATAGGTAATCATAATATTTCGAAAGATTTTTTATATAGAAGATGAGTTTCTAAAAATACATATACCGCTTGATAAACTGTAGAGTATTCTGTTTTCTTTGCCATTGTGATAATGACGTATCACAAAAAATATATATATTTTTTTTCAAAAATGAATATCTTTAGCCAGTTTTTTTTTTAATTGATAACGAAATTAGTTTCTTATTTTAGCCTAATTTTTTTAAATCATGTTTTTTTTTTTTTCATTTATCAATTTTTTTTTTTTCATTGGTCGCTTCCCTCGATAGTCTACGTTTCCTAGACTAGCAAAACATTTCTGGTGTGTGAAAAAAGGCAGTTTAGCTAAACTAAAGTACTACCTATAGTAAAACGTTTCTAAATAAAACGCTTTGAACTGTAAATAGATATTATGCAACGCTTACGATATTACAAACTCATCAATCATTCAGAAACACTGCAACTGAATAATTGAATCAAATTTAATTTTCGAACTAAGAACACTTTTAAATTTGAACAACTTGGCATTAATAGCAATAACATTAGCAATTTTGAATTGTAGTCTCGTTGTTATTTATTATTATAATACAAAATTATATATTACAAAATGATAATTTAATAAATGGGTAATGTAAAATAAAAGAGTTACATGTCAAGAAAACAATTTATCTTTATTGATTTATGAACTTATAACTTTCAAATTAGATATTAGATATACGTGTTATTTTCTTTAAATTGATTTTTGTTATTGTAAAGGTGGACTAACTTGATTTTTTTTTTCTCAATAATATATATTTTTTGCTTTCATATTTGATTATCACCTACAATCCTTAACGACAGATTTTTCGGCCCTAATTAGTATTAAGAAATAAGGTTCAAAATCGTTAATTAAGTAAGCCGCTGCGACACAATATTTTACTATTATTTTAATTAAAAAATATTTGAAGCTATAATAATAAAATATAATCCCACATCTTTTTAGTAAAAGACGTGTATTTTTATTTAGTATATAGGTATTTTGACGAAGTGGTCAAAGATTTCTATAAACTTTTAAAATTGATTAAGAATACCAATAAAATGGTCTCCAATGACATATATTTTGTTCAATATTTAAAAGGTAACATTTTCACGGTTAAAACTTAATTTAAATATAGGTAAAAAACTAGAAAACTTTGCGTTAATTTTCGCAAAAAATCCTCAAATTACGTATATACTCGTAGGAGGGTAATTTCGCATATTTTTGGATAAATCATCCATTATAAACCAAACTATGTAAAAAAAGTTTCAGAAAAGTTTTCATTTAACTATAAAAGAAGTTTGAAATCTAGAAACTTGCATTTGAGGTTTGTAGTTAAGGCGCTAACGTACGTCAGTCGCTAATACCTTTTCCAATTACTAATGTTGAAGTAATGTTCAATTTACATATATGCTTTATAACAAAATAGCAAATATACAAAATGTTATACGTTAGACTACATCTAAAACAAATAAACATTGGGCCCTATAAAATAACTTGCATAGCTTGTTTTGTATGTGTATAGTAAAGTATGATGAAGAATTAATTACAAATATCATTTAGGAATATGACAAATAATCTACCACTTATTTTAATGTCTAATATTTATTAAAAATATGTAAAACAAAAAATATCGCGAAATTGCTCAAATGTCAAATAAAAATAAATTGTCTTTAAATATCGACCTCTTAATCATAAAACAGCTAAATCAACGTCTAGAACAAGTTTTTTTTAGTTTTAACTATTTATGTCTTGCCTTCACTGACACTGACAGTGATATAAGTTCACTGCAAGCTGCCCCATTGTCAGATAAGAGCGTGATAAGTGATGCTGATGAGTGACGCCTGCGCGGTGGGTGCGGCGGCCTTGACAACGTGATTGTAGTCCGCTACCGGAACTCAAGCTACTGCTGTTGTCCTTACTATCAGCTACTGACCATATGCTAGCTACCTACCAGGTACTAAATACTATGCAAGTAAAAAGCTGTGGTATCCGCTATAGGTTATTAATCTTTGGACTACCCGGATTACATGTTGAAGGTAGTTTTTAAGCTATACTTAATTTTAAAGATTTGAATTGACTGCCGCACCTTGAGAAGACAAAGAAACTCTTAGATTATTACTAGAATGTGTACCTACTTAATATATTTTTCACTCCTCATGCTCTGAAAGTTCTTATTTGTGCCATACAGCCAAACACAATAAGTAGTTCGTAGATAGAATTAGTTAATTAATAATATTTACACAAATTTATTTGCCTTATGTGTTTTTTAAGACATAAATTTTCTTCAGTAATTAAAAGTGTACTAATTTTACTTTGAATTTTAATTAACGTAATGTTACTACTGTTTTATTTACTCGGAATCGAAGTGAAAAGTAGAGTTTATAACTCGTCCACAAAACCATTTTATCCTCGACATTACTATCAGTCCTCGCCTTCGGCTCGGACTGCTAAAAGTCTCGGATGAAAATGGTTCGTTTTGTGCACTTGTTGTAAAATCTACTATATAAACCAATATTAGCTTAAAATGAAATTACTACGAAAGTAATCCTAATTATGTTTTAATTCATGGTTAATGCCGAAAATCAGCGCGATTCACCATTTCGCCATGCTCAGTTATATTTTTATTAGTTATAAAATATCGCCAATTTCGATTTTTTATTTATTGGAGCACGGCAGGTTACTTTGTATGTACCTGGTAGTAAGCAAAAGTTCATGAACTTTGTAGGTCTGCTCACCACCAGGGGGTCAATCAATAATTCTACTTAAACAACATTGATTGCTCCCACTACGCCGGGTAAATGATACGATTACGAAATAGGCGGCGACACAGACGAATTGCATTACGTGTATATTTTAATAAACTTGCTGCCTTATCGTCAATTTAACCACCCATTTCGTAAACGCACCCTGAAAGGAGACTACCACCTCTACAAGAAATCGATGTAGTAATCTCCTAAAAACTGAATTTTGAAGATATAGATGGTTATTGTCTATAATTAAAAATAACTAAATGAAGTTATATCAGATAATAAAGCTTAAAAACAATGTTTTATATTTTAAATCGTCTGGAAACTTTTTTATAATTGTTATAGCCAAAGTCGCTAAAAGCTATTAGCGCCTTAACCGAATTATATGAAATTTATCACAAAGGTAAATTAAAATCCCATGAATTAGTCTAGTGATTTATATATCGATATTTTTTATTTATGATAAGAAAAAAATATCTAATTAAGGTCTAACCGGCCTCGGCCACTACATGTATACTTGACCACCACATATTATATACTTGGCCACCACATATATATTATTATGTACCTACGTAGGCTAGTTGGTGCGCTTTTGGCGTTGTATCCGGAGGTCGTGAGTTTGCTTCCGACCTATGACAAAAATTGTTTTTTTTTCAGTTTCTGGGTGTTTATTAAATTTATTATTGTTTCTAGTACAAGCCTAGAGTTTAGTTTAAAGAGGGGCCTTGTTCTACTAAATCAATAGTGTATCAACGTCGTATAAAAACAATATTTAATACATTTTACATACATACAAATCATCACGGGTGCCTTACGGCGCCTGAGACCGCCTAGACGGCCCGATGGTATGAGTCTACACCGAATAAGTGGCTAGCTCGTCGCGATGTTTTGAATAGACTCAATAACCCATCTATAAACAGTTTCCCAATTGGTATAGTGAAACCGGGACCGACAGCTTAACGTGCTCTACGAGGCACTATAATGGTGTTGTCAAACAAATAACACTTTGACACGCAGTTGATATCCAATTCATTTAGTAGAATTGGTCCCCAGGCAGTGTGTATTGCCTTCATATATTTTAAATAATATGTTATTATATTACATATACATGGTGACTTTGAAAGGATGTACTTTAGGCTAATATGAGGTTCTACTGATCAATACGAACAACTTTCCCCGTGGAACCATGTGCCGCAAATGAAAAAAAAAATTGCCTTCTCCATACAAACTAGTAATGTTAAAATGACCAATTTGTATGGGGAAGCCAATTTTTTTTTGTTGTTCGATTTGATCAGCAGAACCTCATATTAGCCCAAAGTACATCCTTTCAAATTCACCCTGTATAAAGTAAATTTTCAGTTAGGTAATTGGTTTTATTCTCTAAGGAATGTTTGATTTTTTATTTGTCTTTAGCAAGATGACCTCTACATTTGAAGATGCTATAACCCAAGCGTTGGTATTTATAAAATATAATTAATATAGCTGTTTAAAATGCAGGTCAATGCCTAAAAATTTAAGACGAGTTTTGAACCGGCGAACCGCCCATAACAGCGGATTGGTAATCCTAAATGTTTTTAAAGCTTTTTTTTAATAACTAAATGGACAAGACAATTTAATTTAAGTAACATTGTATTTTTTCCTGTTTCCATACAAATAAGTTATTTATAATTTGATTTTTTTATTACTTTCGTTTCTATGAGGCTGATTTTTTTAGCTTATTTAACTTAATTCTAAAGTTTATTAGGGTTTTAATTATATTTGTTTATTCTATCAGCTAAAAAGTCACAAAGTTAATTAATCAGCCACTTTATTCCAAATACATTCTCAGTGATTTGTCGCTATTATTAGTTGATACAAAAACAACACCACCTTTATTGAGCCACAGAGTAACCGGAGAAGAAACACCAAATGTCAAGGCCCCATGCGTTCCCGTCATTTGCTTTAAGATGATTAGAGTCTTCAATGACCTTGATTATACTAATTTAAGCCAGAAGCATAATTAAGAGATCTGATACTATTAAACTTCTGAACTATTAAGTATTTAGTTGTATAGAGATATTAAACCCAGTAGAAGTATTGATCATCATTCCAAATCTCTTCGTTTACACCTTTCTACTCATTTGCTTCTATGGGTTAAACTCTGAGACAATATATTATATTAAATAAATACTAAAAAGTTAAATTAATAAGGGCCGTAAAGTAGGCGAATTACGCCGTACAATGTTAGGGTAAACTTTAACCAAAATGACGTAATTGTCTCTCAATTTTTAACATCACAGGTTTGCATTCCGTAAGAAATGCATCATATCGATTAAAGTTTAGCTTAGCGTTGTGCGCGTAATCACCCCGTTAGTTATTTCTTTGCTGTGAAGACCATTTTTTTTTTATTCTTTCATTAAAATTATTTATTAAATTCAAGTGCAAATTACTGACAAATTAATCAAACCTGCCACAAGTTTTCTGGGTAAGGTGTTGTTATTACCTTAACATATGAACTTACTAATGACATCGATTGCATCTACACAATGAAGATGAGCTTGAAAATGTATAAGGTTAGGTATTCCTTAAGTTTCGTAACATATTATAGAAAATATTTATAATAATAAAAATATGTTGCGTATAAGATTATCACTAATCTCTCCGAAATAAGATTGCCGTGATAATGTCTACGAAATAAGATTGCCGTGATAATCTCTCCTAAATAAGATTGCCGTGATAATCTCTCCGAAATGATATTGCCGTGATAATGTCTCCGAAATAAGATTGCCGTGATAATCTTTACGAAATAAGATTACCGTGATATTTTCTCCGAAATAAGATTGCCGTGATAATCTCTCCGAAATAAGATAGCCGTGATAATCTCTCCTAAATAAGATTGCCGTGATAATCTCTCCGAAATAAGATTGCCGTGATAATGTCTACTAAATAAGATTGCCGTGATAATCTCTCCTAAATAAGATTGCCGTGATAATCTCTACGAAATAAGATTAATAATAATCTCTCCGAAATTAGCTAAAATATTTCTGTAATTTATTAATCAAAACATAGATTAAGTATATACCTACTATACAAGTTGATTTTTAAAGATTGTACTTTGAGCTAATATGAGCCTCTACTAATCGAATCGATCAACTATTCCCATGAAACCATGTTTCGCATATAAAAAAAAGAATTTGGCTTCCACATACAAATTGGTCATTTTAACATTTTTTTTGTATGGAGAAGGCATTTTTTTTACAAATGTAACGTGTGTTCTGTAGTCTACAGTTTCTTGTTTTCTCGGGTATTTATTGTCTTTTATTACGATAATTTGTAATAAACAAACCTTTTGACTAACTTTTGAGGTGCAATAACATTAAACTAATATGCTTTTTGAGCACGAATGATGTCACAGAATGGCGGCTAGCGATGTACCGTTATTTACTGCGGTAGTGGCAGATTAAGTGTAAACCCTTTTATTTTTGTGTTATTACCCTTTAAAAAATGTTTTCAGGGTCTAATGTAGTTACTCTATCAAGTAATGAAATAAAAAAAAAACATTCATATTCCCTATTGAATAATCGGCCCTTAATCAATATATTTTTATCGAGAAAGATTTTTGATACGCCCAGAGGCTCTACCATGGGTTTGCGCATTGTAGCAACGTAACGTATACGTGAACAACAACCAATAGGATCGCTTTATTCAATCCTGTTACCAAAAATAAAGCGGCAATATTAGTTGTTGCTCACGTATACTATACGTTACGTTGCTACAATGCGCAAACCCATGGTAGAGCCTCTGGGTAATGTTCCAATTGGCCAAGACGTAAATATGCCACTAGGTACATGCCAACTAAACAATAACTATAAACTATTAAAATAAAGTGCAACTAGATAACTAGGTGTGTTTCGTAATACCAGGGCGAATGTGTCAATCCCTCAAGTGTGGCGATACCGCAAGGTTCCGCTGTTAATTAACTACTACACCAACTCTTAAAACTATTTCAATTTATTCCGCCAACTATTTGAAATTCATTTAAAACTTTAGCGTCGATTTCTGATTTCTTAAAGTTAAATAATATAAATGTACAGCATTTAAACCTTAAAGCAGAGGTTCTGATAATGGCTCTAAAAAATAAACGAAAATCTAATTATAAAAGGAAAATTTAACCGTGAAAACAGTGGCATGTTCGATCTCAGGAAGAAAAATATCTTCTAAATTCAAAAAGCAGTATTTGAAAAGGCTTGAAAGCCTTCGGGAAATCATAATAGTTACTATTATATAAATATTTAATTGAAAAGCTTAACATGTCTCAATTATTGCAAATAGATAATTGATTCTTGTCTCGGTTGCATAAACAAAAGACGTGTAACCCTGAGGCTATTATTTGAGACCGACATTTTTAGGACAAGTAGTTTTAGGATAAGTATATCATCACCGGTTTAGTGCCACCTCGTCGTAGACCTATTCAGAGGCTAAACATAACATCATAAACACCATAACAAGCTCGCCACTTGTTATGTGTTGCCTCCGAATACCTGCTGATAGGTCTTCTCTTTCCCCCCAACAGGAGAAAGGTGACTGTGACGAGATTGTGGTCTCTTTACAGTAACAGCTGTTCGCTAACCGTTACTACGAATAGGTCTTTGGTGACAACAAGCAGATGACAACAAGGCCGGATCTGGGATGGGTGACCGCTTTATACAACGAGGCTATACCATCATAAACAGTGCAACAAGCTCGCCAATTGTTAGGTGTTGCCTCCGAATACCATCGGCGAAATGAGGACGAGTTAATCCCTTCGCTGGGTACTCTGAGGCCGTTTAAACTGTTATCGGGAGCCAAGAAAGGCGTGATGGTATTTATTATTATTATACCGAACAAGTAGCCAGCTTTTCGCGGAATGTTTTTTTAAGAGAAACATATACAATATAAGGTATATAGATCCGCAATACCATAAATTCTTTACTTTCCGGTTACATAAATTGGCATTATGCTAAATTTTGTTTTAAATAGTGTTTAAATATTGAGATTTCACTAAATCACTAATTTCGTCATATCCCTGTCACTTATACATTGCTTCTTCACTTCTAACTTTAATCCAGAATGTATAAGCGAGGCGTTGTAGAGTGAATTGAAGAAAATATCAGCAAGGTCAACCAAACCAAGTGCGTAAACCGCGGAGAGTTGGTCCTTTTTCTCTCTCCAAAAACCTTTCACTTTCATTAATCGTTCTATAAGTTTCGTTCCATATTTAAACAATTAGCTCCCGACCCGGCTTCGGGTGATGTAGGTACCTACATAAATAAAATGGTACTAGTGAATAAAATGAGACCAAATCATCCCTTTATAGAAATACCATTTAATAAAATAAATTTATAACTAAATATTAACCATAAATTATTGCAATACTAATAATATAATGTTTTTTCTGTGCAATTTTTCTAACTTTTAAATTATCCAAATATATTTTAATCCAAAAATATAATTAAAAAAAAAGTCTGCTAAATTCACATTCACCGCATCATTTATGGTCATTTGGATTGTCTAAAACTGGTGAATACTATATTGAGCTACCCCACTCATTAACTTTGCAGCTCTGCTTAAAATCAAAAAGGATAACATAAAAAAAATACATGTTTTGATATTTTAATATCAGGGCCATCAAGATACCTATAACCATTCTAAACTTCAAGTAAGTCAAGTAAGTAGTTCTTTAAATATTTGATGTAAAAAGACAGACTGTTGCACGGACACCTGTTAATCTTAGAAGAAACTTAGGGATTTACTAATTGTCAAAACCTATTATACAATTAATGAATGTTTAAATGATAAAATAACATGTGTTTGATCATGGGCTCATTTGTATACTGACTTGTTTGTAATTTCCATATTTTAAATGTACATAATTTTGTTTGATTTTAGAATTATTGTAATTGATATTTGTATACCGTAAGGTGAAACAAAGCGGACTAATTGCATTATACCTAACATCTACATCTTGTACCTTTGTTTTGACAAATAAATGAATTTGATAAATAAATGAATTTTTATATACGTGGTGGTTATACCTTGGACTTAAAAACCCTTTAGGTCCCTGGTTCGAATCCCGGTGCGTACCAATGAGTTTTTAATTAAAAAAAATATGTACATTTGGTTGACAACACCACTATAGTGCCTCGGAGAGCACGTTAAGCTGTCGGTCCCGGTTTCACTATACCAACTTGTGAAACTGTTTATAGATGGGTTATTGAGTCTATTCAAAACATCGCGACGAGCTAGCCACTTGTTCAGACTCATACAATCGGCTACGAAGAGGTGGGATTAAAACCCCTCCGCTGGGTACCCTGGGGCCGTCTAGGCGGTCTCAGGCGCCGTATGGCACCCGTGATGATAACTATTAATATACATATAAATGAATTTGATTTGAAACCTAAAGGTAGGTATACATATATGATCTGATTGGGCGCCGCCCTTTTCTGTAATGTTGCAACAGCCATACTTAGTCCACAAACGGTAACAAGAAAGCACAAGTAAGTAACAAGCCTTGCATAATATGCTCCGTTTATCGAACCCTGTTCAGATTTATTGCATCCTTTGTACTGATATCAGATATTACATAAACTGTAATAATACATTCATCAGTTACAAAAAAAACTAAATAAAACATTAGCATAATTAAAACATCTTTTAAAACAGTTGCATGATAGAATACAATAAAACTGAACTAGGTACATAATTTTTCTCGTGTATAAATTATCCGCTAGTACCTATTAGTACAGCGGTACTAATACTAGTACCTAAATTAATAATTAAATGAGGCAAAAATATTACGTTACAAATATTACAATCTTCTAACATTCCATTATACTCGATATTTGAAAAGATGTTTTGACGAAATCGATATGTAATTGTAAAAAGTATCTAATTATTTTTCTATTATACGGGGCTTATTAGGATTTTAACAATGGGATGTTACAGTTATGATAGCGTAATTAAAATTTTTAATACCGTTTTACGTAATTGACACGTTTGCGTTTTATCCTCTCTGTAATAGTAATCATTATTTATTTTTCTAATAGACGAGGGAGGTTATTAGGATTTTAACAATGCGACGTTACAGTTATATGGGCGTTATTAAAATACTCGTTTTTATACACTTTTACGTAACTGACACAAACGAGATTAATCCTCTTTATATTAATCATTAGTTATTTTCCTAATAGTCGGTTTATTAGGATTTTAAGAGGAGTGTCTGATGAGGCTCTTCGATGCTCATGCTGATTCAACTGCAAAGTATTACCTCTCCTTGCGCATGACGGTGAGTCGGTAACGTTACCATACATTTATGTAAACCTTCCCCCCGACCCTCAATACGAGAAAGAGCACGTATGAGGTTTTACCTAAAATTTAGGCAGCAAATCGACTTTCGGGCCAAAACTGTTTTCTACTCCTAAACTTTAATGGATTTACTTTACGATTTAGAAAATAAACGATGACTATTTTCTCTCATGATATTTTATAGGAATTATTTTAATGTGAGGATTTTTTGCGATTTTTTTCGTATTTCAGGGTTTGATATTTGTTTTCTATACCAAACTTTGCAGCAGCAACTTTGTTACAGTTATGATAGCGCAATAACAATGTTTGATACAGTTTTATGTAATTGATACGTTCGCGATGTATCCTCTCTGTAATATATACTAGTATATATATATGTAAGATATAAGGGGTGTTATTAGGATTTTAACAATGCAATGTTACAGTTATGATGGCGTGATTAAATTTTTTGATACAGTTTTACGTAATTGACACGTTCGCATTTCATGTAAACAAGCGGTAAGTAAAAGCGGGTTGAATGGTTGTACAGTATTATGCAAGGCGGCCGAGGTTCTGACGTCACGAACAGCTGTCCGCGGATCGTGAATTTGCATAAATATGTATATATTTATGTTTTGGATTTAAATAAATGGGTTTATTAGAGTCAGCATTGCTTAGCGTTTTGTCACGCCGGTAGAGCGTGATGGTAAGTTATAATAAAAAAGGTAAATATGACTGTAGAAGGATAGATTAGAAAAAAATATAATAAAAAAAAGTTAATCCATTAGTCACCTTTAAAAAATAATTTTAATGAAAAATCGTTTAAATAAAGTCAAATCAATGAAGTCATTGGCATACAAGTCTCTAGTAACCGCTGGAAAAAAACATTTTTTTTTTCATTCCACTACCATCAAAAATATACGAGAAATGTCGTATTCTTTATTATATTTCTTGAGAGTGCGGCTACAAAGAATATTTGAATACCCTCGCTGCTTTATCGTTCAATCAACTACCCGTTTCATAACTGCACTCTGAAAAGAGTCGACCTGTCGACAACTTTAAGAAATTGATGCTTTAGTCTCCCGAAAACCGGTGAACCCACAGACTACGGAAAGATGACTATAGGTCACTTGACGGTTTTTGTATCTGTCTAGTGGTGGTAACGAAAATTTTTTTTAAACTATTTGCAGTTACCTGTCTCATCATGATGCGGTTTAAAATTTAAATTCCTGGTCATATAAATTATTTTGAACTTGGTAGAAGTTGAAAATGGGACTAAATTTATTCCTAATTCAAATATATATTTAGCTGCTACAATTATTTTACCTGTTACAAAGTTCCATGATGGGTTAGGACTTTAACTAATTGGATTTTGAAATACTTATTTAATTAAATGTTTTCTTTATAATTTAGGGTAAATAAATATCATCACGTGTGCCTTTTTGGCTCCCGTTTAAACGGCCTCAGGGTACCCAGCGGAGGGATTAACCCGTTATTTCGCCGATTGTATTTGGAGACAACACCTAACTGGGGCCGCTTTTTCTTTATAATTTAGGGTAAATTGTATATTATATTGTCATGGCATACATTAATGTATGACAAATTTCTGACTGTTAATATCAACTATCAATGTTTTTGGATGTAGTTCTAAAAGCTTGATACAAATAAAATCGACCACAAGGCTCGAAACTTAACTGTACCTAATAAAATTACAAAAATAATATTATTATTATATATAACATATAATATTATATAAAAGAAGATATATTTTAAACAGACCGGTATAAATAAATAAAGCATTTATCGTAGGTCACGACATAGGTAATTAAAAGTAAAAAAAAACATTGCAAAATACAACAATAACGCCTTCAAGTACTTTTGACACTACCTTGTGATGTCTTCGACGTCCACGCATGTTAGGTTGAATCAGACATTGTTAATGTATTAGTTAATTTAACATTTTGCATAAAATTGTTTAAAGTAAATTTAAAATACAAGCAAATGAGTCATTTCAAAAAATATATATAAATAAGTAGAATTGCAGTTAGTGTTAAGGGCATATTTTCTGATCCCTCATTACCTCCTTAAATTATTATTATATAACATAATTTCTATTTCATATTTTATTTAATTACTTAGTAATTACTTAATATATACTTGGTGGCCGGGTTGGTTAGACCTTTGGCTTATAAACACTTAGGTCCCTGGTTGGAATCCCGGTGTTTACCAATGAGTTTTTAATTAACAGATTGATGTACATTTGTTTGACAACATCGCTATAGTGCCTCGGAGAGCACGTTAAGCTGTTGTTCCCGGTTTCACTATACCAACTTGTAAAACTGTTTATAGATGGGTTATTGAGTCTATTCAAAACCTACGAGATAGCTTCTTGTTCGATGTAGACTCATACCATCGGTTACGACGTGGTGGGATTAAAAACCTCTCCGCTGGGTACTCTGAGGCCGTCTAGGCGGTCTCGGGCGCCGTAGGGCACCCGTGATAATATATATATATATATACTTAGTAACTATATTCATAAAATAAGTACCAACTAATAATAATATACCTAATACTTAATATAACTTTTTTTTTGAAGCTCTCTATTAGATAGGTTATCAAGTTGCTATTTTAGAAACGAGTATTCGTTAAGTCTATATTTAATATTATAAAGAGATAAGATTTGATTATTTCTTTGTTCCGGATAAACTCAAAAACTACTTAACCGGTTAAAAAATATTTCACAAATAGAAAACTCTTTTCATCAGTGAGTGTGTATACATGGGCTATATTTTATTTTCGATCCCATTTCTTTTATATTAAATGGGTAGTTGAAATCGCTGGGCACAGCTATTTACAAATTAAACTAGGACTACTTTTTTATTATTCTTTTTGCTAGGTTAAAAACAATAAAATCAACCTATTTTCTTTTAATTTAGCAACATATTCTAAATATTTACAATACTAGGAAAAAAGCTAAAATAATAAAAATGTTAACAAAAATTTAAATAAGAAAAAAACAAAGCTACTATTAGATAGAGTTGCAGAGGCACTATAAATATAAAAAATCCACAAGCTCTAAGTATTCAAGTTTTTTTTTATTTAATGCTTACTACATATTACTTAAACACAAATATTAGTAATCACTCATACTCGGAAATCTTTAAGGTTTATATGAGTACGGGGAATCACTTTACAATAGGTATTATCATTACATTGTAGTAGGTACATAGAAACGGTAACTCAATAAACGGTAGTTCAATAGCATTGTAATACAATCGCTTAATTTGTCACATTTCGTATTTCGCTCGTCATAGAATACTGTCAAAAAATAAGGCTATTTTAATGAAATTACGGTTCAAAGTAAGTTAATTAAAGAAAATTGAGACTCTGGCAGTCGCAAGTAAGGTTACCAGATGACAGAAATTTTCCTGACATGTCCGGAATTTCAGCTGTCTGTCAGGGAAACAGGGAAAGTTGGAAATTTTCAGGAATAAAAAAATATATATATATATTGTAAAATAATATAATTTTCTCCCAAAATGTCAGGAAAATTATTGCTGAAACAATGTTTTTTTCAGAAAAACTTATTTTCGGATCTGGTAACCCTAGTCGCAAGGGAAAATCTTGTTACGTACTTTTCTAATACTCTACATAAAATGATAATCAACAAAATTATTAAATAATCATTATTGTTCAATTGTAAATCCTCCATTGCATTTATTAAGTAAGACCAATAAACAATAAGCTAATCAATTGATTGAAGCACAAAACAATCAATTACATAAACTCGATTCTAATAATGTATCAAAGAGCGTTAAACAAAGGCAAATAGAATCAGAACTTTCTCTGGTTATTATATTATTAGCTATAGGTTATATCAATGTAAGAGTTACTTCATATTATAGTTACTTCTTTGTCTTGTTTTGTTAGTTTAGAAACACCGGAAGTAAAGCTGCGAATTAGAAGAATGTCTATATGATGTACATATTTCGATCAAACATTTTTTTCAAATAAATACGAAAAAAAATGTAGTGACATAAATAAACTTTTTAAATATATTATTAAAAGCGGGTAAAAAACATAAAATAAATAAAACTATTAAGTAAGGGGCTGTTCAAAATTCTACAATTAATAACCTATACGACCTTTTGGGAAAAAGAAAGAGACGGAGATATGTCATTTGTGTATATTCCAACTCTTTCTTTTCCCCGAGAGATCGCACAGGTAATATTTGAAGTTTGGAACAGCCAATATGTAAAGATATACGGTACACCTATATCTAGAATAGATATAACAACTCTATTTTCATAACTTTACAATTGAACTGGTCATAATTTATTTATTTATTTTAGCTTGTTTACCTGGTGTTTTTTTACATAAAATAAACTAAATATACTAAACTAATTTATATTCTATGTACTATATATTACGATTCAACTAAAGTTCATTTAAAATAATTGGTGCGTCTTGCTCTCTTACGAATTAAATTTGATTAACTATAATAATACTTAATTAATAAATTATAATAATTCACTATGAACACGCGTTTACAGACTTAGTTAGTTACACAAATTGAATAGCCTAGTCAGTTTAATAAAGGCTATTCACTATCATCTCCGACGCGTGTATAGGATCTTAACTTCTCGATTATACGACTATCTACTTACTTCACGGCACAAGCGTAACTGTAACTGTTATAGAAAACGTATCAATAGAATGGACTGTGGACACGAAGCGCATATTACTAGTACTATGACATATAAATCAGAGATTTTACTGAACACGGAAATAAACTTGTAATATATATGCAAACGGCATGCAATGAAAATTAATGCAGTTGAAGAAAGTATAAGACTATTTTCCTTGTAGCCACTAAATATTTACTGGCATTAAATATAAGACCTAAATCAGTTACTACATTAATGGACACACTTATTAATATTTATATTTTATTTGAACAATAAACATTTTTTCACTTTCTATAGGTACTATAAATAATATTTTTTTCAAGATGGCGTGAATAGCGGAATCCGAAGTTTTTATTTTATTTGCCGTTAGAAATTAATTTCCCAAAATTGATCCTTATCTGTATTGTTTTTTCTTTTTATAAACTGATTAGATTCTCGACTTTAAAAGTATAATATCTAATTCAATGTTATTCGTAACTGTGTTAACTGGCATAGCATTCTATGATTGGCATATATAGAATTAAGAAGTAGGTACTCTTGACTAAATTCAGCAAAATAATAACTGAGTGCTGGAAAATATTAAATCATGAAATACGAAATTAACTACAAGGAAAATAATAACGAATAATTAAAAGAGCCTCAACCATTTCAGCCTCAGTCAGAACCGTAATCGAACTGCTATCTATTTTCTACATTGACAAATGGTTTATATTCTCAACACAAAATATTATTCTTAAAGATATATTAAATAGAAAATATTTTTCCAGCAAGGTTTGATCGGTAATAATAATGTTAGATCTTCTACAAAATAAACTGGATTGGATATTACATCAACTAGATATCAAAGCCAGTTGATTTAATTAGAATCATACCCCTGATGGATAGATGAAGGACTGATAATATCATCGGTAAGTCTAGGAAAAGTCGGCACACGCAGTTGACTTCTAGCCTGTCTACTAATTAAGGTCTGTGGTGTCAGTGATGTATAGTATTATTTTGTTGTCAGTCTGATTTGTCTGAGCATTGCGTTGTCTTGGGTTTGCTGAACTGGATCTGTAATAGCCGGTAATAACAAGACATTGTTACTGATCTCAGAAATCATGATGAATAGGAAAAATTGCCGTCAGTTACGTTTTTATGACTTCGTGTTGTACATACAGATGTCGCAAGTTAGAAATTTGGTTCTGTTTGGCTTTTGCAATGTTTTAAATTTCTAAATTGATAATTTCTACTAGATTACTATCCTACCACAATGCATATCCTTTTGTTTTAGTTGCTATTAGGAATATAAATACAACCGTGATGTTTACGCTTTATTTATCCGATTTCACTATGAAAATGTACCATAAGTTTGTCTTGTTACCCTATATCCAAGTCCATACCACTACTGAAGTTAAAACCAGAGGCACCATTGTAAATAAACCATATAGCTTTTTAGCGCCGCGAATTAAAGAAATATTTTTTCTTAAGATCGTCTTTTTAAGTTACAGAAAGAAAAGTGAGAAGATTTATTGCATGATTATTGCAATTATCATCTCAATAACCACAAAACTATAACTTTTTTTTAAATATATGTTCGGGTACTAAGATCTAGTACTATTCCGTCAACTAGTTCTTAAAATGTTGGACGTTCAGTCCACTTAAAATGTCGACTAGATCTGTGGACGTATATAACAATATTTTTGCACTAACAAAAACCGCAGTAAGTTTAATCGCGAAGAAATAACGTCTTTATGATCTTGGTTGAAGAGTTACATTTTGTTTTAACTTACTTTCCCCAGGTAAATAGGTTCACTAGCAGATAACAAACATTAACCACACACAACATTTCCTATATATTTAACTTCACTATGGTCATTATCATAATTATTATTGTATTCGTTACTCACGAATAGCTCACCTATGAGATGTGTCGGTTGCAAATTGAATGTTCCGGGAGCACCTATCATTGAGAGATCTCAAGTGAGAGTGAGAGTTGAAATTCTCTCAGGTACAAATACTAATCCCCAGATAAAGAAGTTGCCGAATAACAATGTTGTTTAGGTTTTTAAAGACTTAATATTTAATATTAAACCTGCATCTATCTGATGGTACTGAATAAACTTTATAAGAAATTGGTCGTCCCAATCCGAGTTGAATAGACCGTATACTTGAAAACGCTACACTTTTAAGGTGGGAATAAAAACCCCCTGAGGCTGTCTAGGTGGTCTCAAACGTCGAAAGCAACCGTGGTTGTTTTTTTTATTATTAAGTACTTACTTATATTGGATACAAAAGCTATGCCCTAGATTTTTATTATACGTGTCAGGCAGAAACAACGATGCTAATGCATATTAGTGTCGTTGTTTTCATTTATAATATATTTAAAAAAATGACACGTTGGAAAACAATATTAGGTTTGTTAGAAGTGGCCTAGCACATTAATCTAAAGTTTTTTTAACCTGGAAAATACCATTATAAGAATCAAATCGATTTATATGTACTCTAGCAACCTTATTGAAATACCTACCAAATCTTTTCAGACAGAACGGTCACCGTCTTAGCTTTACTATTAGATAAGGTTTACGGTAGACCAGCAATCCATTCGGTCCACAATGCCTATCAGTATCAGCACAATTGAAAGATGATCTGATACGTGACTCTCACTCTTCATATCACGGAAGACAATTCTTCCTGCAAGACCACCGCCCGTCGCGTGCGCAACATAGCTGGCGATCCGTGACGTTTCCTACCATCCGAACACGTTCGACGATTGATAATCGAACGTAATTGCTCGTGTCTTTTTTTGCAACTACGATCGACAGACCGACGATTCTTAGTATCGAATTTCAAGCTACTTTTTGCAACTGAATTAGCTTTTGTTATTCAATCCGCTACTATTACGATCAATAATTGGAATGCTAATGCATTTCGTTTACTTTTATTTTTGTTTGGGTTCCTTTTACGGTAGTGACTGCCCACGTTAATGGTGATAGGTAACTGCACCTACGTCGTTGGATAACAAACGTGGGTAAGCAAAGTTTTTTAAAATCTATAGTCAAACACCTGCGATTCTGATGATGATATGTTCTGTATTGTGCATAAAACATTATATAAATTTTAGTTTTAAATGTCCTTAAAGTCATAACCGCAACCGTTGTTGGTCTGACACCTCGCTAAACCACGAAACTGAACACCTAATGCCATAATATGCATACATTACTTACCATTTATTTTCATAGTGTGCATAATAATCCCTAGTGCCTATTGAAGGTAAAATATTTACTATTTTTTTATTGGAAAAGAAGTGTGTATAAAAGAAAAGTCCATAAAGCAGTACCAATAAAATTTATTTAGCAACAACTCAATCGATCGTCTAATTTTTTTTTTTAATCATAAAACAGACCGCCGTCAAGACAGATCGTCCACCTTGACAAGAATTAGATGCAGCAGTATTCTTTAAACCAGTAAAACTGATATAAAAATACATTCTGCTAAATGAAGTGATATACTTAAACTAGATATACTATTGAAGTATTTTTTCACCATACAAAAAGAACCAAATTTTATATCTAGTGGATATCCAATTCATTTAGTAGAATCTATCTTTGGGCCTTTTGACAGTTTAGATACCTGAAGAGCATAATTTGGCGAAAATGTGGTGGTCAGTCTAGAAAAGTTATTAAGGCCTCCCACCAAAAATATTAGAATGCAGGAAATGTTCATATGTAAGAAAACAGTGAAGTACCAAATACACGAGGTGAGGATAACATCTGAAGTGGCCACGAAATAAAAGGTCGTGGGAACCATTCAAAGGTACATAACTGCCATTAATACAAACGAATCGTCCACGTTTAATAATGCCAAGTTTACTATTGTATACGTACATTACTAAGTATTTTGTTTTAGCAAATTTTCTTATGTTTATTTTGTTACCCCAAAGCAAGATGCAACAAATAGCGAGAAAAATTTTATCGCAGAAAAGCAAAGCCCTCGAAATAAGCTAGGGTCTAACATAAAGAAGTATTTACCTATTTAAGTCCATGAATGGACTGCAACCGATTACAACAAATATGATAATGATGATGAGCAAGACCTTAGGGTACTAAAGAATTTAATAACAAATAAGTCAGACTTGTTGTTAACAATGATAGATAAAATATTATTTATTCTGCTAAAGTTTGGGGTAGAGTAATAAACCAATATTGCACTGAAAGAAGATAATATCTCTAATATACATATATTAATATTAATTAGATGCACAGGTAGTATTTAGAGAAAGTATATAAGTAATTGTAATTATTGGCAGACATCATGTTATATCAATATGTTTAATCTTTTGATTAATTATTAACCAAATATAAACCACAATTCCATGTACATTAGGCTCATATTAAAAAGTTATACGAAACCACTTAAATTTGTTTCCTCGGTACAAACTCTCTATGACAGGTGCACGTAATTTTGTTCCATTAGGTTATATATCAAGTACTTATTATTTTGTAAGTTCTACCAATTATAGAATTGTCTGCAACAATACGTGGAAATATCTAGCTGTAATATTTTATTACTTCCAAGAGACATTTAACTGGCAGTTTATTTAATCTCACCATCATACTTGGCTTTAAGATTTATCAGTAACAGCTGATTAATAGACGATATTGACACCGCTATTTAACACCTTTCATCAAAACATCTATTTAGATTCGCACTTTTGAACCGCATGAGGTCATGTCAAAGTGTACCGCAGCCAGCAGTCGATTATGTAAGTGACCGGCAGATGCATGGGAACTGCTCTGATGAAATGGCTACCACATTCTAAATGTCAACTGTTAGACAAGGTTCTCTTCACTTCATTAGTTAATCCTAATTTTATGCACTAAATTGCTGTTTCTTTTGTGTAATTTTGCACTTGTATGAATCATGTATGTGTTCTATAGGAAACGAAAAAAGATATAGAAAGATCAAGATGAATTCACTCCAATATTTATAAATTGCGTTCAAGTGAAGCTGAATATTTCTTGGCATAATTCCGTTTAAATACTATCAACAAGCTGATGCTTATAAGTTTTTTTTTTATGGAGCACAGCATGTATATCTTCTTCTTAAATTTAAGAGCTAGACTTTTAACGATGGAGCAAATGCCACTCCTGCTGTTTTCTGACACTTATGTTGTCTTTTTAATGATCTATTTACGAGTATCTTCTTCTCAACTTTCCTCTTCCTCCTCTTATGACTGATTGAATCTATATCTACATGGCGATAATTATACCTACAAACTCAATAAATGAAAATAACCAAAGTATATTACTTTAACAGCATTGGGATAAAAACGAAGTGAAGTTCTCACTGACTCTCTATATCAACCGCCGTTTTGTAACGGCACCCAAAAAGGAGGTTACCAGCTTGACAAGGAATCTATGTCTATATCCAGTAATTTGCTTCGTTGTTAAAGTACAATAAACTGGCGATAACCAATGGCGACATAGTGGCTGGCTGGTAAAAATAAGCACTAGCTCTTTCTAGCTATGACTATAAACGCTATCTATCCACAAATACAGGTCTGTGGTGGCTAAAATCTAGTAGACAGTTGATGCGGCATGAGGGCGTCATTTAACAAGCATAGAAAACATTACCCACGCTTACATTCCAATGCGATGTTTGCATCTGACCTTCATCCCGTCCTCGTTCAGTCATCCAGGATGGAAACTATTTCTTATTTGCGGTTTCCGATATAGGACAATCACCTTTAGCTATTACTAGTCGGCCTATCGTAATAACACCATTATTTTTATAGTTTTGTTTTCAGCTGCTCAGTTTTACTTTAAACTTAATATTAAGTTTAAAGTAAAACAGAGCAGCTGAAAACAAAACTATCCTTGATAGCATTGTTCTGTAACAGTCGCAGGACTAGGAGGTGTGACAGCAGGCTTTGCTAAAAACTATTAACTATTATATTGGTTGTTGCTCACGTATACGTATACAAATACGTTTCGTTTCTACAATGCGCAAACCCATGATAGAGCCTCTGATGTGCATCAAACGAATTCGAAACGTTACAATTTAGAACATTATCAGTAATAGTTATATTAAAATCTTGACAACAGGCCCTGGGCTCGTCTAGACTACTAGTACCTTCAATTTAAACTTCTAAGCTGTATCGTAATAAATGTACCTACTAGAAATCACTACTAAAAAGAATTAGCCATCCGGTATGCGTGGTAGGTAATTTCAAATGAGACAATTTCTTCCTGTAGCGTAGGATATGAATGATGCGTGAGGATATGCGTCATATATCTGTCTTTGGAGTACTTACCAAATAATATTAACGCAGCATACCAATCTCCTTCTCAGTTGACAGTTTCAATTGAGTATTACAGCAGTGTACTTGCTTTTTTATTAGCATTATTGTTCTGGACATTAATCTTAGAAGCATTTGTTTGAAGATGGACCACACTTACTAATATATTTAAGGTAAGGCTATAAGCTATTATAGTTAATAATAATGATGAAGATTTTTGTTAATGTAGGGCATTTGTTTATGTTTAAAGAATTGGCAGCAATTTCGTTTGTAGAAAACAATACAACTTTTTGGGCTGACATCCAAAATTCACAATTAGAATTTACCTAAAATCCGATAAAAATGTACTTGTAAATTAGCAACCAGCCAGAAAGATATAAAAAATATACTCACAGATGTTGCAACGAAACTGTAATTGCATCTATAAAAAATGTTCTGTCCATATTTGAATAACAATAGTTGTAGGCGAAAATGGTGCCTTATTATAATTGATAAGAGTAATCAAGTCGTGAATCAGTGTCGGGATTAAAGCACATAACCAGTAGTTAAATGCTCCTAATTTGGCTTAAATAATAGTCTACACGTGTCGACATAGGTCAAAATAATTTACCTAATTGCGTATTGTAGGAGTATTACTCGCTTCTTCAATAGCAGACACAAACTGATATAGTTCATTGCAAAAACCACATCATAAAATGTTGCCTAAATAATGTTGTAGATCGGATCATTAAAGTTTTTTAATATCAAGCAGTTATACAATACTATTTTGCAAAATAAGTTTTTAGTATCACGACTTAGTTCATTGATCGGTCTGACATTTCGATAAATATTATCACAGGGAAAGTATCTGATTGGAAATTGGATCGAGTTCGTGAGTGTCTCTCGTAGATTTGATCACATGGAGCGTCAAGACGGTGGTCCTCGCTCGCATTGCAGATGGCAACATCTGGGTTCCGGACTCAAATCACTCATTTGAAATGGATTGCGTAACTTGGTTTCAAACTTTTTTTATATATACTGATACCGCGAACTTTTTTGTATAAATTTATAAGACCTCCGTGGACTGGTGGTTGCGCCTTTGGCGTTGTATCCGGAGGTCGTGGGTTCTATTCCCATCCATGGCAATAAATTTGTACGTTTTTCTATAAAGTTTGCCATGGTCTGGGTATTTATAAAATGTAATATTGTATTAATATCGTTATGACCAGGGCATTATGTGTAAAAAATGTCCTACATATTAAATATACCTATCTCAGACTGGAGCATTTCCTTGTTTAATATAGACGAATGCTTCTCCAGTGGTCACGGTTAACTTCGAACAGTCTTTAGAAAACTATAACTTAATTTTAGTACCTACTCTACCTATATCTATCATATTCATAAAGTAACTAGCTGATCGGCGCAACTGTGTCTGCGTAACTTTAACCGTTTACGCAGCGTACGTTCTCAAAAGCAATAAAAATTTCCCCGTTTTTGCAACATTTTTCATTGATACTCCGCTCCTATTGGTCGTAGCGTAGCGTGATGTTAGCCTATGTCCTTCCTCGATAAATGGTCTATCCAACAATAAAAGATCAGCTTCAAACCCTTTACGAAGGTCAGGTTTGCTGCCACCTATGGATATGGGATGGATCGGCCAAATACCATCTGGCCGCTGGATTCGGTAGAGCGCCGAGCTATGAGGCTTATTGAAGACTAGCTGACCCGCGCAACTTTGTCTGCGCACGCAACGAAAGCTCTCAAATTGAACAAATTTTTCCCGTTTTCCCAACATTGTTTATTGTTACTCCGCTCCTATTGGTCGTAGCGTGATGTTAGCCTATAGCCTTCCTCGATATATATGGTCTATCCAACAATAAAATATTTTTTCAATTCTAACCACCCCCCTAGCAAAGAGCATGAGCGCTAAAAGCGCGCACGAAAGTTTTGTATGAAGATGACATTTGGTGATGACGTCACTTTCGTTTTTATCGTTACAGAAATAACCAAAACGAGACAACAATATAGATACACCAATAGGATAATAAATTTGTTATCTCCCTCTCTTTCACGCTTCTGCGACGTTCGAGCGTAAAAAGCGGCAATGCTCTTGGCTAGGGGGGCTGTAGTTCCAGAGATTAACGCGTTTAACCAAACAAACTCTTCAGCTTTTTAATATTAGTATAAAAGCATAGATTAGTATAGATTGATGTCATTATTGTATAATTAGTTATGAGTACCTAGTTATTATTTAATTCATAACAATGTCAAAGTGATATAACATACTTAGTTAAAATTGGTAATAAATTGTTACAGTTAATTGTAACATATCGCCGTTAAAAGTGGGTAACATAGTGACCGCTATTTAAGTATAATGACGTTGTTTTACGTACGTGTGTCGTCGGTTTGGTACGGTGTGAGTGACGAAACATAACGGACGGTACCGCCCATACCTGCGGCTCGTATCACTTCGTTACGCGTTCCTCAGCTCGTGTACACATATTAATTTCTGTCTTACCCCACACTTGAGTTGCTACATTTATTTTGTCACAAATAATGAGAAACTGAGTCAAATTAACATTCTTTGCTATATTTTTGCACGTTTTTTTTGACATATTATTTATTTTGTCTGTTTTATTTTAAAAGTGCTATTACATCTTCTATTTACTTCATCTACCTATTTATTTGTTTGGTCCTTGTTTATTTAAAAACGTTATTTTTATTTTTATTTTGTTTTTCGTTTATTTTATTTTATTAATTCAAAAGATATTAACACACTATGTTATACTCATATAATAATAATAATAATATGTAGGACAATTTACACAAATGATTATGGTCACAAACTAAGCTCCAGGCTTGTACTATGTATACCAGAAACAATGATATAATACATATTATATTTTATAAACACCCACACCATGACAAACTATACAGAAAAACGTTTTTTTTTTTTTGTCATGGGTGGGAATCGAACCCACGACCTCCGGATACAACGCCAATGGCGCAACCACTAGTCTGCGGAGGCTGTCAAATATATAAATGTATGTATGTAATACCTAATTAATTGTTGCGCCTATTTTAGGCTAAGCTTTTGTGAGAAATAAATTACCTATTATTAAACAAGTAAATGTACAAATACCTTTACTATTTTTTTTATTCAACTCTCTGTCCTCACTAAAAAACTTGTTTCCCAGATTTTGCGACATACTTTTACCGGCCAACTGATTTTACATGTGCCTACGCAATGAGGACATCAATTGAAAGAAATGTTGTTACTATTATTTATTACTGGCTATTTACAATTATTGAATACAAAAGGAAAAATAATTAAATACCTCTTGTACAAAAAGATTTAACACATTGATCAATAAGTATCTTTTGAATTCGTTTATTTATTTACTGGCCATAATCTTCTTTTATTGTCTCATGTGAAAGGAGATTTTAAGTAGGGGTCAAACTGGAGGATTAAAAAGGTCAATCTGTTGAACAGTGGATTACTGATAAAAATGACAACATTGAATTTTTTTCTGTAGGTATATCCAATAGTTCTAAATTAAATAACTCGTACTATTAAAATTTTTCATACTTAGTAGATTAACTTTGTATTGTCTCGGAGAAAGTAGTGTCCCACAAAAGTAGAGTAAGGTTTAAGGCAAAAATAACTGAACCACCAAATCAAACGGAGCCTCGATTATACTTACGCTGAGTTGCGCCAAAGTGTCCGTTAAAGTAATTGTAACGATTAAAGTTAAAAATGGCGTCAGATGTACCAGCTGTCATTTAACCTTCAAAATAAAACTGGTACATACGACGCCATTTTTAACTTTAATCGTTACATTTACAGAGAGTTTATTTTGGTGCAACTCAGCCTTAGTTCTGTCATAGATCATATATTTAATATTATGGAATATTAATCTTATTTAACCTCAGGCTTGGTTCTAATCCATTCTATCAGTAACGACACAGATATGTATTGCCATTAAGATATTAATCTCTTAATATTAATCATATTGCGTATTCTACTAATTACCTAAAATCATTGTTATTGCCGTGTTTATCAAACCGAGTTGATTCCTTAACCTGCATTGCTAACGCGGTCAAGTGTTTCGTAGAACAAGAAAAAACGAGAATAGGGGTGAACGTTTAATTTCTATATCAGTTAATAAGATTTTTTTTTAAATCATAATTAAGCAAGAAGACAACATGATGGCTTACTATTCCAAATTTAAACTTACCACCTCAACCGATATTCCAAATATCGGCCTGTGGCCCTAGTGTGAGTTTTTTTAACATTTCTTTCGCGTTAACTTTACTACTGCGTTAATATTTTCACCAATCACACACTCGCATTTTTAGTTCTCAAAAATTTCGCTTGGAGCGCTGAACTATTTCCCATACAAATTTTAGTTAACTCAAACGCAAAGTAATAGTTGGAAAACTCACACTAGGGGTACTGGTCTGACGGGCAGATGGACTGCAGCTGCTAATTTTTATTTAAAATTTGTATGGGAAATAGTTCAGCGCTCCAAGCGGAAATGTTGAGAACTAAAAATACGAGCGTGTGATTGATCAAAATGTTAACGTAGTAGTATAGATAGTTAACGCGAAAGTAAATGTAAAAAAAACTCACATTAGGGCTACTGGCCTAAAGGCGATCGTAGGACATTTTCTGCAAAACGATAATTCTAAAGAATCCCATTCTGTTTCTCATCTGACTCCGATTTCCTATTTCGTTTCCGTATTACGCACTGGCACCAATATGCATACATATTTATACTGTTGACGACAAGCCCACAAGATAATATGACGATTATTTGTCCCAGGAAAAAAAAAAATTAGGCTGAAGGGTGATCTCTATAACTTTGCTAGGTGGACCAACGGGTTTCATTGCCACCTCCCAAATAGATAACAGTCAAGTAAACTAATAATGTTTCTGTTTTAGTCTGTGGGTTCGCCGGTTTTCAAATGATCACTGCGTCAATTTTTTTTATTGAGACAGTAGTCTCCGTGTGCTACCGATTTTGTAACCGCATCATTTAGAACTAGAACCAATAAAATTCATGGACTTTGTAGGACTCAACAGCAGTTAGATATATAGTCTTATGCCGTGCTCCACAAAAAAATGATATATCTAATGCCCTAAATGCCCTGCCAGCATCAGTATTTTTCTCAAGCAGACAAAGTGGACTCAACCAATAGTAAAAAGAATCAGTGATACTTTTAATTGAAATCATTCTTGAAATTTACATTGCCGTTTACCTCCAGGCGGCTACCACATTAACAAGTGTTGCCATCAATTCATGTTCCAAATGTCATGTTCTATAAAAAAATATCTGGAAAATCTACTCGAACAGTAGACCAGGGAATTAAGAGAAATATCCCTGATATTCTTGAGTATCTATGCACTACTTGCAACAGCGTTAGCATACCATAGAAACTCAATGATTAATTTCTGTTAGCTCCAGCTGATCGAGTATGGACCTTCCAGATGTTTTATTTTATTCATTTTTTTTGTAAGATTCTTATCTAACCTAGCACTAACTAAACAATTCAGGTGGCTCACACAGACTGACTGACCACGCCCTAACCCAATCTGATATAATGATATAACTCGTGTTGCCAGCATAACCATTGTCCGGTGATTATGGCATGCCAGTCATTATTGGCTCAGTATAATAACATCAAAACAATATTAACCGCATTGGATATGAATGAATGTGTGACGCAACAAATTATTCTATACAGAAAACCACTAACTGTTCTATTCAAAAACGTTTCACTTCTTTTTTGGAGCACGACATGTGACTTTATATCAATCTAATAGTAAGCAGACAAACTCCAAGAATGGAGCTGATGAATACATTGTTGTTTAACAGCATTGATCGCTCCCACTATGCCGGTTAAATAATGTGGTTACGAATTGGGATGCAGCAAAATCATCTTTGTTACCGCCAGTTTTCGTACTCATTTCTGTTTTTGTAACTTCGTACTAACTATATCTATAAAATATACGTGGTGGCCGAGTTGGTTAAACCACAGACAGTGTACTAATTTTTTTTTTTAATTTTACGTGCATTTGTTTGACAACACCACTATAGTGCCTAGGAGAGAACGTTAAGCTGTCAGATGCAGTTTCAGTAAGTAGGCGGTTTCGGGTAAGGCCGTAAGGTACCTATATATTTATTATTTTATTTTATCCTTGCTATTTTATCGTCAAATTTCGCAACCATAAACTAAAACTGCGTTTCGGCGCTTTTGTTCTATATCAATGTGACTGAGAAAAAACAAAAGAGGATTTGGTAACAACAGGGTATAAGTAATTCTTTAAAACTAGTAGTAGTACTTAGTAATACTTCGAAATAATATTATTTTGATTTTTTTTTTGTCCTATTGTATTATATTTTATAAAGTCTTTATGAACCTTTTTTATGGTCTTTTATTTTGAGCAGTAACAGGCTCCAGCTTCTAAAGTCTTTTTCAAATCTTTACCAATATGTATAACAAAACCATGTCATAATGGTAGCACACGCTTTTATTAAAAAAACAAAATTGCTACATTACGAACTACCCTAAAAAAAATATTTTAAAAACATACGAATCTAATTAAGAACCTCCTTCCTTTTTTTTAGTGCGAAGTTTATATCTATACTAATTTAAAACAAACAAGAGTATAAATGTTTTTCCTCTCTTTCAAACTGTCCAAACAATGTACTTAGAAATAACATATTTTTAAATTAATTTATTGTAAAAAATCGTCATTAAAATTTATTAAACACAGAATCACAAATATAAGAAGTTTTATTACTCTAAACACGTTTTATAACTTTTAAGTATAAATATTTTTTATGTATATAAGGAGGTAACGAGGGATCAGAAAAAGTGCCCATAGCACTAACTGCATTTCCGCGTTGTATGACTATTGATATTTTTTGGCCTAAAAGAAAACCTGAACGCGGATCCCCTGTTGCCTGTTTAAGCCTTTTACCTAAAGAAGTTTGATATTTCTTTAAGATTTTGAAAGGCCCACTTTGAGTATACTGGACTACTTCCTTCATTATAAAATGTGGAGCATGCTCGAGATCACGTTTAATTGTTATGTTACATTATATAACATTCGGATGGAGCACATCGGAACAATTAATGTTGAATGCTTAATAGTTATGAAACCGACTTACACTATTGTTTAGCGTGCGAGATAAATAATAAAAAATATACACTGAACGTTATACTTTACTCCTTTTTCCTAGTTGCTAAATTGATTACGTTTCTTACGCCCGGTTTTGGGAAAATTTTTAGTATTACCACAGAAGAAATAGTAGCACATAGAGTCAAAAATATTATCGACAGGTCCCATGATAATCCGACTTTTTTAACTATTTGAGTGTTAGGTTAAACCATGAAGGTAAAATCTGTGCCCGTCCGCGCGCCCCTGGCGCGTTTTTTTAGCTTCATGGGTTAAACTTTCAAGAAACCGGGTATGTTCTATAAATAAATAATAATAAATATTATCACGGGTGCCTATTTGGCTTCCGAGAACCGTCTAAACGGCCCCAGGGTACCCAGCGGAGGGATTAACCCGTCCTCATTTCGCCGATGGTATTCGGAGGCAACACCTAACAAGTGGCGAGCTTGATGCGGTGTTTATGATGAAATAGCCTCGTTGTACAAAACGGTCACCCATCCCAGGTCCGGCCTTGTTGTCATCTGCTTAACCTAGTTATCAGTTGCGCAGTGACTTAACCACTAGGCTGGACCGCTTTTCTGGGGCCGGTATGTTCTAACCCCATATAATTTGGTTGATGGGTTCGTTTATCATTTCAAATTATTCTACTTATAAAATTTCAAAAGTTAGATCTACTCTTCGATAAAGCTAACCGGTGATAAAGCTTTGATTTAATTGATCATACCTAGGTACCTAATGCATACAAATTAAAATGGCAAATTAAATCCTTATTAATAAAATATGTTGTTTATACTTAACAGTATCTACATTAAAAGACTAAAGGGAAATACATCACAGAGATGTTCTGTGACCGCTGAACATCTAAGGACCAGCCGAAGCTTTGACCTACGATCTAATTTAAAACGTCATGGCTGTGGTCGACAGTATTTGTCCACTGGTATTGCCTATTCCATTATTGGTATATGTGCCAGGATTTTTATAGGGCGGCAGCTTACATGTGAAAATTCATCGTTTACATCTTCTTTGCAGCGAACATTAGGTTGTTAAAAGTGTAGAGATGCTATCATACGCAAATAACTTAAAAATAGCATCAGGTCCTGGTCCCCCCTCAAACATTGACTTTAACATATGTCCCGGTCATTTCTCAGCACATCGGATTTCCAGCGGCAGCGGTTCTACTATGACTTTTAATTATCGTGTGAACATAATTTTAATACGTAAGAAACCAACAATAGCTTTATTTGTGAAAACAGAACTAATGATCCTTCCGTATTCTAGTGCTTTACGTATTTAAGCTACATTAATACAATAGCAAAACTCGTGGTAGAGCCTCAGGGCTAAATTATACATGTGATAGAAGTCTATGGGTTTCTAAAGTTAAGCTAAAACGTTTTATATTAATGGCTCCATACCTTATTAGAAAATTTTGTCGTTTTCAGATGAGGCGGCAGGCTCGGTTCTCGGGCGGCGGCGCGCTTGTGGTGCGCTCCGCCTCTGCCTTACAAGGTACCGTCATCTTAATTAATCCATTTTATAATAAATATATATTAATTACCATTAACTTTTGCTAATATCTTAACTTTATAAGTACTCTTTTACAAATAAAACTTATTTTTATATTTTTTAAGTCCATGCCTATATGTTAAGCATAATTTATTAGAGCTTATAAAAATATAGTTTACATTTAAAAGCGTATTACTGTATTTGATTCATACATTATACATTTAAGTTCAAATAGATCTTCTACTTGCAAGTTAGATTTATAAAAAATATTTTTTATTTAATTGGTAATTAATTCTCACTTTTCTGTTTTCAGTTTGGCTGTGGTTACTCATATTCGTATTTCAAAATGAATTTCGGATATCAAGGTCCATTCAACCTGGTGTAAGTATTTTGTATTTGTTTATTCTATGTTTTTTATCTGACTCTCTCATTTAAAAATAAAAGCTTAACATTTTAAGGTTCATCTAGTTATTGTGCCAAACAATATTTGCAACCAAGTCAGCTAAAAAGTAGAATGCTAAAAAGTTATATTAGATTAATATGTACTTGTCTTTCCAAAAAATTCTATTATAATCAGTCTAGATATAACAAAACAGCATAATAATATTTTTCAAACCTCAGTTGCTTAACTAGCTTGGCACATTATTCTTAGTAAAGATCACTCACATCTCACTGATGATTAATAAAAAAAGAGCAAGAAAATTGTTATCATAAACAAGCTCAACTTCAAAAGAAACACGGCTGTTCACTACAAATAATACAATTATTAAAGCACACAGTTGGAGCTCTACCACTCTATACTGCCGTACCATACTCGCGCAGTCCGATAAAAATGAAATTGTATGACTGGCGCTTCATCAGATGGCTAATTTACATATATACAAATACAAGTACAAAATTTATTTATTTTCCAATAGATGTAGCTACAATTTGACGAACCTCCTCATTTAAGTTAACAAAACCTGTGTTAGAAGGGGCCTCTTCTAACACAGCTTTTTCAATTTAACAATTATTATCTAGACATTAGTGAGTGGGTAGAATGTGAAATTATATATTGTAAGTGTGTGAAATATATGACAAAATAAGATAAGATTCTAAAGCTTAATAAAGAACCAATGTCCAGCAATATAATGCAGCATGCTGATGATATAACTGATAGCTTACTAAAGGTGTACATTAACTGTTTCAGTATTTGGACTTCGATAACCTTCCCGAAACGAATTTCACGTGTACCGGCAAGGTGATAGGCGGTTACTATGCGGACCTGGAGACTTCATGTCAGATGTTCCATGTCTGCACCGTGGGCCAGCAAGAAGAACCCATGGATATCAAGTTCCTGTGCCTTAACGGCACTGTCTTCGATCAGGTCATATATTAGGTGTTTATGTAATACTAAAATATTCAGGACTTTTAGGTTATTTTTGGTTAACAGTAATTTGGCTTCCTCTTATAGAAATATTAAGTTGAAGATAAATGTCATATGTGAAACTTGTGGTACTTGATGGCACAAAAAAAAACCTCTAGGTTTCTTGGATATTATTTCCAAGATTTAGATCTTATTCCTAAGTAAAGTTTATTGGAATCTTGAGAGAATTATATTAGGAATCATATACAATTTACTTAATTCGCTATAAAGGATGAATTTTTTAAGTGTGCCTTTAAGGTAAATCCTAATCTACAAGAATTTAGTATTTGGCCTTGTAGACACACTTGAAAAATTCACTCCGTATATGGGATACTTTCAAGACATCGCAGCATTTAAAATGGTCACAAATATATGGTCACAAACTAAGCTCTAATAATAGGCTTGTACTATGTGTACCAGAAGCAACAATATAATACATTTTATATTTTATAAACACCCGGACCATGACAAACTGTACAAAAAAAAACGTAGTATTTTATTTTTTTGCCATGGGTGGGAATTGAACCCACGACCTCCGGATACAACTAATAATAATATAATATGTAGGACAAATTACACATATTGCTCTGGTCACAAACTAAGCTCTAAGCTTGTACTATGTGTACCAAAAGCAACGATATAATGCATATTATATTTTATAAACACCCAGACCATGACAAATTGTACAGAAAAAATGTACTAATATTTTTTGCCATGGGTGGGAATCGAACCCGCGACCTCCGGATACAACGTCAAAGGCGCAACCACTAGTCTACAGAGGCTGTCAAATAATAATATAATAATAATGCATACTGTAGCGCTGGTGATCAGTATAGAGAGTAATGTGAACATGTACGGGCGCGACCGTCAGCGATATAATTATTTCAAAATAAACGAATTTTTGGAGCTTTTCCTTTATTTTCAATAAAAGAGATAAAAATAAAATAGTTGAAATGTGATCAGAGACCGAATGAAAAATAGTGTACTGAGAAAAAGAAGTGGAACAGATCATGATGTAGTGTCGAAGATTGAAAGAGGTATGTTAAGGTGGTTCGGCTATGTTGAGCGTATGGATGATGAACGAAAGACGAAACAAATATGTAAAGTCAAAATACAGAATGATAGTGGATTACGTGGCTGACCAAGGCGAGATATCCTTAAAACAGCACAAATAAGAACATAACTAAAACAGCAGACGCGCCTGTATGAATCGGTGCATGGGTGTGTTGGAAGCTAGGGAAGTATTTAAAACCGTGCGAAGTGGCGTACATTACTCTCTGCTTACCCCTTAACAGGGATATAGGCGTGATAGTATGTATTATAGTTTTATTCATTTGTATTATTTCGATGGTGATTATAGCGTTTGATATTCATAGAACATATTAATTTTTAAAACATACTTTATTTTTTATGTTTTATTTATAGGATCACGGCATATGAGTTTGATTCTATCTGGTAGTAAGCAGAGATACAAAAGGTCCATGAATGAGATCGATCAATACATTGTTGTATAACAGCATTGGTTGCTTCCACTATGCCAGTTAAATTATGCGTCAATGAAATGGGCGAGAAAGACGAATTTTAATTACAAGTCTACCTTAATATCCTTGCTGCTTTATCGTTAAATCTGAAACTACCATTTTCGTAACCGCTCCCTGGAAGGAGACTTCGTCACCTCAGCAATAAATCGATGCAGTAGGTTCTTGAAACCGATAAACCCACAAAATAAAACCGAAAGGTCACTTGACGGTTATTTGCATCTGTATGAGCGTTACTTACCTACCTACTAACTTAAATAAAATATTATTTCAGGAGACAAGAGTATGCGAGAGAGTAGATGAAGTAGATTGTACAAAGTCAGAAAAGTTTTATAGTTTAAATTTAGAATTGTATGGTAGCACAATAGCTCCAGCAACCATACAGCCAGATCCAACGCAACCTCAAACCAAACCAACTGAACAAAGTGTGAACCAAAACAAACATGATGAACCAAACGAAGAAAATGCATCTGATGAGAGAACAACCAAACCTAATCATGAGAGTACCCAAAACATAGTGGATGAACCTATTTACTCCACAGATGATCCATTGCATGTTTTATTACACGAAGATATCGAAAAAGTTAATCCCAGCTTACCGCCTAATGACGAGCATATAACTCAACACGTAGAACCTGTTGAAGGTAACGTTTTATATTTAATATGTACCTAATTTTAAATGAATATTCTGCAAAGGTATTGATATATCCATGTTATAGGGTGCTTTGCCTATAATATACTTGTTATTCTATGAAGTTAATAACGTTATCCATGAATTAAGAGATATGGTTTTTCATTTGTACTTTAAAGGCGAATGTATAAAGAATGTCTCATTAGAAACCTGAATTTTAAAAATAAAACAATATTTGACCAAAAAAAAAATCTACATATGTCAAAAGAGTACATACCTGCCAATAGAGCAACTGTGGCCATTTAACCGATATTTTGTTTCATATGTAAACTACCTCCATAAATATGTAGAAAAAAAATGTTAATAATATATTTAAAAAATTTTTTTTTTTTGTTTCTTGAATATATAGTTACGTTATTGCAAAGTATTTATATACACATACTTATATACATTCCATTTATTACAGAAAATCAAGAAGAAGAAGAAATAGATAGCGAAAGTCCTGACTATGAAGAAGAATATGCATCTGCTGCTCCCACAACTACACATACAGTGCCTACCACTACTCTATATACTACCACTTTAGGAACAACAACGACGGCACTGCGACAAACAACAACATACCACCCAACATCTCCCCCGCATCCGCCAACGTTACCTCCTTTACGACCATCCACACAAACTATAGATCCGTCCCTCCTATCTCCGCAGGAATTCATTTATCACAATAGAGGAAAAGGTGCCGAAGCAATATCCTTCCAACGACAAGGCTTCCGACCTGCTGATGGAGTTTATATTACTCATGCTCCTTCTCAACAATACGATCATTTCCAATACGAATCTTCTAGAACTGTTCCTCGACCTGTCGTTTCTCGTCCTGCTCCTTTCGTCCCGAGGCCAGCGCCTAGCCCATTTCGTGCAACCACCCTCGATCCTAGAGATCAATTATTACGACCGGGACCTAGTTCTCAGCCATCTGAAAGACATGAAAATACAATCAGACATAGGCATCCATATCCGTCTCTACAGCCGTTACCTGCTCAAAGACCCCTACCATTCGACCCATTCTATTTTAAACGCAGCGATGACTCTGGGTTGAATACAGAGCCATCACTTACTGCACGATCTGCAATACCGCCAAGAATAAGCGAACGACCTCCACCGAAGCCGAAGAGCCCGCCACGGGTGATTGTCACTGCCAGTGCATCTGTTAGTGATAGTAATGGTAAACGACTTAACTACACTGTGGGCAATGTTGTGAGTGCCGTGAAACCGATTGTACAAATTAATTATGATGATTATAAGGAGTCGGATCTAATCTTTGATCCATTTTTCTTAGATGTTCCTAAATTACAAAAACGTAGAAAAACTCGAGCAGATGCAAAGAAAATAATCGCAACACCGGCCACCACGACTACAACAACAAGTGAACGAACTCAGTCTATTACTACGACAACGTTTTCACCAACTGTGACCACCGTGGCTCCGTCTCGAGGTACCACAACCATTACAACGACAACGGCGTGGAATCCTGATGATTACGTAGACGATAACTATGAACCGCATGCGTACCTTCCTCCAGTGCCACCTATAACTTATTTGTTGCCATTAGATAAATATAAAAACAGCCAAGACAGACAGTCTCGTAGCAATTACGTAGATGCAAAGATGGGTCACATAGAAAAAGAAAAGGTTCGCCGTTTGGAGCAGTCGAAACCCGCACTGTCTGTAGCCCGAACTCAAGTATCTTCTAGTCAAAATCCGACAGCTCCCGCCGCAGTTGTGACACAGCTCGCCGCTGTAGCCTCTTGCGGACAAAAGAACACAGAGTTTCGGTCTCGCGTCTAACACTTATTAGCTCATTTTAATATAGTTAGCTTCATTTTAGGTAATCAAATTAAGATATAGTACTCTCCAAAAATTGGTGTAATTTTTATATTGTTAAAACTTACCTATTGAATGTTCGAGACAGGGTTATTAATATTTAGTAGTTTCATTTATTTTGATATAAAAAAGTCTCGTTAAATTTTAAGACAATATTTATGAACTTACTTACCTACCTATTTTAAAAATTGTAAATATTAATTTTACGAGTATTAAGCTCAATATTTTTATATATTTTGATAAGATTGTAAATACCTATACTTACGTAAAATATAAAATATTTTATTACTGTTTTCATTTTATTTCTAATACATAATACAAATACCTACCTGCTTTAATTAGTGATTAGGATAATTGTAGGCTTAGCTTTAGAAACGGCACATTCCAAATATCTGCCTAACTTCAGCACACTTATTAATTATATATATTAGTGTACTTCCTAATGTGTTTACATTGTTATTAATAGTATTTTTTTTATTGCTGTATTTGATAGTATTTACTTTATTAAAACCTAAAAAATATATATTACCTACTCCAAAATAAATGTGAAAATCCTTAAAAATAGGGATTAACATTTATCATTCGTTAAATGTATCCGAAAACGGCGCACCACTAGCACGCCATTGCTGTGACGTCAAAGTCAAAAATATTTATTTCATGTAAACCTTTACAGGTATTTATGCATAGTCAAAAAAAAAAATTAGTATAAAGTGTGCGCTTGGTTAGGTTCTTGCATACATAAAATAATTAGAAACCAAACCGAACACACACCACATAACCAACCGGTGTAAGACTAGGCCCCTATTTCATAAATGTGACAATTGTAATTTACCATGACAATTTATAATACATTGCTTGGTTTAGTTAGTTGTAAGTAAAAAATTCCAACAAAACTGAGCAATGTATTATGAATTGTCATGGTAAATTACAATTGTCACGTTTATGAAATAGGCCCTAGGTGGTTAGCTGGTTCTATTGACCTGTCCATCGTTATCTGCCATGCAAAGGTGCCACCGAGCCGACCAACCTAACAGACTATATCTACGCCCCAAATATGCACTATAAGTAATAATTAATATAAAAGTATAAAAATGTATCAATCAGAGCGAAAACACTGACTCAATGTTGGTCCTCCAGAGACACCCCGGAGAAAAAGGTACCAGCAAGTAAAAAACTCTGGCATTACACATATGTACCTCACCATCAGGAGATGTGCTTATTTACTAGCTTATAATCATAGCATATGATAATTTACCCTCATCCTGCTGAAGAGCACGAGAAGAACACCCCATAGCAGATAAAGCATTTTACAATATAGAAGTAGTACAGAATCACAAAACACTATAGTCCCCCGATGCCCGCGCTAGTCTATCCGACAATTTTGCGAGACCTCCGCTATTAACATAATAATTAAGCTATGCGTGTCCAGCGGAGATCCAAGGTCCCCACAGCAGCACCCGATCACGGACGTAACGTATGTGTCAGCCATCCTCCTGCTCAACCAGGCCATTAGGGTGCAGACCAGAACCCAGCACACGCGCCACCACTGCAATGATCTTCAAAGGAGAGGAAATCCGCTGGACACATAATATCATGTGTCCAGCGGATTTACTAGGACCATTACAAGGCCATATGCATTATAGAATCTGAGACACGCGCAAACATCGAAAACGGATATGCATTATGTAGCTCTGTTAACAAAATGATAATTTAAATATATGAAAGGCAATATAGTAGGTATATTACTTACCTAGCAAAATACTTAATATTAAAAATAAATAAAAACAAAAAAGTAATAGTAATAACAAGTTATTACCTTCTCCAAATATAACAAATTACCTAATGTAGAATAAAAATAATATAATAAGTACTTAGTAATGAATTAATAAAGGTATGTTTCCTGACGTCTGTGTCATTAATATTATCATTAACTTTGTTGTTTTTGCTATTAAAGTGTGCTTTATATAATTTTTAAATTTTATATCATTAAGTTCTATAATTGAATTTGGCAATTTATTAAATAATCTGATACTGTTAGGGAACATTTATTAGTTTTTTGTAATCTATATTTTGGTATATCAATTTTGTTTATATTTCTTAAGTTACGAGTATGCCTACTGCGTTTTTATTAATCGTATTATAGTTTTTCTTAACGTACGTCACAGAGCACTAAACAAACAATGGTTCTATCTCTTCTTTTGTACGATTAGGAGTACAACGTTTGTTTCAGCTGTTGAAACGTCATCACGTCAGAAGTGTCTACTCTCGCCGTTTCGGAGCGAGTTCCGATTTTGGCAAAAATAATACATTTTTGTTTTGAAATGGGTACAGCATATATGAAATATACATATTTTAGAGTTACATGCATATTCCCTATTGTTAGGAAGCGAAGCTTGAGCTACGTCAGAATGAGGTTATAACGATTGGCTTGCGAGCAAACTTAGGGTGCGTAATGTAAAATCACAACGTTATACGGCGTAATAGGCCTACTGAAGTAGTATAAACTGCGCCATCACTAAAATGAGACGTCACTCCAGTCTGAATGAGCCTAAATTTTATAGGTATGTAAAAAAAGTAATAATCAGCGTCAATTTCTCTCTGCCAATCCTCTCCTCTACACCTCTTAACTATATAAGGTTTTGATATTTTACGATGACCATATCATATCTTATCCATTTATCCCATAGTCTATTAGTATGTTCACCAGCCATAGCCCGTCGAGTTACACTACACCTAATTTTTATAGAAAAATTTCGTCCAAGAGAATTGACGAGCTTATCAGTTAGTTCGTCGAACATGTTCGCTTATGGATCGCGGACTTTTTAATCAATGCTTAATGACGTGATCTATATGACGATCATTTATGTTCACACTATTCCCGGTCTAACAAACATGGGACCTTATTATAAGATGCATACAAAAAAGCCATGCTCCTCGCCTCTACGTTCAATGAAGAGAATGGCGGTCATAAAAATCTTTCCTTTAGAAATCTGAACTGTCAGTCTATCACTATAGAGTTGAAATTCTCATACATACATATCATCATGGGTGCCTTACGGCGCCAGAGACCGCCTAGACGGTCTCAGGGGGTACCCTGAGTGGAGGGGTTTTAATCCTACCTCGACGTAGCCGTGGGTATGAGTCTACACCGAACAAGTGGCTAGCTCGTCGCGATGTTTTAAATAGACTCAATAACCCTCATACTTTAGATAACAAGACAAAGAGTTCGTGTATTCAAGATGGCGCGATTTTTTATAGTATGATATGGTAGTATTGTAAATTGTACTATATGATAATAATCTAACAATTGAATTTGTACTGTAAAGTATAAAACTGACTTGCGGACTTTCTGTTTTAAACGTTATCATCTCATTGCTCTTCAATGAGCGAAGAGACGACAAGCTTGACTTTTTGTATGCAATGTGGTCGTGGTAGTTAGTTAGGACGACGCCCGAGCCCACGGACACGTCGCTTGCGGACATGCTCGCTAATGGATTATGTGCTTTTTAACTTTTTAACTTTCTCGGCAGAACATAATTAATTTCTCTGAGCCTAGACCTGCGACAATATTCTGTTTCTTTTAAAGGTAACATTAGATTGTCAAAATAACGAAATCCTTTAGATACATTTCTCACCACACGGAATGCTAAAAACTGTCAAAGCAAAAGCACCTGTAACACAAGGGAATAAAGTACATGACTTTTTAGTTATTGTTGTTGCTGATTGTTATACGTAATTTATTTCGTTATTTTGACAAGCTAACGTTTCCGTTATGTGAAATAGAATTTGGCCGCTGGATTAAAATTTGTACATCTAAAGCCCCATATATTTTATGATAATATCATAATGTCGCTTGACATCACTTTGACACTTAAAAGTCGGAGCCAACCTGACTCGAGTTTTATTATTTACATTTATATTGCATGCTTCTACGGTAGACAACTTTCTTATAAGTTAATAAATAATGGAAAATTATTCAAATTCACTGATGACTGTTGCTGAAATGATAGACAAAGCATTGGGACCATATAAGGTATTTCTAAGCTATTAACCATCGGTGTCTTCAAAGTAATAAGTTCACTTGAATATATATCTAGTTTATGATACTAAAACATATATTTTTCAGGCTAATATAGTAGACTTTAAGCTAATACATGTCATACTTCATATACTAGCTAAACAACTTAAAGTCCTTGAAAGACGAGTAAGAATCCGACAAGATCCAACAGCACAATTAATACCTTCAAATGCAAGCTTATCTATTAAGGAACTGAAACTTATTACAAATGTTCCTAAAAAAGGTTCTGCACGTATGGGTAAAGGTACAAAAACTGGTACAAAAGGAAAAGCAGATACTATAGATGGTGTACTAACACCTACGTCAGACATAAGTAAATTAGATAAATCTGGTACGAAAAAAAAAGCAGTAAGTGCTGCATCAACACCAACGTCAAATATAAGTACTAAATCTAAACAAGCTAAAGCCAAAATTATATCAAGTGATCTAGAAACTGAAATCGCACCCGAATTAGATAAAGATGGTCCTTATAAAGAAAAAAGAGAAATCAGGGTTAGTAAGAGTGGTACCAGATACAATATATTGTAGCTGATAGACTAATATTTTGAATTATATTATTTTAAAAATGATAGTATATAAAATAAACTATATTCTATAAAGGTTTTTTTTTACAGGGTAGCTTACTAGAGAAAATAGAAGAACAACGTGAAAAATTACTGCGTGTTATACATCAGGTGCGTTTTTTTTACTATGCTATAGAATAGTAATACTAAGTTATTTATTATATTAATACCTAGTTAAAATTACATTACAGTAAATTATAACTTTTATTATTGAAGTGTGTAATATAGGGTTTTTTTTATTCGTGGACTTAACATATTGCTTGTAATCGGGTAAGTATATTATCACAATAGCCATTGTTTTTTAATTGTACCGAATGGTCACTGTGTAATAACCTACATAAAAATAATATTATATGTGATTACAGAGAGTGGATTCTCAAGAAGAGCCTGATAAAAGCCCTTTACCTATGGCTACTATAGAAAGTATTGGAAGTCTTGGTAAAATTAAAACTAAATAAATTATTATTTTACTGTTTTGTGTGATAAAATAATATAGTTATAACTTAAAATATATTTCACAGATGTACAGCGAGAGAAAATATTTGTAGGTAGGTATATGATTTTAATGCTTACACTATAGTTTTGTTTTCTAAAAATAGGGTAACGACTTAGCATTTCTAGCATAGATTTTTATTACAATCTATCTTTACTTCGTTTATAGTTTTCCAGATTCCTAATCTGAATACATCCAATGCTATACATTAGGTACCCCTTACAAGTGAAATGGCTAATGATATTGTTATTGCTCAACCGACTCCACAAAATAAAGTGACATAGAGAAGAAAATAGTCTAAAGCGGTGCACCTCTTTGTAACCACAACATACAAAATTAACTAAGTAAATCAAAACAATAATTATATAATACTCATATTTAAAAAAAAACATTTTCAGTCGAAAGAATTCCTTCTGCATTGTCAACATCTAAGTCCGGTATGATCTATTGATTCCTTATCTAATGAATAAATAATTCAAAATTAAAATTACTTAATAGTCTTTAATATTTAGCACCACAGATTGATCGAAAAAGATACACCGAAAGGTTATCTATAGTAACACAAGAAGAATTTGAAGAATTACAGAGTGAAGTTAAGGAACTAGCACAATCCCTTAAAACCATACCAGGACCAGAATTTCCTGATAACGAAAAGCTATTATTAGATTTAAAAAAAGGAGCATCCTTAACTGATGCAATGTCAGCGCTACAATTAGCAGCAAGACTTCAAGCAGTTGAGAAAGCTATGACAAAAATAACAGAACTACTTGCTGAAATAGCAATCATAGACCCTAAAACTTCTGATGTGAAAAATATTAGCGGTGGTGTCATTGGAGGCGGAGGTGGTGTGAAACAATTAAAATTAGGACTAAAAGGTCAAAGTACTGAAGATATTTCAAAATCAAGAGAAAAAATTGGTGCTATTGGAATATACTCAAAACATGAATCAAACAAAAGTCCTGAAATGGATACTAATATTAATAAAACAGATCAAACACATATGCAGGTGTGTTTGTTTTTAATAAAAAATATTTTCAATATTAATACCAAATATATCGTAAAGTTTACTAATTATATATTTATTTAACCAGCGAGAACATCAAGGAACAACAGTATCACCAACCTCTGCAGAACAAAATATTCAAATCGTTTTTGAACAACAGCTATGGTTTGCATAAGTTATTTGTTATATTTTTTATTTAAAATTATTATTATAGTATTATATATGACTAGGTACTGTAAATTTTTTTCGTGTTTTTAGGAATAGTATGAATAATTTAAGAGATGAGCTGACAAATAATATTAACAATTTAACAAAACGTGTTAATCTAGTGTCTAAAGATGTTCAGCGTACACAAATTGATTTGGGTAATCTAAATACATATTGCACATATTGTAAGGATTTCCTTAATCATATGTTATTGATACAACTTATATTAAAATTAAAGGTAAAAAAAATAAACGAAGTTCAGATACTAATACTCAATTAGAAGTAGTTCAAAATCTAATAACTAAATATGCCGATCGAGTAACTAGAATTGATACCGAATATTCTGGCCAGGTAAATATTTTTTTTAATAATTGTTGTTGCCATATTATTTCATCATAACATCCTCCATGTTGACATCGTTCATTAAAATATTTCAGCTTACCGATTTTCAAGAAACGTTGACTCAGATGCAATTCGAATTAGAAGTAGGTATTGATAACATGATGGAAGTTTTAGCAAGTACTTCTGGAGATCCCGCCGGTAACACACTGTTATTATAAAGTTTGTTTTATATTGTCTATCTAATGAAATCAATAAATAAGAAGATCAATAAATAGGATCATTCTTATTTATTACAATGTAAATTTGATTATACCTAAATAATATAGTAAATATATAATAATATTATAGACTAAATAATAATTGACTCTAAGACCCCGCCCTAATAAAATATTACTATTAGGTGTTAACAGAAATATATACTTTTTCATGAGTAAGTTCATCTCAATAAAATAAATATCAACCTACCTGGTAGGTTTGCATTGAAAATATCATTAAATAATTTATTTTGCATTAAATCTATATATTAACATATTTTTATAGGAATATCGGAATTAAATAACAAATTCACATCTTTACAACACGACTTTGATAATATTACAACAACCCAAAAGGAATTGCATGAAAATGAGGGCCAATTAGAACTAGATTTGCAGGTAAAATATTTTATAAAAAAAAACTAAGTATTATTTTTATTAAAACCCAAACATTATTTTCTAAATACGTCGATATGTATCGATATGGATACGTCGCATATTTTTTTAACAATATAATTATTTTAAGAATTTTATAATTTTCAGTCACTTCTGAATCAAGTAGAATTGCTTAAAGAGGCCAAATGTGATAGAGAAGAGGTTGATGATGCTTTAAGAGATAAGGTTGGCATAGGGGCTCTAAATGGTTTGGTTTCAATACCATATTTTAGTTCTGTAAAATGTGATTTAGAGAAAGAAATTTCTTTGTCTTATGATAAATTTAACAGTCAAGAAGTTATATGGCAAGTAAGTAAAACTCAGCATTCTATATTAAACAATTATTATATAAGTAAAAATGTTAATGAATAAAATACATTTTACAGAAAGCTATAGACGAATTAAATAAACATCTAAATGATAAAGCAAACTTATCACAAGTAGAATCTCTTCGTAATGACGTAAATAACAATCTTCAAAAACTGAATTCAAAGTTACAAACGTTGGCTGATATTGTTGGAGAACCTCGTGCTGCAGCGGTCACTAAGAAATTGTTCCGTGATTCTGCTTGCATATCATGTTCGACTCCAGCATATATGGATATCGAAGATGAAAATAAAATTTCTGTACTTGCGCCATTTACAAGACCTCCTACAATCGGAGCAGAATCCGGAGACCAGCCTGGGCTTAAAGATCGTAAAGAGAGCTCAATGTGCTACATACATCACCCAATACCCAGGTAGGTATTTAATCACTAAATTATAATCATCGTTAAACCTACCTCACCTAACTGGGGCCCTACCGGGAGAAGCCACATCGACAAACCCATCGACGCGTAGATTGATAAAAATGTATAGGTAATTGGCTATGGGTAGAATGCAATCGACGGCAAACATCAAATCACATACATTTGATTTTCGGCTTCGATAGATCGACGCGTTTCGATTGGTATATCATATGGCTTTCCGGTAGAGCCCAGCTTAAAACTGGATATTATTATATCTTAGGGCTTTAATAAATAAATCAAAAAAATTAAAGAATTTACTGAATTTTTTTGTAAAATACCATTTTTTTTAGAGATCACATTTGTAAAAGATATTGTGGAGGAAGTCATACGATTATACATAAAAGTGGAGGTATTCTATCTTCAGAGGTTAAGGTATCAACTCTTCAGAAAATTGGGGCTTCCAATGAGGTATATATTTTATGTTCTAATATTAGTAACTAGGTATATTTATTTTTTATTAAAGGATTGATATTTTTCCCTTTCATTTATGTCTATTAGTCAATCTCAAACCGTTTGGACAAGTCATCTGATAACGAAAATCTAATAATAAAAAACAACAACTTCGTCTTTTGTCGTGTTTGAGTGTTAATGTATAGTAAAGTAATTTATGATAATTGCAATTTGACTTTTATTTTATTTTAGAATTTAGATAGGCCCTGCATTCCATGTAATATTCATATATTACCTACTGCCGATGGACACTCAGCAAGCTCCGATAAATAGAGGTGAACCTCATTTTAATAACAGTTCTTCCCCATCATCACAATGCTGGACACCCTTAGCTGTAGGTGAGTCTCGAAACGAACTTAGATAAATAAAAAGTTTTACTACGTTAGTTAGTAGTATAGGTCTAAAATTTGTCCAGAATAGGTAAACTTAGCTGGAAATAGCTCCGAGGGAGAAACTGAAAGAACAGAGCAGTTAGGGTGGGGCATAGTTTGGATCAGTTCACATTTAGGATAAATATGTTTATTCATATAGGTTTTAGGTATTATATATTATTTTTATAATAATTAAGGACACTGTATTCGCGATCCCGAAGTACGCGTTCTCCATACAAAAAGGGCTTTCACACTTCCAGTATTGTTTGTCGCTCGGTGATTGTATTTTTATTAATATTTCTGTGTTGGTTATTTTTGTGTAATCAGATATAAAACTTTTTTAATGTTATTAATAATACAAAAATATTTACAATAGATATATTTTTACGTACAATTACCAAAATGAAAATAATAATTAAACTTCGACAAACAACCAAATTGTAATATTGGACGTACGTTTGTATGGACGCGTTGTATGGGACGACTGCAGAGCCCTTTAAACAAAGATCTTAAAAATAAACTGTTTATTTTTTATATTTGTTGTTTTTTAGGTACAATGAATGATGCTACACAATAAATAAATCTTATCTCTATATACTAATAAACATGTACTTTACAGGGATTCATCATCTAACTTAACAATAATGTGAATGCACTATCCTGAAAACCCTTTGTTGTTGATATGAGGTACACATAAAACTGTTGATACTTATTGAAATAAATATCTATATTTAAATACATTATGGTCTTTTTTTTTACCTTTTCCGAACTCATGCGTTCTCTTTCCCAAAAAAAATCATAGAAGTTTTTATGATTCATGCAAATATTTCTAAAAAAAACTAATGTGTTTCAATATCAGATTTAATGATTTGATTCAATGAGTTGGGTTAGGTTTCATTTCATTTCATCTCATTAAATTTCATTTTCATTTCATATCAATAAAAAAAATCTACTAAAGACTTGGCTGCATGGGCATAGTTCCCTTTGCCTACCCAGAATGGGTGAATAAAACAAAAAAAAATCTCTGCTTTTACGGTTGGCGCCATTTTCCAGAAATTTTCGTTGCGAGTTTAGTTGTGTTTTTATTATTTTATTAAAATTGATTCATTTTTTCGCAACTGTATTAAAAATTGTTGTTCAGTACACGTGCGGAACCGTCATTGCAACTTGTTCCGACTGTCAACCCTCACCTTCGGCTGCGCCTCGGCTCGGGTAGACATTAATTTGTCGGAACTCTTTCCAATGACAGGCTTTCCGCACTCGTAATGAAATATACTTTTTTTACAAATAAAATTGTATAATAATTGGGTACCCAGAGATCTCGACGCTGAAGCACCACAAAAGCCTTACGGTAAGTCTAGCTTTTAAGTTTAGCAAATTAACTTTTCGCGGTGCGAACCGCACCCGTGTGAGAAGCCTGGACGAGTTTTGTTTTCCGGCTTCTCGCACATTTCTGGTAGCAGAGCGTGGTAGGTACACATTCTAGCACATTTTGTTGGTGGGTTTTTGATTTACCCATCTGTGCAAATTTTGAGATTATACACATAAAATCCTCAAATTATTTGTTCCTAGCTCAGTTTAGAAACTGGTTTGTTGGCTATGTTTAGTTTATTTTGTTAATTGTTCGTTTTGTTGTACCATTTGATTTGGATAAATCATAAATTCTTCCAAAGGTACACCTTCATTTATTTTTTATTATTAGTTATTATAATTTTAACCTTATGTTGCTTGCCTGCTTTGCTACTGTTTTAGGGTCAGGCAGGGGCCTGACCAAAGAACACGATCGCCAATCGAATCGCCTCATCGATCGATAAAAATGTATATGAATTTTACTCTATGGGTAGAGTCCGATCGCCAAGAAACGTCAAATCTCATACATTTAGCTTTCGATGGGTATTTCGATTCGATTATCGATCGGCTCTTTGGTAAGGCCCCAGGTCAGGTTAGTTATAATATTCCTAGTGCAGTTCCAACATAATTAAGTAGGTTTTTTAAAATTAAAATTAAGTTTATTTTCTTTTTATTAGGGTTAGATAGTTAAGGTTTTGTAAATTGTTTTATGTTTGTTTTCCCTTAGTAAGGGAACATAAAACTTGTTTTAATAACAAAACTTGTAAATTTATTTTGATTTGTTGCAAACTCAAACTTTATTTTGTTTTATTTGTAAGTTTGTTTTTTATTTTAAATTAATATTGTGTTCGCCTACTTACTTGTAATTATGTCTGTAAATAAGAACTCAAATAAAATTAAGGCTGTCTTAAGGTGGCTTACATCCGCTGTGGATTTGGTAGACAGACCCGACCTCTCCGCTGCTCTTTTGGTGCGATTTGAAAAGATCCCAGAGTATGAGCGGGACTTACATAGGGCCTTTGAGGACTTTTTGGTTTTGAACCCCGTAGAGGATGAGTTCCATGCAGCGGTCACTTCTGACTATGACCGTGCGTTGGTACTCATAGACACCATTACCGAGAAGGTTCGCGGAGATATTGATAGGCCGGTTAAGATGGACCCCGAGCCTTCGCCAGTTGGTTCTTCTCCCGGGCTTTTGAGCAGGTTGCCTACCCTTGACCTCCCACCATTTGAGGGGACGTCTTGATGCCTGGGTAGGCTTCCTGAACTTGTTCGATAGTCTGGTGCACGGGCGGGGGGACCTCACCCCCAGCCAGAAGATGGCATATTTGTTGTCCTCATTGAGAGGAGAGGCTCGTGGCATCGTCCAACACCTACCAGTGACGGACGAAAATTATAAAATTGCTCGTGAGCTTCTGACCAAGCAGTATCAGAATATTAGGCGTTTGGCTGACACTCATGTCAACCAAATATTGGGGTTGCCTATAGTTGGTAAGGCACATGATTTGCGCAGGGACCTCTGGAATCCATTAATGATTGCGGTGAATGCCTTGCAGTGTCTCAACCTACCAGTAGAATCTTGCTCATTTATATTACTAAACATTGTGCTCGGGAAGTTGTCCCCCGAACTTAAGCTGCGCTTTGAACATAGGTATGGTGGTAACAGCATTGACTACCTACCATTGTTCTCAGACTTGTTGAACTTTTTGGATGAAGAGTGCCGAATAGTAGATAACTCTACCGGTGCAGGGCGGTCAAGATTTGTTGACCATCAGATGGTCCGGCCCCCAATATTTAGAGTTCACCCCCCAATATTCGGAGTTCACTCCCCAATATCGTAACCGGTGTGCAGCGCAGCTACCTGCTGTAAGGTCTCGTTACCAAAGAAGACCTTCAGGGCGACATGTTGTCGAGCCAATGCCATGGGTGGGACCGATCACATATGAGATCCACAACTATCAGTGGATCCCGAACGCGAATGTTCCCGTACGTCCGGTTCAAGAGGAATAGGTATTCGCTGCCCGCTCACCAGCCGCCACCCCTTCAGAGACTGTAATTTTACCTACAGCCTCTGTTTGTGTTTGGGGCCCGAAGGCAACTATTTGGTTGTTCGTGCCCTTTTAGATTTGGGTGCCCAGGGTTGCATTGTTTCGGCTTGGTTAGCGAGTGGCCTATGCCTAGCTTTGAATCCTCACCGGGATTCTGTTCGGGGAGTTGGTAATGTGAAAGTTGAGAACACTTGATTGGTAACACGACTTTCACATTCTCCCCGTTCTCGGTTTTCTGTCCGAGCATCACTGCTTCGGCAATAGTGTAGAAAATATATTGGGTCAACACGCCCAGGTAAAGTTGTCCCCAGCTGTGGTGACCCTGACAAGGGGTTTGTGTTTGGCTGACCCCACCTTCGACATTCCGGGACCAATTGATTTGTTGCTGGCTGGTGCCGATGTTTTGGGAATGTTGCTCCTAGGTAATGTGAAGCCCCTAGGTACAGGTGGCCTCGTAGCGATCCCCACAATCTTGGGATCTGTTATAATGGGCCCAACCCATGTTCCTCCCCACCTGTTGTTAATAACCGTTATGTTGACATTTGTCTTTCTCTTTCTGAGGCGGTTCAGAGATTTTGGGAAGTGGAGGAGCCCCCGGCTCCTATGAAGGTCAATCCTGTTAATCATGAATGTGAATTGTTCTTCCAGAATAATACTGGTCGTTGACGCATCCTGAATCGTCCTGGCCTCATGGCCAGCCTTTGTGGACTGATCCACTACCAGGTCTCTGCGTATTCGCAATGGTGAGGACCGTGGAGTTGGATCCTGAATTTTTACTGACGTGGGTACAGATTTTGCTGGCCCGTTCTCTGTGACTGTGTCACACCTCAGGAACGCTAAAATTGTTAAGGCCTATTTGTGTGTCTTTGTATGTCTGTCCACCAAAGCCGTACATTTAAAAGTGGTTTATGCCCTAAGCACTGAAGCCTTCGTCGCTGCCCTTGGTAGATTTGTGTCCCGCCGTGGTTTGCCATCATCGATCCGGACCGTTATTTAGATTATGTATATAAATTTGTAGCAGATAATCATAATGTAATTGGAACTGCACTCTCCCAACGTGGAATCAGATGTCTTTTTGATCCACCAGCATGTCCACATTGGGGAGGAATATTTGAAACTGTTGTTAAGGCTGCCAAAACTCACTTACGTAGGGTGATAGCAGAAACCGTATTAACCTTTGAGGAACTTGCTACGGTATTTTGTAAAGTTGAAGCCGTCCTCAACTCACGCCCATTGTGCCCGCTCTCTTCAGACCCAAGTAAAGATTCTTTCTATCCGGGGCGGGGAATGTTCGATTTTGATAAATAGTCTGGACGCTAATCTGTGGTCATGGCCTTTTGTCAGATCAGTCAGTGAAAATGTTTTTGGTAAAATTGTATAATAATTGTGAACAAGTAATTGTTTTGTTTTCTAACTTGGAATAGTGTTCTTGCTCCGCCAGTGAGTATGGGCGGCCTATTAGAAATCCCATCTACATCGCCATTATTAGGCGCCTACAAGTGATTCAGATTTGTCGCGTTATGTGTTGTTAATATTACATGGTTCCAACGCCGTATTTTAAGTGGCTTAGTGCTTTTGGTTCAACATCGAAGTTATTGCATCCCTTGGGTACCCAGGGATCTCGACGCTGAAGCACCACAAAAGCCTTGCGGTAAGTCTAGATTTTAAGTCTAGCAATTAACTTTTCGCGGTGCGAATCGCACCCGTGTGAGAAGCCTGGACGAGTTTTGTTTCCCGGCTTCTCGCACAATACTATTTCAGCCATTAGTGTGTAAAATAAACATAGGTACGTTAATATTCTTAATTATGCATTTTATTTTTCTCGAAGCCCGCTCCACACATACCTAGCAGTACGCTGTATTCCAATGCAGTCATCATATCTTCACAGTTCTTCTTTATCTTTTTATACGGCCCTATAATTTTGTTATCGAAAAAAATACATCTTCTGTTCTTACAACTGGAAAGGCGATTTACGGCCCATGGGCGCTTCCCCATCTTTATCTCCATATATATATTTATAGTTTACGCAACGTCTTGTCGTGTTTAGCGGTTGCAAACTCTGAATAAGGCCCCAGAAGCTAGTGTAATGAAGAATAAATACATTCATTAAATTAGACCTCTAATTTGTAGAAAAAGTACAAGGCTTTATGGATGTTTGCTGTTTGCTTTTTCTTTGTAGGAAGAACAAATTTAAAAAAAACTAATAGTCTGTGACAGACATATATTATTTTTATTAATTTATGGTCTGTGAAATTTTTATTTTGGTGTATATTTTCATCATTCTTTTTTATTAATTCATTCAACACATAGTATTTATTGTACTTTTTTTTGTGTTTAAAATAATATACCTATAGTTAAATAAACTGTTTAAATTACTAATTAGTATTTTAACCTATAAGTGATTGTAAAAATAACCTAAACGTCTCGTTAAATGTTAGCATAGTTTAAAATGCATAAAATATTGGAGTTCCAAGCAGTTGTACTTGCAGCAGGAAGGGGTTCCAGACTTCCAGATGTCGGTGGAAATGTTACCAAATGCCTTCTACCGGTTGGACCTTATCCTGTACTTTGGTATTCACTAAATACATTAGAGAAATTAGGTTTTCAAGGTATGATTATGTTTTAATATCAAATAGGTAATGACCCTGAATGTAGCAGACAGCAAAAAAAAAATACTTAGATAGGGATACCTTCGAGACAAAACAGATAAGTGAAATTTACTACACGGGGAATTATTAATCGTCATAATATTACCTACATATAGTGAGATTCGGAATATTTTTTCGACTTCTGAATTTTTTTTTAAATTAAAAAGAAAATTTTGGGAAGCTCTTATGAAGCCACCCAGTGTCAAAAAAATTTTTAATTTTATATTCAGGCTTATTTTTTGGTTTCCTAAAGATGGTTTCTGCTATTTTTTTGATTTTTACCCTGAAACATTCTGGAGCTCATAACTACATAGAAACTTAATTTTTTGAAAAAAAAAATTGTATCATATTTTCGTTTTTGAAAAAACTACAGATGGTATTTTTTTGTTTTTTTCTTTTTTTTCTTATTCATTCAATATCTTCATCTTAATTTTTTTGACTGCGGATACCAAGTTCAAAAATCATTCAAAATGAAAATAAAAAAATATCATTTACAATTTTAAAATGTCTAAAGATTGTATTATTTTGTTTTTAAAATTTTTTACTTGTTTGTTCAATATCCTCATATGTTTGATATCCGATACCAAGTACTCATCTCATAAACAACATATCAACATGGTTAAATGTTTTTCTTATACAGTCACATATTTTTTCCATGAAATTTATCAAAAATAAAACAATTAGAAAGAAAAAAATATATAAAATACCTACCTATATTATTTTTAATTTTTGGGCCATTAAATTTTTTTTTTTTTTTTTAATTAATTGATAAATTATTTTTGATAAACCTTTAGAACAAATATGTGACTGTTATAAACATTTAACCATGTTGATATGTTGTTTATAAGATGAGTACTTGGTATCGGATATCAAAAATTTTGAGATGAGGATATTGAACAAACAAGTAAAAAAATTTAAAAACAAAATAATACCATCTTTAGACATTTTAAAATTGTAAATATGATATTTTTTTATTTTCATTTTGAATGATTTTTGAACTTGGTATCCGCAGTCAAAAAAATTGAGATGAAGATATTGAATGAATAAGAAAAAAAATAAAAAAACAAAAAAATACCATCTGTAGTTTTTTCAAAAACGAAAATATGAAACAATTTTTTTTTTTCAAAAAATTAAGTTTCTATTAGAGATGCGCCGAATGTTCGGTCGAATGTTCGTATTCGGTACATTCGGCATATTTTTTCATGTTCGTATTCGGCCGAATGTTCGGTTGATTTGCCGAATAATTACCGAATATTAAAAGTATTGTTAACATTAAAAAAAAGAATATTTAATTAAATAGTAAGGTTAACTAATTACTAAATAAGTGTGGTTTATTGCGAAAGTTTTGTATAGTTTTTAAAAATGAAACAGACACTACTTCTTGTACCAATTATTTATTGTGAAATAAAAAGATTAACAATCAATAAATAATTATTTTATCAAAGAAACTGCTGCTTTACAGACGATAAATTAAATTTTTATGAAATTGAACATTTTAAGGACACTGCTTTGAGTAACAACTATTTTCAGAAAACTTTTTTTAGAACAGTTATAATTTAATAACTACTATCTTAAGGAACCAACACAAGTATTCAAATATGTTTATAAAATCAAATAAGTTTTTTAAATAAATATCTATCTAATCTTGGTATATAGGTATGCTAGTGAATGGTGAACTAGGAATTGTCATAACTATTTGTAGTTTTAATTCAATGTAAGTCAAATAAAATTCTTTAAAATCAACAATAAACAAATTATATACTCCTTAACAAATACTAGTTCACAAATGAAAAAAAAATACAAATTTATAGAAACTTTAAGAGTCAACATTAGTCGGTAATTTAAGTTTTAATCAAATTAAGTTTTTTTTGACGAATGAGAATATTAGCATTTAGCATGATAAAATCTGATTCTCAGGATTACTATTATATCCTTTAACAATCACATCATAAATTGAACATACTTAAATTATGAAGATTAATCAACAATTTAAAACAACATACTTATTTAATAATTAAAATTTAAGAGTGGTAAATTATGATGTAAAAATACTAGGCTCTCAGCCCTGTGAGGCAACAATCATCGTATACAGTGGTTGCTGGAGAAAAAAAAGTTCTGGCTAAAATAGCCATGAGTTCATACTTTCCTTGATTTTTTGCCCACCATGTAAAAGGACTCATACTGCGTTGTAATAAAGTCTCATTCAAATATTTTTGTAATTCTGAAGGCTTTTAGGACTTTGACTTTCTTCAGATATCGTTGACTGCTTAGTAGATGCTAACTCTTCATAACAACTCCAAAATGCTGAGTGAGAATTGTGAGATTCGCAAGTGCCCACATTTGTCATATTTCGTAATGGTGGTCTTTCTTCTTCATCGCTGCTGCTCTCATCACTCCTCCTGATATGTTCTCTAAAAAATGCTGACTTAATTGATTCAATATTTTCGGTAGAAAAGAAATTCAGTCGGAATCTGGGATCTAATAATGTGGCCAGTGTGTAATATTTGTCCTCTTGAATGCTTGCAAATCTGTGTTTTAACTCTGTTTCTAGTGTATCTCGCATTTCATTAACATTTGGGCATGCCTGTTTAGTGGTAACCTTTTGTAAATACTTTAGAAGTGTCGTAATATGTGGAATTATTTCAGAAATTGATGAAAAAGTAGTACTTGTGAGCTTTGTTATTTCTTCGAAAGGTTGCAGCAGATTTAATACTTCTTTCAAAATTTGCCACTGGCGCTCTGATATATTTTGAATATTTACTGTACTGCTGTTGTCAGAAATATACAACGACACAGCCCGTTTTTGTTCCAGAAGACGTTGACACATATAAAACTTACTGTTCCATCTAGTGACAACGTCTTGTACCAGTTTATGTTGAGGTAAATTGAGCTCTTCTTGAATCTGAACCAATTTTTCTTGAGCTTGCGGGGAGTGGTTGAAGTGAGTCACAATTCTTTTGGCTGACATTAGAGCTTCATTTACATTTTTCTGGACCTGCAATGAGCTATTTATAGCAAGTTGTAAAGTGTGTATAAAACATGCTTTTCCAACATATGGACTGTCATTAATTGCTTTCACTATGTTAGGTCCATTATCTCTGACAATCACATGTATAATTGAGTCGATTTGCCAATTACTTGCCATTTCTTCCAGGTAAGTTTGAATATTGTGTGCCGTGTGTTGTCTGGTAAAATAAGCCATTTGCAGAACCGCATGTTGAACAGCAAAGTTTTCATCGAGCCAATGCGCGGTGAAGCTTAAAAAGCTTGTCGAATTATTTATACATGTCCACATGTCTGTAGTGATTGCTACCGATTTGGCTTTCATCAATTTATCCTTGATAACCGCCTTCACTTTGTCATACAGACTGGGTATGACTACTTCGGTCATGTATTTTCTGCTAGGAAGTTGGTATTTTGGTTTCAATAATTTAATTAATCTATTAAATCCAATGTCTTTGACTATTGATATCGGTTGATTGTCAAATGATATCATTTCAGCAACTGCGTTATGAATTTCGAGAGATCTAGGATCATTGATATCCCATTTCATCATTAACGTGTTCTCTAAAGTTTGCTGTGTTTGTTTTATATGTATTTGAGAACTTGTACCTGAAGTTGAAGGTTGATTTTTGTCATCATTGTGTATAAGGGCTACAGGCTGCAGCATACCTGCTTCTTCTTTATGTTTCTGCTTTAGGTGATTTGTCAATGCCGAGGTAGAAGCACTACGCCCTGCACCCCCACGCGAAATAATTGTACCACACAATGTACACTTTACTTTTGTCTTATCACTTTCGTATTCATTAAAAAATGTCCACACATGGGATCTTTTACGTCCACTCATCTTCAAAAACGTTCGTCGACGTATCGTAAATAATTTTCAAACGATATTATGCGAGAACTGCACTATTTACCCGAAAGAGCGATGCATCGACTGAGCGAGTCGCGCTAGCGCAAAGGGGCCGCGGGTTGTGCGCGGGGTAGAGAGGGGGCGGTAGCAAACGCCGCCCGGCTCATGCAGAGCGCCGTACCGACATGTACAAACCTGTTTGCCGCGCAGAATTGAACCGAATGATTCGGCCGAATATTCGGTTCGGTACATTTTGAACCGAATATTCGGCCGAACATTCGTATTCGGTTGAATCTACATTCGGTGCATCTCTAGTTTCTATGTAGTTATGAGCTCCAGAATGTTCCAGGGTAAAAATCAAAAAAATAGCAGAAACCATCTTTAGGAAACCAAAAAATAAGCCTGAATATAAAATTAAAAATTTTTTTGACACTGGGTGGCTTCATAAGAGCTTCCCAAAATTTTCTTTTTAATTTAAAAAAAAATTCAGAAGTCGAAAAAATATTCCGAATCTTACCATATGTAGGTAATATGACGATTAATAATTCCCCGTGTAGTAAATTTCACTTATCTGTTTTGTCTCGGAGGTATCCCTATCTAAGTATTTTTTTTTGTCTGCTGTCTGCTACATTCAGGGTCATAATAGGTATTCAATTTTTCCATGTTTCTGTTCATAATAAATTACTAATTCTGTAACTTTGAACCACTGTTGAACCATTTTATATCACGCTTTCGGGCTTATTTAATTTGGTCAAATAAGCAATACCTTGTAAAGTATAAAATATAACTTTTTACAATTACTTTAAAATCAGATTAGGTTGGTCTGACCAGCCCAGTTACAAGTAAAACCCACCTGTGAAGATCTTTTCACAAAAAGAGAAAAAAGCATTTTATCTTGCCTACACAACTCTGAATTAAGGTTGTAATTTAGGCCCATTCCAACTCTTAATTTAAAATAATTCTTCACAGTTTTGAATAAACTGCTTTGATTGTCCCAAAGGTTTGACTGGTAGAGATACCTTGTAAAGTATAAAATATTCCTTTTTACAATTACTTTAAAATCAGATTAGGTTGGTCTGGCCAGCCCAGTTACAAGTAAAACCCACCTGTGAAGATCTTTTCACAAAAAAAGAAAAAAGCATTTTATCTTGCCTACACAATCTGAATTTAGGATGTAATTTAGGCCCATTCCAACTCTTTAATTTAAAATAAGTCTTCACAGTTTTGAATAAACTGCTTTGATTGTCCCGAAGGTTTGACTGGTAGAGATTAAGTCTGCCTTTGTATTTTGTATGCAATAAAGATTTAAATATATAGATAATTACTAGCTGACTACTTTGTCTGCATAACTTTAACCATTTACGCAGACTACACTCTCAAAATGAATAATTTATTACAAACAAACTCTTTAGCTTTATAATATTAGTATAGATTAAATTGAAATACTAAAACTTTAATATTTATTATTAAAATTTCAGATGCTATGGTAATAGTTTTGGATGAAGATCAATCAAACATATTAAATGCTCTAGAAAAATGTCCCTTAAAAATTAAATATGAACTCATTGTTATACCTTCTGAAGATGACTGGGGGACAGCTAACTCATTAAAACATATAAGCAGTCGGGTGGTCACTGACTTGATTGTCATATCAGGAGATCTTATCACAAATGCTAACCTTAATAAAGTAGTCAATTTATATCGCAAACATGATGCTTCGCTAGCTACTTTATTTTTTGATAATGGACCTGAAGAATGGATGGAATTACCTGGACCTAAAACCAAATCAAAGCCAGACAGAGATTTAGTTGGTATTGATAAAGAAACACAGCGATTAGTATTTCTTGCTAGTGCAAGTGATTTTGAGGAAAATATGACTATGCCTAGGTTTCTCATAAAGAAATTTGATGCCATGAGTCTTTACAGTCGGTTGTTGGATGGCCATTTTTATGTAATGAAAAAATGGGTTTTAAATTTTCTTGTTGATGCTGATAAATTTACTTCTGTTAAGGGTGAAGTGATACCTTATATAGTTAAGAAACAACTGTCTAAACCTAAGGTTCAAACAGATAAGAAAATGTCTGAAAAATGTGTAGATTTGGACAATGATATTTTTAGTTATGCAACAGAGCAGGAATATGACAGAAAAATAAGAGAAATGTCCTCATATAATGATCATACTTGTGGTATGAAGGATGCATATGACAATGATGTAATTCGCTGCTATGCTCACATAGCAGACAAAGAAACCTTTGGAATGAGAGTGAATACTCTATCAACATTTTGTTTAGCAAATAGCAAGGTATAGTTTTTAATTCTTTTATATGACACATATTGTGATTACACAATTTCATATTATCCTTTCAATAATAGATTTAGATTTTGATGACAAATAATGACCATAGAACTTCTCTATAAATTTCTGTGGTTACTATGGTTGCTATCTGTCAAAAAAGTGTAAATAGACTAGTACTTAATATATAATTATTTACTTAATAGGTTCAAATATACCTATCAAAATTTGTGTACAGAATATTGAATAATCAGTGTTGCTTCTATAAGTTATAATAAGGTTATGTATAAAACTACTTACATATACATAACAAAACATCACGGGTGCCTTATAGCCCCCAAGACCCCTTTTTTAATCCCACCTTGTCATAGCCGATGTTTTAAGTTTACACTGAACAACCAAGCCCATCGCGATATTTGAACAGACAGTTTCACAAGTTGGTATAGTCAAACTGGAACCGACACCTTAATGCTCTCTGAGGCACTATAGTGGTGTTGTTAAACAATAAATATAAAACTGTCTTGTTTAGTCAAAAAAAAAATGTTAAGTCATAAACCATTTATTATAATTACACACTATGTGATTTTATATCTACCTGGTGGTAGATACAAAGTCACAATAATTGTTCTTAAATTCTCCCACTATGCTAAAGCCAGCTAAATGATGCGATTACGAAATTGGCGGCGACAAAGACGAATTGCATTAAGAGTGTATTTTATTATATGCCTTATTGTGAATTCAACCACCCGTTTCGTAACCTCACCCTGAAAAGAGACTACCACCTCTAGGTCACTTGACGGTTTTTACATCTATGATAATTGTTGACTAAACCAATTTTATTTTATTAAACAGATCCTATCAAAATGGGAGCAGCTAATGGGCACACCTCTTACTGACCGATTGCACCCAACTAGTGATGTTAAAACCAAACAATTAGATGAGACCAGTACAGTAGGAGATGCCAGTGTGGTTAGTGAAAGAACTTCCATCAAACATACTTTCATTGGAGCCAATTGTACAATTGAAAACAAGGTTGCATTAACTAATTGTATATTGATGAATAATGTTACTATTAAAGAAGGGTGAGTCTCTTACTTGTTATGAATTTGTATTAAATACTGTTGTGTATGCCTTTTAGTTCCTGAGTACTATATTTTTTATCGCTGGTTGTGTTTTTTTTAAATACTTCAAGTACTAGCATTCTTTAGTACGGCTACAATAATTATATTGTAACATCTTTGTGACATTAGACAAAATGCAGACTATTGGTATATAACCAGAAAATAGTTTTAGTTGCCCTTTAGTACTTTTTTATACAACACTCACCTAACCAACCAATACTAAGAAGTTTCAAATTGAAGGGGAGAGTTAAATATAGAAAGGCCTTTAACCTGCTTTTGTGGTCTCAAGTTCGGGAATACTAAAGTCAATCCCCTACCTCCCAACCACCCAATGGTCCTGGCACCCACACAGAGAATCTGTTGATAGCTAAGAACATTGTCACTAATATTTCTTATATATTAATATTTGCCAACATAATTGGAATTATTTTGGTGTCTTATGTTTTCTTGCAGTTATTATATATAAGTTAACAGTCTATATCACTATGAAAAAGAAAACAACTAAATAGAATATATCCTCCTTTAAAATTCTTACCAGAAGTTTTTCAGAGGATATTGTTTTCTAGTTTCATTCATTTAAATGTGAACAGATAAACAGTTTTAAAACTAGACGTTAATCCTCATTACAGATGCCAATTGCAAGATTGTGTAATATACACTGGTGCTACAGTAGAATCGGGCTGCAAGCTTCAGCATTGCCTCATAGGGCCTCATCACAGCGTTCCAGCTGCTACAGCCTCCAATCACCAGCTACATGCGGAGACTACAGAAAATGTTATAACTCTAGGATAGTACTTTACACACAGATGCCTTATTGTGTAAATAAATTTATTTATTTATACTTATTTAAGTTTTATTTAAAATTAGGCTATATTAGAAGTGAGAATTAGACTCTTACAACAAATTCCATTCCATTTCGTAAACTCTTAATTTAGCTAGCATAGTGGGACTAAACAATGCTGTTAAACAACAATGTATTAATTGACACCATTCTTAGACTGTTTTGCTTACCATCAGATAGATATAAAGTTAAATAGTGTACTAAATATTATTTAAAAAATACCATATGTATTTAACGGTTATATTATATTTTTCCAATATAGTCAATACATAGCACAAGTAATATTAAATTATTATTATTAGCAACCAAAAAAGTCAAGACACCAGCTGCTCCTTTTAGGTCCATGATTTGCCTGTCTCTAGGTAAACACACTGTTAAAGTACCTACTAGGTATATTAAAATATAATTTATCTGTAAGCAGTTAAAGTAAGTTGTTAAAATTTAAATAGGTTTAAACCGTAGTAATAATGTTAAAAAAAAATGTGACCTCCAAAATCTGACTATAAACTTATTGTATTTAAGGTACAAACAATAAATATTTATGAAGGCAATTTAACTTGAAACAAGTTTCAAATTCATATATTTCTATAGCAAATAAATTAAACGTCGAGCCTGAAATTTTAAATACCGACATCTTTCAATAAAGAAAGAATAACTTTATTTATACACCAAACAACACATACTTAAGTTTGACAAATGATTATAATATATCTTATAATTAAGAACAGATTTCGTTAAAATTATTTGATGATTCTCTTAATATATTTATTAGTAATAATAGTGTTGCTTTTGCGCTACAGTAAAGCTATATATAATTACACTACCACATTGTGATAATTATTGCTTAGTTATTAAATTACCAATACACCTAAAAATGCATGCTATCTACTGATATGACGTGTGAGTTTTGCCAATGGTATTGACCAAATTGATTGATTGTGTCTATGCATAATAGGTGCAATTTGCATGTGCGTGCATTTAAGAGCTCTTCAGTCACCCTTTAATCCTGTTGACACCCATACAAACGTATCTACTTCTAATATTACAACTTGGCGTAGATCTGTTATTAGAATTTGGTTGTGAATACTTTTGTATTATTAATAATATTAATAGGTATTTTTTCTTATAAAAAAATATACTAATATTATAAAGAGACTGTTTGTTCTGGATAAACTCAAAAACTACTGAGCCGATTTTGAATATTCTTTCACTAATAGAAAGTTATTATAAGCGAGTAATGCGGACTGTTCTTTATTTACAATCCGAGTTATTTTTAATGAAACTGCGTGTGAAACCGCAGGGCACCCCTAGTTGGTAATACATTCTATTCTTAAGGACACGACATTACAAAAAGAGCTTTTACACATCCATTAATTCTCGACTACTGATTGTCGCAAAATTTAAATAATTTTAGGTCATTGTATGGTACATTATTAATCTTTCTATGTAATACAAAAATATTTATAACAACGGAAAGAATTTTACGTACAATTATCCAACATAAAGATAATAATTGAACAGCAGTGTGCAGTCAAGACGTCTGCACACTGCCCTTATGATCTATAAAAAAAAAATTTTTTTCTAAAAACAGGAGAATTTAACATGTGTGAAGTATTGGAGTTGGGTTGGATTTCTGCCCACAACTTTTAAACTGCAACAACCTTAATGGTAAGTACCTAGTTTTTGGATATACTTAATTATTACTTATTTCTGTACACTCCGCTATGACAAAAATGGAAAGGTACTTCGGGTCAAATTGTAGTTTACCACCCTCTGATTGAAGTTTATTTGCACGTCATAAAACAACAAACAATACGTGGTGGCAGAGTTGGTTAGACCTTAGACTTAAAAACACTTAGGTCCCCGATTCAAACCCCGGTGTGTACCAATGAGTTTTTAATCTAAAAAAATATGTACATTCGTTTAACAACATCACTATAGTACCTCGGAATTTCCAATTTTCCAGTTTCACTTAACCAACTTGTGAAACGGTAGCTCTACCACAAGTTTTTGGAAAAAAAAATCTCTCTTAATGGTTGACTCTCATAGCGACTATAGTCGCTAGTAACTATAGATAGGAATCAACCAATAAGAGGTGTTTATTTGAAAAATAAAGCGAAAATACCTATTAATTTAAATCTTTATTGCATAGAAAATACAAAAGCGGACTTAATGTCGCTAGGCATTCTCTCCAGTCATCCTTCGGGACATCAAAGCAGTTAAAAAGTGGGGTAGGTGCAATACAGTGTAAAACAACTGAGTATAAAACAGTGATAACTAGATAAAATACTTACAATCTAATATACACTACTTAAATATATTGTATATATATTTATAGGTACATATACCTACATAATACTACCAACTATACAATGATCTAGAAAATCGAAACCAACTTTAACGAATATACTAACTAGGTACTACTACTTTTTTTCCTCAAACACTATTAAATTTTCGTTTTTTTTTCATATTAGGGTACCTACCTACTTATAATTATAATCTTAAATAAAAAAATATTATTATTATTTTTTTATAAATTATTTACCAGGATATTGTTATCTATATTTTTTTTAAAGATAAAATGCACAAAACATTTCCTGGTGAGTAGATCTCGAACCCACGGCAGTCGCTTCGCGGCAAAGTACTCAACCACAAAGCCAACAGGTAGGTACAAATACTACTGACCTAACAATAAAATTATATCTTCATGGTTTACAAAACAGTAATATTCTATTGATCGATTTAAAAGAAAGTCTTTTTAATAAAAGATCAAAATCGCTAAGTGAGTTTTAATTTGTCTGGCCAGCCAGACTGTAGCTGTAGTGAGTGTGAGTTTTCTAACTATTAGTTCTTGTACTATTATTTCTTCTGTGCTATTAGGTACTTTGATTGAGTTAACTAAAATTTTGTATGGGAAAAAGTTCAGTGACTCAAGTGGAAATTTTAAGAACTAAAAAACTCAGACGTAGTAGTACCTAGTTAACTTCTAAAAAAACTCACACTACTCTACTAAAAGCTAGTCATATGAATTCGAAACCACGTCTAAATGTTGTTTTAGTGATATTAAAGTTTTTTTTAAGAAAAAAAGAACTTGTATTATGTATTATCACCGAGCTTACAGCTTCAGGGTACCTACCCAGCGGAGGGGTGTTAAATCTCACCTCGTCGTAGCCGATGGTATGAGTCTACACCGAACAAGTAGCTAGCTCGTCGCGATGTTTTAAATAGACTCAATAACCCATCTACTTATAAACAGTTTCACAATTTGATATAGTGAAACCGGGACCGACAGGTTAACATGCTCTGCGAGGCGCTATAGTGGTGTTGTCAAACAAATGTACATATTTTTTTTATTAAAAACTCATTGGTACATTGGGGATTCGAACCAGGGACCTAAGTGTTTTTAAGTCCAATGTCTAACCAACTCGGCCACCACTTATACAGAACTTGGAGGTATAAATATTACTTACTTGATCCTAATTAGAAAAATATTACTTACATTGTTTGTCATTTTATATTTTTTTATTAAGAAATTATGTAAGTAGAAAATGCTTAAGGCATTAAGCTCACCTATGTACAATTTTGTGCAATTAAGAATTTTAAATAAAATAAATAGTACCTAATTAGGATCGAGTAAATAAAATCTACACCTCAATGCTTTATTTTTTAAACTTTATCACTCAAAACTACATTTATAGACGTTGAAAATCTAAATGTGGTTTTCATTCATGGTAAAGTTTTTGTTTTGAAATAAAAACAACATGGCGGTGTAAATTTTACTTACTCGATCCTAATAACATAATTTCTTAAGTTTTGAAATGACAATATAGGTAATATTTTTATAAACATAAATCAAACTTTGGTTGTCTTTTGAAAAGTTATACATTTTTTTTTAAAAGACAAGTCCAATTGTTATCGCTTAAGAAAATATTTACACCTTCACGTAGGTCCTGCGGCCACATTCTGTTTCTTATAACGTGATCGTTAGATTGTCAAAATAACGAATTCCGTTATAAGCGCGCTCTCCGCCAATCAGGGAAGTTTACAAAACTACTGTGATTGGGGCAGAGCGCGCTTATAGCGGAAATCGTTATTTTGACAATCTAACGATTGCGTTATAAGAAACAGAATGCGGCCGCTGTTTTATTAACTTTAATATCGCGGTAAACAATATTTAGACGTTTTTTAGACATTCGAGCTCACGCGTCTATTTCCGGAATTCTTAACGCGTGTTATACGTGAGGTTCCACCAAAAAGAAAAGCTAATTTGTCCTGTTTTCAAAAGTGAAGCGATTCTGTTGGTGGGTCTTCGCGTATTAACGTCACGTTAATGCGATAGCAAACCCCACGGTGAAGCCCCGGGTCCTAATTCTAGCACGTTTAACTTACGAGTATATGTCAGTTCGATATATTCGAGTGAAAAGTGACAGATCTCTATAGAAAACAGTCGTTTTCATTTCAGTACTTGGAGTATTTGTCTTGATAGTTTAATTTTCTCGTAACTGCAGATATTTTTTATTTCCGACAAAACAATTTGGCAGAAGAATGAATAATATATGAAAAAGCACACATTGTACAGTAGAAATCACAATATTGTATCTGTCGCGCTCCCATTTATTAAAATATATGGAAAAGAGATAAAAAGTAACAAAAAGCTTATTTTTGTTCCTTTTTAATTTCGAAAAAGTGTCATACGTTACTCGTGCGCTTGATTGGTTATCTTTTTTTGTTTTGGGTTTGGGCGGCAGGCTAAATCGCCTTTCCAAAATGAAAATCGAAGGAGAGGCGATTTAGGCTTTAGGGCACTTTCCTATTCTTTATTTTCATGCGCAGAAGCAATATTAAATTAATAATGAATATTATAGCATCTTACACAATATTTTTAATAGCATTTTATTGCATTATAAGCAAGTAGCCTTTATAACCATCATGGACTTAGTTTCAAATACATGCTACAGTAGATACACCCATCGCAATAATCATATAATATAATACTTGATACAAATTATCATACGCTTAACTCTACATGTTTATTTTCAGGAGAACTTGTGACAATTTAAAACTATATTACAATGCAATATTATTAAATAGTTACAATTGTACTTACTTTCTTTATTTTAATTAAATTTATATTGTTATTTACTTCATTATTATAAATTCTGAGGCTCTACCATGGGTTTGCGCATTGTAGAAACGTAACGTATTCATTTACGTATACGTGAGCAACAACCAATAGGATCGCTTTATTTTTGGTAACAGGATTGAATAAAGCGATCCTATTGGTTGTTGCTCACGTATACGTAAATGAATACGTTACGTTTCTACAATGCGCAAACCCATGGTAGAGCCTCTGTTCACAAATAACAAAGGCAAATAAATAGAGCTATAAATTCCCCAGGCTGAGTTACACCGAAACGAACTTTTATGATTAAAGTTAAAAATGGCATTAATAGTACAAGCTGTCATTTTGTGCACCTTGGTTCAACAGTTGCGTACTACAGCGTTCTAAAAAAAGAACACTATTGCCTTTGATAGAGGGAAATGTTTAATATTAACCTTTGTTTTATAAGATCTGAGGCTCTACCATGGGTTTGCGCATTGTAGAAACGTAACGTATTCATTTACGTATACGTGAGCAACAACCAATAGGATCGCTTTATTCAATCCTGTTACCAAAAATAAAGCAATCCTATTGGTTGTTGCTCACGTATACGTAAATGATTACGTTACGTTTCTACAATGCGCAAACCCATGGTAGAGCCTCAGCCTGTGAATAAATTAAAGTAATGTAATAAAAATGAAACGTTGGAGTAATTTGGGAAAGTAGCTAACTTGTACCAGTAAAAGATACATAAAATTGTTTTATGGCGAGCTTTTAATTATTATTAAAATGCAGCCCTAATGTTTTTGCGCTTTCCATAAAATTTTAAAGAAGTTCACACTATAGCAATTATAGAAATAATCTTTGAGAACTGCAACAGTAGGTGGATACATACCTATCTACATCATTTGCAACATTACCAACCAACGGGTGGTTACATAATGTAGGTAAATCGCTTTGATGCAGCTACGATCGGCGCCGGCGCATCTGAGTGCCCGGGAAGCTCTACCGCATTCACTTGGGCAAATTATGAAATTGTATCTATCATTGTCTATTGTCAATTTTCCGTTTTAACAATGTAAACAAAATATTTTGCTATATGTATTGTTATGTTAGACAAAATTGTACTTACCTACTCTTATAAAAAAATATTGAGAAGATAGGATTACCCGGGAAAATGCCAATAAACATTATAATATTACCTATAATTAATGTTTTAATTTATTTTATTTTAAATTTAAAAAAGCGCGAGCGCTTTTACTCGTGATTTTACTCGCGTTAAATTTCAACCGTCCCGTCGGGTCGCCCGTATCGCGATTAGCTTTCGAATACCGGATTTTTTCAATACCGGTATTAATACCGAATATTTTTTTCTCAATACCGGGATCCCGGGATATCGGTATTGAAAAAAAATGCGTTTTTTTTAGATTTGTCTTTGTTTTGGAAGTAGGTATTTCTGTAGAAGGATTTTTCTCGACTAAATGAAAAAAAAACAAGTTTTTTAATTAAAATGATCATTTATTTATATTAAAATAATATTACGTGTCAGTCTTTTTTTACGATAATTCATACAAATTATGACTAAAACTCCGGCAATAATCAGGTTAAATTGTCAGTTGACGTTGAAGCTCTACTTGCAGTTTTATTGGAATGACCGTTTCTTAGGTGGGAGGAAGGTCTCTATAACTTCGTTAAGCTGACTGACCTAACGAAGTTACAGAGGTCTCCTTACCACCGCCCATACAGATGCAAAAACCGTCAAGTGACCTAGTCATGTTTAGGTTTTTGTCTGCGGGTTCACCGGTTTTCAGGAGACTACTGCATCGATTTCTTGTCGAGGTGGTAGTCTCCTTTTAGGGTACGGTTACGAACTGGGTAGTTGAATTGGACTGTACGATAAGGCAGCAAGTATATTAAAATATACTCGTAATGCAATTCGTTATTGTCGCCCCCCATTTCGTAATCGCATCATTTAAAAGCGGCCCCAACCTAGTGGTTTAGTCACTGCAGAACTGATAACAAGGTTAAGCAGATGACAACAAGGCCGGACTGGGATGGGTGACCGTTTATACAACGAGGCTATTTCATCATAAACACCGCAACTAGCTCGCTACTTGTTAGGTGTTGCCTCCGAATACCATCAGCGAAATGAGGACGGGTTAATCCCTCCGCTGGGTACCCTGAGGCCGTTTAAACGGTTCTCGGGAGCCAAACAGGCACCCGTGATGGTATTTTATTGTTTTATCATTTAGCCGGCATAGTGGGAGCGATCAATAAAGTTTAAGAACAATTATTAATTGGCCCCATTCATGGACTGTGTAGGTCTGCTCACCACTAGGTAGATACAAAGACACGTGTCGTGCAACAATAAAAAAATATAAAAAACAACAAGTTGCACAGTTTGCATATGGAATCCACCCGTTGAGTTTCACGATGAGTCCACCATGAGTTTTTATGATCTTTTGCAATAAAGCACGTTAAAATCAAAAACTATATATTTTGCCGTAGGCTTCTCCAGTCGCTTGACATTATATTTTATAATAAATAATATTTTATATTATTTATATGTTTATAGATAATTGGCTTTAGTAACATTTTTAAGTCGTACCCAGCGTTAAAATAAGTCACAGAGTCAAAATACTGATGATAACGTGAAAATCCTCTACTCACTTTACTCACTGTTTGTTTCACGACTAACCGCCGACTGTACTGGAATAATTTTGGTTATTGCATATAACCGTAAAGTCGTTAAATCATTAAAATACCGTTATGTACAATTCCAAAATGAAATAAATGGGTAAAAATGTTTGTGTATAACAGTGATAATTTATTACTATGTGTTTTGTACTAAAAGTTATATAAAATCACTAATACCGAGATCCCGGTATTGGACATTTCAATAACGGTATTGAAAATGTCTAAAAAAAGTCCGGGATTCCGGTATCCGGCAATGCCGGGATCCCGGTATTGGAACCCCTAATCGCGATCTTTTTTTAAGTCCCTAACTAAAACATTAATGCCCGATTTCACCAACGATCCCTAACTCTAAATAAGAATTTTGACATATTTGGTATGAAACAACTGTCATTAATTGTCCCTTAATTAGTTTACAAACAAAGACGTATGATAAGTCTACCTACCCATATTAATATGTGTACAAAATACTACCGCATACTTTATATTACAAAACTAGTATATACCTATGGACAATTAGACTAGATATATTTCTAGTCTCTACGAAGTGAAATAAATACTAACTTTTGCAACAATTTCACTGTGTTATATCTAATATAATCAATAATCCCACTACCAGATCATTGCAACAAAAATACTCTTGCACACCCGCGCACGAGATCACCAGCGCAACATATTATATAAGAATTGCATACACATACAGCGTGTTTCTGAATGAGTGACATCAAAGTTTTTTATATCTCTATTAATAGAGATAAAATGCAACGTCTATATGTGTGTCTGTCTGTCTATCCGTTTGTGTGCTTATAACTCGAGAAAAACTTGTCGTGTTTTTTTTTATTATAATAGATCTTTCCAAGTTATAGACTTATGGCCTTATTCATAAAATCCTATTGAGTCCATAAAGAATGCATAAAAAAGATGAACCCTATTTTAACTAAAGTGTAAAATAGGGTTTATCTTTTTTATGCATATATTCATTTTTGTTGCTTTAAAAAGGGGCAAAAACTTAACTAAAGTTATTCAAGGACTCAATAACGTTAAAACTTTAGAAATTATTTAATTAAATCTCCAGTTCGTTTTATTTCCATTTAAAGTATGATAAAAAATATGACGTCACAATATTTAGATTATTCTCGTAAATTACCTACATAAGAAAATCTCGATTTATGTAAATGCATAATTCTGTACCGCATATCTTTGGCGTTTTATCCGGAGGTCGTGGGTATGATTCCCACTCATGTCAAAATAATTGCAGCACAGTTTCCCAAGGTCTGGGTGTTTATAAAATAGAATATGTGACCAGATCAATATGTGTAAAAAATGTCCTACGTACGTACCTAATTATTATTAATTATCACCTGCTCGACTAAACTGAACAGCTGTTAGTCCGTCTTTAAACACGCTGTATAAAGATATACGGGCATAATAGCTATATGCAGGTTTGTTGACACATTTGTCCCGCCTGCGCAATATTTTGGAGCCCCCAAATTGTTTTATTTGCGGTCCACAGAGTCAAGGTTACAGTCACCTCGATTTCTTTCATTTCTCAACGGTCTGATTGTTCTGGCCGTGTTTACAGGAAGTTGGGTGGTATGCAATGTATGTGTGTATGTCATGTTTAAGTTACATAGTATGTGTATACATAACAAGTTATAATATAAGAAAAATGGACAATATATATGGTGAATTTTGAAGGTGGTTTTCTTTTGGATAATTAATATGAGGCTCTACGAGTATTAATCAAATCGAAACAATTTTTCCCATGAAACCTTGTTCCTACCGGGTGATTTTTTAAAGTAATTTTATATGTGACGTTTTAAACAGGTTCTACCATGTGGGCAGCTTACCATCGTATATATACGTAACGTTAATAAGTAAGAAACCCCGAACTACCAATTCTTGCTTTATTCTTGGAAAAGGGGTGAATACACCTTTCTTATACCTAACGTATAAACAATGTCATAGTAGCGCTTCTAGCCACAAACTAAGCTCTAGATTTGTACTATGTGTACCAGAAATAATGATACTAAAATATATTATATTATTGCATTATATGCTGGATTTTTTTTATAGGAAAACGGCATGTGACTTTGTATCTACCTGGTGGTGAGCAGACCTACAAAGTCCTTGAATGGGGTCAATCAATAAGTGTTCTTAAACAACATTGATCGCTCCCACTATGCCGGCTAAATTATGCGATTACGAAATGGGCGGCGACAAAGATTGCATTACGAGTATATTTTGAATACACTCGCTGCCTTATCGTCAATTCAACCACCCATCTCGTAATCGCACCCTGAAAGGAGACTACCACCTCGATAAGAAATCGATGCAATAATCTCCTAAAAACCGGTGAACCCACAGACTGAAGCATGACTAGGTCACTTGACGGTTTTTGCATCTGTACGGGCGCGGTGATAACGAGACCGATCGGTCAGTCTAACGGAGTAATAGAGACCTATATTAATTTTATTTGTGGGGGGTCAGGCCTTTTTGAGTGGTAAAGCCCACTGTTTATCGATCGATTGTTATATAACAGCATTGATCGCTTCCACTACGTCGACTAAATTATGCTGTTACGAAATGAGCGGTGTGCGACAAGACGAATTGCAGCTTGGCTGAACCGCACCCTGAAAGGAAAGTAGCACTTCCTGAAAGGAAAGAACCAAAACCGGTGAACCCATACACTAAACCCGAAACATGAGTAGGTAAGTTAACGGTTTACGCATCTGTATGGACAAAACGAAACTGGTCGTTCAGTTTTAGAGATATTCCTTCCCGAAAAATGTTTTAGGACCATACCTACATATATTTTTTTATGTAATCATACAATAGTATGATAAAAATTGGACGTCTGAATGGCAAATAGCAACTGACACACACCAACAATTTTAATAATAACTCCTTCGTTTATAATCTAGACATTCAACAATCTATTAAACCTGACAATAAGGTTCTGTTTGCACCAAAATATTCAGCAATGAAAGTACCAGTCTGGCCCAGGTCTCGTCGCCAGCCATCCACTCCGATGCCAGCCAGTACGCGCTGTACTTTCTCGAGCTGCGCACGCGCATATACTGTAACACTGTTAGATCACGATTGCCGAATTACCTACGTGATTCCATTTGAAGTCATTTTTATTCATGTAGTTGTTTTAGGTAATTTAAAGCCCATGAATAAGTATTGTTAGAATTTTCTTAAGTTACACTATTCACTTTTTTAGTCTTTTTCATAAGTCAGGTGCATATCGTGGTTTTTAATTTGTTAACAGTCTGAAGCAAGTTTTTTTTTTATTTTTTTACTAAGGAAGTGTCAGACATAACTACCTAAGAGGGGTGCCTAACATAACGTAAGTATATTTAACTGCCTATAAGTTATATTATTTATACTAGTTATTATTTTATTGTGGTTGTGCGATAATTATCTACCTAGGTATGTGATATCTTATATATTTTTAATCCTTATCTATTTTATACCAATAATTTAATATATTTACTGTTAATTAGGTCAAGTACCTTAACTAGGAAAAGCAATTTATAGTCTGCGAGTAAATTGTACGTATAATACTTACCTACTTATTATAGAATTATTCAACCTTTCTAGGAAGTTATTTCATATAAAATAATAAATTAAAACACAATACATAAAACTAGCTCAAAAAATTACTAGGACCACTATAAGCCTTTTTTTAACTAATTCTAATCTCTTGCCCTTACATTTTATTTATCGGGGCCAATCCTTAAATATTTGGTGATATGATTTGGGTAAGCCTGTCCTAGGTAGGACATGCACTTGGGCTCAAGATTACCTTGAAAATAAATAAATACCATCACGGGTGCCTATTTGGCTCCCGAGAACCGTTTAAACGGCCTCAGGATCCCAGCGGAGGGATTAACCCATCCTCATTTCGCCGATGGTATTCGGAGGCAACACCTAACAAGTGGCGAGCTTGTTGCTGTGTTTATGATGAAATAGCCTCGTTGTATAAAGCGATTAAAAAATTATGGTAAAATAAATAGGGGAAAATGCTTATAATATAAGGTTTAGGAGGAGCGTCTGATACAGATTTCCCATGCGTGACTGTTATTCCCCCCTAAAGATTCATGGATTTTTATGTTCTTTGAGGCGTTAGGTAAATAAATTACCGATATCTAGGCTCGGGCGTTTTCCTTTTTTTAATATACTCGTAAAGGAGTAACTACTATTATTGTATAGTTGACTATACGTATTATATAGTAGTAGGTATTATGTCAGTATTATCATTGAAATCTCTATAGGTATAACTACCGCATTCTTGACTTTCGATCTTTACTTTTGTGGATTTTTATAATATGACCTATAAAAAACATGGTGGCCTAGTTGGTTAGACCTTGGACTTAAAAACACTTAGGTCCCTGGTTCGAATCCCGGTGTGTACCAATGTGTTTTTAATTTAAAAAAAAATGTACATTTGTTTGACAACACCACTATAGTGCCTCGGAGAGCACGTTAAGCTGTCGGTCCCGGTTTCACTATACCAACTTGTGAAACTGTTTATAGATGGGTTATTGAGTCTATTCAAATCATCGCAACGAGCTAGCCACTTGTTCGGTGTAGACTCATACCATCGGCTACGACGAGGTGGGATTAAAACCCCTCCGCTGGGTACCCTGGGGCCGTCTAGGCGGTCTCGGGCGCCGTAAGGCACCCGTGATGATACATATACCTATAATATTATAATTCCTACAGAATATCAAGATAATTCAAAAAAGGAAAACGTACCGTCATCTTTAGTTCCTTCTAAATAAAATGAAAAAAAAAACAAATCCATTAAAGTTTAGGGGTAGAAAACAGTTATGAGCGAAAGTTGTTTTGCTGCCTAAATTGTAGGTATAATCTCATACGTGCTCCTTCTCTTATTGAGGGTTGGAGGGAAGCATATATATGATTGCGTTACTGACTAGACTCACCGTCATGCACAGGGAAATATAATACTTTGCAGTTGAATCAGCATGAGCAATGATCGAGAAGAGCCTCATCAGATGCTCCTCTTAATAGTCCAGATTATATTTGAAAAATAATAAATCTACTTAAAAACATATAGTATCGAGTATCGTGCTCAATGTTTTATTATTAATATAAATGCAACAGTTTCCGGTTTGATACCATATTCCTATTAAGGCATCTCATTATCAAGATCCACGCTCACTCCTAATAGGAGTATAATAAAATATAAAGGAGTAACTACCTACTATTATTTTATAGTTCTCTATATAATATAGTAGTATTATATCAGTATTATTATTTTAATCTATTTAACTGGTATAACTATTGATCTCTATCAAACTTTAAAAAATGTAACAAAATTACGTGCCATATTTAGAAATATAAAAAAGCGGCCCCAGCCTAGTGGTTAAGTCACTGCGCAACTGATAACAAGGTTAAGCAGATAACAACAAGGCCGGCCTGGGATGGGTGACCGCTTTATACAACGAGGCTATTTCTTCATAAACACCGCAACAAGCTCGCCACTTGTTAGGTGTAGCCTCCGAATACCATCGGCGAAATGAGGACGGGTTAATCCCTCCGCTGGGTACCCTGAGGCCGTTTAAACGGTTCTCGGGAGCCAAATAGGCACCCGTGATGGTATTTATTTATTATTATTATTTGTATAACTATTGATCTCTACCAAACTTTAAAAAATGTAACAAAATTACGTGTTATATTTAGAAATATTACACTGGCGCTGATAGGAACATATAGTATTTTGTTGGGTAGAGAGGGTAGTGAACACAGTGAAGGGAAGAGTTGAATTCGGGAAAGCCTTTAACCCTGCTTTACGATCTCTAGTCCGCGAACACTACAGTTTACTCCTCTACCACTCAACCACGTGATGGACCCGGCACCCTAATAGAGAATATATTGGATAGCTAAGAACATTGCCTTTTTGAGCAGGTATATTATTATGTATGTAAATAACAATTAGTGCCTCGGAGAGCACGTTAAGCTGTCGGACCCACATTTAGCTATACCTACTTGTGAAACTGTTTATAGATGGGTTATTGAGTCTATCCTAACATCGCGACGGGCTAGCCACTTGTTCGATGTAGACTCATATCATCGGCTACGACGAGGTAGGTTAAAAGCCCCTCCACTGGGTACCCTGAGTCCGACTAGTCGGTCTCGGACGCCTTAGGGCACCCGTAATGACATTTTTTTTATTAAATAACAATGTTATATTTTAAAGAAATACATTTATTTAATACTGGTTATTCGTAGAGTGGGCGACAAGGTAATATACCTACATACTCTATATTTGCACCTTCTCCTTTGCATTAAGGTTAACGTTGTCTTAAAATGTTTACCTTGCCGTCCAAACACACATTACAAAAGTAATCAAACAATTCTCTTAGAAACTGGTTGACATCTCAAGCATAATCTAATATTAAAACATCAGTAATATAAATTAATATCTTTGTCCAATGAGCACTGTTAATTATAGCTCTATAAGTCAAGGTGAATTCTGAACAAATCGTCGTCATCTAGTCATTTCATAAGACTGTTTTTAACGGATTTTGTTTTGGAAAAAATACTCCGAATGATGCTTACAAACCTTAGATACACCCTTGTGCGAATACTGTTCGGAACGAATTCGCTAAACATGTTGTATTTATGTCGATGCTTTGGACAAGCGAGTAATTCGAATAATCGACGACGACCAGCTTTCTATCCCTGGAGCCTTTGCACCTTTGATGGGTGGTATGGTTGAGCATATTCTGCAGCCCTATTACGAATAGTGCTCTAAAATTTTCGTATTTATACTCCTTCTTCATTTAGCTTCCGTACTACATGCACTGGAAGACAAGCCCACCAGAGTAAGACAATAAACTGCCTTGCTGCATACGTTTCCCCTTCTCTTTTAATCTTGAGTCCTTTAAGCAAGGCATGAATAAGTTCATCAAGCATATCTACTTTTCCACAACCAATTATAGCATCATTGCTATTCTTGGTTGAGAACATTCATGGACTTTGCACTTACCAAAAGGTGGATGTAAGATCATGTTCCATAAAAATATTCTTAATAGTGAATTTAGCAACTCTATTGTATTTAAAAGAAGGGTTGTAACTTATTCTTCAAGACTGTTTATAGTAGAAACCTTTGAGACTATTTTATTAATATGTCAGGAGAGGTAAGTGTTCAATTTTGTTCCTTAGGCCAATTGATATTATAATAATATGCGACGATATAAAGGATCCTTAAGCTACACAATGATCTATAACACAAAAATAAAGATCGTGATCAGGATCTCACGTCTAGCTCTCATTAAATTGTGATCTGACATAGAGATCCGTCTCCGGGCTCGATGGTATTCTGCGTCAACCGAATAAGCTTATCGCAGTGTAAAAAACCATTTCCTCCTAAAATTGTTGCATTTGTTTCGCTGAGGAGAGAACGTAATAATATCAACACGCTTGGCTGAAACCAATACGTAAGTGGTCAAACCTGAATATTACGAGTTAACATTTTAATTCTTTATCCAATATCCATTACTCATTAGTAAAAGCATCAATCACAAGTCTTATTATTTATTTAAATTCACGCCAGATCACTTTCGGGGTAGTTAGAAAGAAACCAGAGGCTCTACCATGTGTTTTTGCTTCGTATTTACATAACGTTTTTCTTTTTCTGGAGCACAACATGAAATCTACTATATTTAAATTAACCGCCTTTTACGCAATCTCGCCCTGACAGGAAATCACCACCTCGACAAGAAATCAATGCAATAATCTCCTGAAAACCATTGAACCCACAGACTAAAATCGAAACTTGACGGTTTTTATCTGTATTGGCGTTGGTAACGAGACCGTTTGGTCGGCCTAATGAAGCTATATTTTTGATAACAGGATAAATAAACCTCCTAATAGTAGAAACCAACGAACTAACGCTACCTTATTAAGATTGTACAACTCATGTCCTGAGTCTATCTCTACATAACTGTACATGTTTGTATTGATGAGTGAATATCATGTGTAAGAACAATCCATAAATACGGACCTTATCCCTCATGTATATCTCTTTGTGTATATTGTCCTTATACTATCTCTACATACCTACTAGTTTTTCTTCAACTATTAGTCATATCTTCTCTTATACATGCATGGGTGACTTTATTAAGTGGGCTTTCAAAGCCAAATTCTAACCAGGAGGAATAAAGAAAACTGCCCAAAAGAGTCTCGAATAATATTAATAAATACCATCACGGGTGCCTTTTTGGCTCCCGAAAACCGTTTAAAAGGCCTCAGGGTACCCAGAGAGGGATTAACCCATCCTCATTTCGCCGATGGTATTCGGAGGCAACACCTAAAAAGTGGCGAGCTTGTTGCTGTGATTATGAAGGTATAGCCTCGTTTTATAAAGCGGAACTCCTTTCCAGGTCTCGAATTTTAGTACAAACTTGTCCCTGGTCAATGTATACTCAAGTTGCGGTAATTACTATGGTTAAAATCCTCAAAAAAGCGGTAAAATAAATATACAGGCTCTATGTAGATAAGTATATAATAATGATATAAAGGACATAACACACATATTGCACTGGTCACATACTAAACTCTAAGCTTGTGCTTGTTGCACCAAAAACAACGTTACTAATACATAGTATATATAGTAAATAAAATTTGATTGCATAACCAAATAAGTTTTATTATTGTTGTCTCTTTGATGTTTGTTGTCGCCACGTTACCTAGCCTATATGCATCCAGATCACGCACTGCGTTGAGCAATATACCTAAGCAGTCTTAGTGCGGCGTGAAGGCAGCGTGCCGACGACTGGGCATCGATATGGCTCTTACAACATCTATAAGTACCATACTTTCTACAAGTTTGTACGGTGCATGGCAAGATATAGCAATAAAAGAGTCATAGGCATATTTTTCACTACGTCTTCAGGCACCAATTATGTAGCGTTAGGTCTGGGCTTGAGTCTCAATTTCCTTAAATTAACTTTAGTTCAATCGCATCATTGTAGGAACCCAATCGCTTACTCCGTCACATTTGGTATTCTGGTAACGAATCGACAATAGAAAACTGTCAATATCATTATATTTTGATGCTAGTACGATTTCAATTGAAGTAAGTAAATTGAACAGAGGCTCTACCATGGGTTTGCGCATTGTAGCAACGTAAAGTGAACAACAACCAATAGGGCCGCTTTATTCAATTATGTTACCAAAAATAAAGCGGCCCTATTGGTTGTTGGTCACTTAGGGCCAATTTCACCATTTGCTCTATAAACTGAGTTTAGTAAAACTAAGTTCAGCTTAAACGAGTTCAAATTTCGAAATCAATCTCAGTTTACATGAATCCGATTTCACCAGATAAATTTTGATCGCGTTTACGAAATTCAAGTTTAAATACATAAACGATACGTTTAGTATTTTTAACAGATAAAAGCGACCTACACCTATATTTTAACTAAATATTTCTTCTTTCGAAACATAGAATCAAAACGCATACCATTTTGTTAAAAAAAAACATATTCCCTTGTAGGATTGTTTGACCTTGACAGTAACACTTCTTGAACGAGATTAAAGAGCTAAACGACGAATATCGGGCGTTCAGAAAGTAAACCGAGTTTAGCTTGAACTTCGTTAGTTTTATATTGGTGAAACATAAAAAAGAGCTCTAAACTTGGTTAGACGCTGAAACTCGGTTTAGCTAGAATTGATCGCGTTTAGTGTGAATGGTGAATTTGGCCCTTATACGTTACGTTGCTACAATGCGTAAACCCATGGTAGAGCCTCTGAATTGAGGCCCAGTAAAGGGCGTTTCAGGAAAGAATTACTTTGAACGAGGCGCTGCTGCAGTCGCGCGAATATCTGTTGGTAAAACACAATATAATTATAGAGTGAATACGATTTATTAAAATAAATAAAATTTATATAAACAGGAAAATTATATTGACATCGTAGGTCATATTTAGCACATTTTGTTTCCTCCCAATTTTATTACTTCCACTTTTTGAATTTTGTAGTGAAACGGACTCTACTATATACTGTTATATTTTTATTTATTTAAGCACGTCAAGTGATCTTTGTATCTACCTGATAGTAAACAGACCAGCAAAATCCCAATTAGGATCGATTAATAGATACATTGTTGTCCATGTAATACGGCGTTGGTCTCTCTCGCTATGCTATTACATAATTTCAAAGACGAATTTGCATTACAAGTTTACTTTAATATCTTTGCTGCTTTATCACTTAATCAACTGTCGGTTTCGTGACTAGCCTGAAGGTGATGTGACTAAGAAATCGATGCAGTAGTATCCTGAAGACCGCTAAACCCAGCTGTAACCTAAATGCTTTACGGTTTTTGCATAATGTGTAAGAGTTGTGACTTCGAAGTAAAGCATTTAGGTTACAGCAGTGGATTTAGAGGTTTTCAGTCGGTGGGCCTAATGAAGTTATAGAGATCTCTCTACCATCTCACTTTGAGGACGTTCCTTTCTGATTTTTAAGGTTACGAACAAATAAAAAAACAAAAATGTAAACCTTATGGAAATGATGTATATGGATATTTTGAGAACTGACCAATTTACATGAAATTTGGAATAGTACTTATTGAACGTCTGAGTAGCAAAACTTTATGAATATAAGTAAAAATTACATAATAGATTTAGGTGAAAATGGGTCTAAGTTTCTTTTTATTGCCAGATGTAAGTCGTATGGGGTTCAAAAAAACAAATTTGCCTAATTAATTTGCTTTAATTCCTTTGCCTATTTCAAAGATATTTTTATAAGTTTTTTATTTTAGTTATAATTTAAAATGTCGTAAAAATTACCACTAGCCCCCTTACCCCTCTTATTAAGCGATGTGGATCAATTTAAAAAAAAAATGGGAAGTATGTTTTTAAATATGGAACAAGTAATAATTAGTTTTTCGACGAAATTTTCATTTTATTTTGTTATTAAGAAAAAAAAAGAACAGAATCCGCGTTTTTTTAGCTCTGTTCTCTTAATATCTCAAAAAAATTTAATCATCACGTATTTAAGGTTTTCTGGTAGGTACCTACGTGGTTGACAAATCGTGGTTGGCCAGCTGAGTAAAAAAAAGATAGCCCGGTAAGATGTTAGGTTTTCAATCAAACGTATGAAATTATTTATATTAGACCCTGTAATTAATTTGCATAACAATATGTATCGCTCCCACCATCACAAATGATGCGGTTACGAAATGGGCGGCGACAAAGAGATTCGCATTAAGAGTCTATTTTAATATCCTTTCTGCTTTATCGTAAAATCAGTCGCCTGTTTCGTAACCGCACCATGAAAGGACGCACCATCTCGACATGAAATCGATGCACTAGTCTCCGGAAAACAGGTGAACCCAGAGATTAAAACCGAAATATGACTAGGTCAGTTGACGGTTTTTGCATTTGTATGGACGGTAGTTACGATTTTGGTCGGTCGGCCTAATGAAGTTATAGAGACCTTCCTCCCACCTAAATATTGATATTTACAAACTTAGTGTAATTGTTTGTATTATGTAGGATTTCTTTTTTTTTTGGAATTCTAAAGCCATTAGTTTTTAGCTATGCACTAAAATAACTTTCAAGTAAACATACTAAAAGCTACTAAACCAGAAATAAAAAAAATATATTGATCTTTCGGTAACGTTAATAGTTAGGTATGTACTGATTTTTTTAAATCAAATTTCCTCTGTCAAGACCGACAGGCTAAAGCGCAATTAAAAAATGGACGAAACTTTAAAACAACTATTTGTACAACAATAGGTACATTTATTTCTATCTCTTTCTACTACGTACTCTACAATTTCCTTTTCTTTAGATTTACTTTCTTTCATACAAAAAGCATTGTGACAACAAAAACTATTTGCTTCCTCATGTATTTTCTCATCGACCATTTGTAGCAGGAAGAAGCATCAGCTGTCATATCATAAAGGTTTCTGCCAACGAGCTCGACTGCAATTAAACCTATCTTACCTAACACACCTGAATTATTAAACAGTGAGTCTCGAGTGGAAGTGTATTCTTTTTTCCGCCTTCATTATGACTACTTATCACTGGAATTCCAAGTTAAGGGCTCTATAGTCGACTTTATGCCCATACAAACATACTTCCAATGTTACCTTGGCTGTTAGTCGAATTTCAATTATTATTTTTATGTTATTAATACCTACGCAAAAATATTTCTGTTATGGGTAATAAATATTTTTGTATTATAATATTAAAAAATATTTATTTCTGATTTCTAAAAAAAGTATAAAAACAATGACCGACAAAAAAAGTATTTTTAATTCTGCGACAAACGACATAGTTGGTATTACTGCCAAAGCTCTTTTTGTATGAAGGAGGCAGAGTTCGCTATTACTAATGCAGTGTCCTTAAAAGTTATTCGAAATCTTTAGTTTGTGAATATATTTAAAACAACAACTTTTAAAATTTCCGTAAGTCTTCAACTAGAACAGCAATTACCAAAGTTTCGATTGGCGACAGCTGCAATAGGGAATATGCATGTTTTTTATTTATTTCATTAATTGATAGAGTAACTACATTAGACCTTAAAAACAAATGTTAAACATTTTTTAAAGGGTAAAACACAAAAATAAAAGGGATTAAACTTTGTCTGCCACTACCGCAGTAAAAAACGGTACATCACTAGCCGCCATTTTGTGACATCATTCGTGCTCAAAAAGCATATTAGTTTAATGTTATTGCACCTCAAAAGTTAGTTAAAAGGTTTGTTTATCACAAATTATCGTAATAAAATACAATAAATACCCGAGAAAACAAGAAACTGTAGACTACAGAACACACGTTGACATTTGTGTTTGCACGAATGACGCCACATGAAGTGTTTGCTAATGTCGGAGCGTTTAGAAATGCGTTCCGTTTCTACAAAAAATAATATTTTTAAAATCGTATTTATAAAAAAATAGCTAATCAAAATAATAATAATTGGCGTTACATGCATATTCCCTATTGCCTCTGCCGTTGGTAACGTGGCAGGCCTTAAGGCTTACCTGCATTCACCAAACTAACATCACTGTAGTTGTAACAAAAAAAATGGCGTCGAATGCACAAATTTTATTTTGCAGTCCAAAGGACAGCTGATACAATCGACGCCATTTTTTTCTTTATTCGTTACAATTTCAGAGAGTTCATTTTAGTACAACTCAGACTTAGTCATATCTTCAACTCCGCCAACTTCATTTTCCACCAACTGTCAAATCAAGAAAGATAAAATACGTTCCTTAAATGAAAAGTGGAGTTAGGATACAAATTAGAATAAATGTCATCATAAATATAATATATCATCTCACCTCAGGAAGATATTAATCGTGAAGGGGTGAATGAGAGTCGACTGCATTGTTACATAAGCCCATATCATTTGATGCGGCAGCTGTGCAGTAATAAATATGTAAAGCTATTGCACAAGTGACTATTGCAGAACCCACAGTTGTAACATTTTCACGGTTGGCTTCCACATTACGTCCAAACCCTGATCAGGCTGGATCCTCACCCCGGCTAGTGCACCAACCAATGAGATCAATGTATTTATAGAGCACGAATCATAATCATTAGATATTTCTCAATGGATTTTTTAAATTTTACCAGTGCTGCCTTGTTTATGTTAGCGCGTTAGTTAATATTTTATCATCACTTGTCGATCTGCCAATGGTTAACAGGTAATGCATATACTCGTATACAGGGTGAATTTAAAAGGTTGTCCTTTGGGCTAACATGAAGCTGTACTGATCAAATCAACAAATAACTTTTCCCATAGAACTAATGGCCGATTTCACCAACTCTAAGGGTGCTAAGTTAAGGGACAGTTAATGACAGTTGTTTCATAGCAAATATGTCAAAATTCTTATTTAATCCCTCCTTGAAAAGGTAATACACGTGAAATTAAAGGCCTTACTTGTTTGTTTTTTTATCTAAGATTCAATGTTTATTCTTTTAGAATCCGTCCCTTATTTCATCCTATAAGGTCAAACGTTTATTATAACAAGAAAAAGAATTGCTCTTCTAAATAGATTAATCTCATTGATAGCAATCCAATCTCAATAACAGACAATTAACATTCTCGGATGTATCTACTTATTAAATCTTGACAACCTTTAGAAATCGTGATTGGACAAGTTGTTATTATTGTCTAATGAATATTGTATTAACAATCATTAAAAATAACAAATAAGTAAAATGTTTTGTAAACCGTTTAGTATAGGTATTGTACTAGATTGTAAATCAAATTCTATACACGGTCTAATTTAATCATCTCAATTATTGACATTTAAAATTTAATGGGCCCTGGAGTCGACTTGAAGCCCATACAAACGTACTTCCAATATTACAACTTGGCTGTTGGTCGAAGTTCAATTTTTTTTTTATGTACGTAATTGTACCCAAAAATCTTTTATTTGTGGGTATTTTTTGTTTTTTTGTATTATAATATTAGAAACTTTTTTTTTGATTTCATTTATTTATTTTAATTTGTTATGTTTTTTTTAACGTTTTGTATTTTATTATAAAGTCTTATAGGTAGGTATCTAGCAGCCGTTCTTAAAATCGATCTAGCATTTATTGACCGATAGTAAGCATGGTAATTTCTGAATTTCAATAGTTTCTATGGTTACTCAAAAAATATAGATGAAGAGGCCGCATTAACTAATCCAATCCGATGATGTTGGCACTATGGCAGCCAGGGGACTGGTCTTACGGTGAACGGTCTGTACATTGATCCAGATTGTACTATACTAAAATTATCAATTTATTTATCAATTGAAAAAAACTGTAAATATATAATCAACCTCTAAAAGCAATCCTTTTTGATGAAAATATAATAAATAATACGGAAAGTAACTTTTATTTTAGGTATTTGAAAAACTTTTTATTAAAACTGATTTATTTCAGACAGCAGTTTCAGGTGCAACCAGTATATATAGTCGTAAATCATGCCGTGTATAGAGCTACCATTGTTCACTTTACGGATTAATTGAAAAAGTCATTCCAAAAGTGCAAAGTGAACGAACCCGATATTGAAACGGTATTACAAATTTTATGTAGGTACCGAGCCATTTTTTTTTTGTATTGAAACCGTTATCACAGTTACCGGGACATGCCGATCAAACAAATTACCTCATTAGCACTTTTTAAAAGTTTTTTTGTAGTTAATATTCTGCATAACTCGTTAAGATCTCGTAAATTATATGACATGCATCGTATTTATTATTTTAAATATATAATTTCCGGACGTGACTTGCTTTAAAAGCGAAAGGACTTCCTATTACGTAGATAATTTCCACACAATTGAAGCATTGCCTTAAGTTTTATTTTACTAAGAATTTGTACTAATGTTTTGTTGTATTTAATTTGCAACTAAAATTTATTTTATTCATTTAAAAAACGGTAATAATTAATTAAAAATGATTTGCCTCCGATATTTCTCGGTAACCATTTGAAATATAAATTTGTACCTACTTGATATGGAACATTTTTTTTCGATATTTTAGTACTTTTATAATTTACTAGCTGATACGCGCAACTTCGTCGGCGTAACTTTAAACGTTTACGCGGCGTACGCAAACGGCGGAACAAATTTTCCTGGTTTTCCCAACATGTTTAATTGATGCTTCGCTCCTATTGGTCTTAGCGTGATGTTATATAACCTATAGCCTACCTCGATAATCGAAAAAAACTATATACTATAGTTTAGAAATAGCTCACAAAATAATCAACTATTGCGATACGGTATTGCATTATCCACTACCGCAAAACAATTTACATTTTCTCAGGCAATGCAAGAAGAAATTGAGACACATTCTCTTTATAAAAGTTGTAGCGTTTGCTAAATCTAGGTACTAGATATTTGTGTTAGTATTTACTGCCGCACCTTGGGTCATTAAATAATTTTAGGTGGGATAGGTCTCTTTAAGGACATTGCATTCGTAATAGCGAACTCCGCGTTCTCCATACAAAATGAGCTTTCGCACTTCCAGTAATAATGGATTACTGTTTGTCGCAGAATTAAAATATTATTTTTTTCGGTCATTGTATTTTTTAATCTTTCTGTGTTGAGTTTTTTTTTTTTTTTCGAAATTAATAAAAAAACTTTTTTAATATTATAATACATTTTTTTGTTAATTACCCTAAATAATACCCACAACAGAAATATTTTTGCGTATATTATACGAACATGAAAAAATATTGAACTTCTACTAACAGCCAAGTTGTAATATTGGTAGTACGTTTGTATCTATCATCCTAATATTTGTGTTATTTTTAAGCATTGTTTGTATTTTTTTTAACTTTAGTAATATGAGCTACCTTGTAACGGAGTGTCCAGTTCATATCACTGTATTTTTTTATTTTTTTCCTCATGGTTGAAATAGGATTAGATAGAGCTTAAAAACCCCTGAAAACACCGAAAAGCTGTAAAATTTGAAGGAACGGCCCTAGACCAGCCGACCTGTCTTGATGACTGCCCATATGCAATGATGTAAAAACCGTCAAGTGACCTATCTGTTTTAGTCTATGGCTCCACCAGTTTTCTGAAGACTACTGCATCGATATTATTGTCGAAATGGACGGCGACAAAATACGAATTTGCATTACGATTATTTTTTTAAATATGTCGATGCTTTATTGTCAAATAAACTACCTGTTTCGTAACCGCACCCTGAAAGGAAAATACATACTCGACAAATAATCCATGCAATAATATCCTGAAAACTAGTGAACCCACAGACTAAACCCGAAACATAACTATGTAGTTGGTTTTTGCAACTGTATGGGTGGTAGTAATGCTGTCCTACGCTAAAATGTTGCAAAGCCAAACACTAATTTTACATATAACTTTGCTCGCATTTTTTCAATGTATTTAAACATTAATGAATATATAAACTAAATATACGTGGTGGCCGAGGTGGTTAGACCTTGAACTTAAAAACATTTAGGTCCCTGGTTCAAAGCCCGGTGTGTACTAATGAGTTTTTAATCTGAAAAATTGTGTACATTTGTTCATTTGTTTAACAACACCACTATAGTGCCTCGGAGAGCACGTTAATCTGTCGGTTCCAGTTTTACTATACCAACTTGTGAAACTGTTTATAGATGGGTTATTGAGTCTATCCAAAAATCGCGACGAGCTAGCCACTTCGTTTCGGTGTTGACTCATATCATCGGCTATGACAAAGTGGGATTTACAATCCCTCCGCTGGGTACCCTGAGGCCGTCTAGGCGGTCTCGGGCGCTGTAAGGCACCCGTGATGATATGTGTGTTATACTGGGTGTTTTTTTAACAATGATACTTAATATTTTTTTGATGCCTCTAGTATCACATTTAGAACCCATTTAAAAAAATAAAAATATATGAACAAGCGACTATATGCTAGACTACTGACTATATATATAAAATTACTCTTACAAATACCTAATAAGTCTTCGTATCTAACAAGTAAAACACAATTAGACAAGTGATATGTTTTAATTCGTGAGTGTAGTATGAAAGTTAACGTGATTTGTAGATTTTTTTGTACTTTAAGTTATTTATATTTATGTTTTTGTATAGGTGGCACTAAAAGGAAAAAATACGTGTTTCATTATTTTCATTGTAGAACACAATATAAAATAAATATCACCGAGACAAAAAACATCCAGTGTAAACTAAAAAAATATGTCCGACCTTGCGACCTTGTAAAGTGTAGTATCTCTGCCATCATAACAGCTAGTCGATGAGACCTCTCTGAGAACAATGTCACATTACTTTTAGTGCCATTCTCGTCCTACATTAATATTGGATATAGTTGTTTGCTAGTGCTGGGCTATCTTCCTTGTATCACAGATTCCATATTCGGTAGGTCATACTTAGGTAGGTAAGTTAAATCTTGATGTTTTTAAAGATAAAATGCAATGAAAAAAATCGTGGTGGTTGGGTCTTGAACCCACGATCTTTGCTTTCGCGGAACCAAGCTCCAGTCACCCCACAGAATTTATAAAAATGTAAACATATGAAATACAAAAAAAAAAGTAAAAACAGACTCCTGTGCCATCTATTATTAGAAACTAGGACTTCTAACTTCACTCTAATATAAAAAGTTATTAAAAGAAAACACATAGAGGGCGTCTGTGTTACAAGCTATGACAACAACCGGAACCTGGTTGGCTCAGTGGTTGAATACCTTGTCCCGAAAGCGAGGACCGTGGGTTCGAGTCCCACCCACCAGGATTGTTTCATTGCATTCTTACGTAGGTAAGTTACATTAAAGGTCTGTCTGTGGATTCACCGAATTTTGGGGGCCTACTGCATCAGTGCAGTAAATTGCACAATGTAGCAGGCAACGGCGAGGATATTAGAGTATTGAATTAAGATTGGCAATGCACATTCTTTTTGGAAGCTATTATTGCTGTTAAACAATACCCATCGATCGACCCCATTTATGGACTCTGTAGTTCTGCTTACCATTAGATCAAATTAACATGACGTGCTCCAATAATATATATGTAATTATGTAATTTATGAAATTGTAATTTTATTATTAAACTTCCACACAACGGATTTTGATAACAGATTCACTATCATTGACAATTTCTTCAAAATAGTTTACATGTATACAATAAATTTATTACATGTAAATGTATAATAGTTTACATGTATAAATTAAATGTTTACATGGTCATAATTATAGAAAATTCAATGTTTCGTAAACACATTATTTTTGGTGCTTTTATTTAACTAAACTTTACGAGATATATAAAAATGATGTACTACAAATTGTGTAAATCTAAAATAATTGATTGAATTTGATTTGATTTGATTTGATTTGATAATATTAATTGAACTTAGACTTACACTAAGTTGCAATCTTGAAAATACGTTTGAATGGGCGTCAAGTCAACTACAGGCCCCTTATTAAACTATAATATAATAAAGTGGTTAAGTTTGTGAGGTTGTAGGGGGTAATCTCAGGATCTATTGAACCGATTTCAAAAATTCTTTTAGTGTTGGATATCCCGTTATCTAGGGAGGCTATGCTATATAACATCACGCTACGACCAATAGGGCGGAGCATCAATGAAAAATATTGGGATTACGGGGAAATTTGTTCCTTTTGAGAGCTTCCGTTGCGTGCGCAGACGAAGTTGCGCGGTTCAGCTAGTATCTTATAAAGATCTACAAAAATATTTCACCCGTAACACTTAACTATAATAACGTATGGATTAGCTAGTTAAATTTTCCCTACGACCTAAGATTAACAAATTTCAATTGTCAAACCTGTTCCTATTAAATTAATGGTAGTTTGTACTAATTATTTAAAAAACAATAGAATAAATTAATACTTGCTTTTGTCTTAATAGGTCTCACGATATGAAGTAGTTAAATATCTTGGACTAATCCTTGCAAAAAAAAAGCATTGTTATTATTGCATTAAAACAACGCTTCTTACACCAGTCGTCTTTGTTGTACATGTTTTAGTTATTATTTTTTGGGCATTAATAATAATGAAACAGAAACAACGATATAATACATATTATATTTTTATATACACGCAGACCATCACAAACTTTACAGGAAAAACGTACTAATATTTTTTTCAACCACTAGTCTACGGAGGCGTATTAGTAGTAGCATTGATCATACGGAGACTTTGATTAATTATAATAACTTTTTGTTTCGGATTGTTATGGTGTGGTGAGCCATCTTGTGTTATTATATTTGGAAAGGCGATATTTGGAAGCCATAGAGCATTTCCCTATTATATACTTACAGTTCTTTCTGCAAGCCCAAACCTTCCTCATTATCATTCACACTCACTATCAGTCACACTCAATTAATTTCCTAACAAAATCGCATCATCAAACCCAAGAAACACATAACAGTATTGTCAACGATGATTTGGTATTGCAAGACCTAAAAACTCGTAGCCTCATGACCAACGCATTACTGCGACCTCAATACCAAATGACATAACTATTCTTTCGTTATAGAATCTGAGAACACTGTTTTAAAGTGTCTCGTTAGCTTCATTGTTTGTTTTGAGGTTGAATCCTCCACTGTAACAATGAATGAAAATAAAACAAAACTTGTGAAGTTATATACAACTTCACAAGTTACACGTACATCTTTATATCTCTAAGTAACCATTACGCTTCTACTTAATCTTATACAACCTTTTAGAATGGATTTAAAAAAATTAAGATATATTAAATATTTCCTTAGACACGATGAAGGCAACAAAAATAACTAAAATTGTTATTTTAAGTACTTTATTTTTTTTAAATAGGTACAATTGGGTACTTTATAAAACGTTTTTCAACAACATTTGTTATTATTTACCAATTTCCACAACTAAACTCCAATAAACGAGGCGTAAAATAAATAATAAAATCGTTATAATAAAATGCCTAGATTTGTGAGATAGTTTAAAAAAAATACTGCTTAGCAATTAATGTAATAACGAATTCAACGCCAAATTATATCATAAAATTAAATTATTGATTCGGCGTCATACCTTTTTTTTTAATATGTCTATTTAGTTGACAACACCCCTATAGAGCCTCGGAGAGGACGTTAAGTGTCGGACCCAGTATTACTATACCAACTTGTAAAACTGTTTATAGATAGGTTCTTGAGTCTATCCAAACACCGCGAAGCGCCGTCGTAACCGATCGCGAATACGATCGCTTACAACGAGGTGAGAATAAACCCCCGCCGCTGGGCCGCCTGTCTAGGGGGTGCCTTAGTCGTACCTTTTCAATATGTGTACTATAATATTTAGGAATAGAAAAGAAAGTCTGTTTTTCCGTTTGTTAATGGATGTTATGATGAATAAATTATAAACACCCATCTAGAATAACCCATCTATAAACAGATTCACAAGTTGGTATAGTGAAACTGGGACTGACAGCTTAACGTGCTCTCCGAGGTACTATAGTGGTATTGTTAAACAAATATACATACATTTTTAGATTAAAAGCTCATTGCTACACACCGGGGTTAAAACCAGGGACCTAAGTGTTTTTAAGTCTAAGGTCGAACAAACTCGGCCACCACGTATATTTCAATATTCGTATAACATATACCTATAATAGAATTCTCATCCTAATTAAATATTATCGCAATATCATGATGTGTATTCTTAATAATATAATACAGTGCTAAATTCGTTTTCTTCAACTGTTTCCCTTACTTTTTTCATTATACATCTGGATGATGATGATGGCGCGTTTAGTTTCTGTATAATTTAATTAAGAAAAATAAGCTATGTACCTACTTTTGGAGATATTTTGGAGAATAGCAACCTCACCAAACGCATTCTAAGTTATTTCTAAACTTTTTTTTTTACTTATCGTAAAGATTTACATGAATTAAATAATGTTGAATTTTGAATGAAAAAAGATATTTTAGCAAATGGCAATATTTATTAGAGTGTAACGATCGCTGTACAAATGATCGAATATATTGCAGAAGCAGGCAAGCACTATTGGCTAAAACTTACTTGTCTTTAGTAATAGATACTTTCAGTAATTGCTGTCAATCTTCCATTTATTATTACATGAGTGCTAAACTGTAGACAACGAGGGATATAATTATTCCGGCTATTGGCATTTGCGATGACGTAGGATCAACCCACAATAAACCTAATTCAGCGAAATTGTTTTACATTTCCTTTAGGAATTTTATTGTATGTTTTCCAACTAAATACATTATCTAGAATTTACAACACAAAATAAATTAAAAGTGAAATGAGATTTTCCAATAACTTTCATCACGCTTCTGGAAAAAGAAATTCAATACGAATGGCCATCCAAGCCAGTCCAGGCTACGTCTCTAGAGAAAACAAAGACTTTCGCTAACACTGCCTGACCCAGTGTCTGCGCAACCAGCTGCATCTTATAATCAAGCCATGTATAATAACATAAGTTATTTACATACCCATTGAGCTAGAATATAGTAGCTGATGAACATACTGTGGGATCTACGTTTGGAGTACTTCAACTGAAAAGATTCATCCAACTACGAAATTTAAAATAAAATTTTAATTATGACCGTGACAATGTCAAGTATGAACAAGGTTTTATCACTTCGTTATAGTCAATAGTATTCTGAGTCTACATCGAACAAATGACAACCTCGTCGTAACCTGTTGGTATAGTGAATATAAGGCTGACATTAAGATAGTGGAATCAGGACTTATGGTCACACAACAGGGTGCTAACCTGTGAGTTTCAGTTCTTAAATTACCAAGATCCCTTATTATCAAAGTGTGCTGCGGCTTTACAATAACATGTGAATATAAGCTGGAACTTTCATTTCCTTGTTATAAAGCAAAATAAACCGCACAAAGCAAGTGTTTTGCAGAGACGCTGAATATACCACAGATAGTTTTTTTTTATTATCTGTTCGTTGGTATAAATATATCTACTCATCTAACATTTCCTTTTTAAGATATACTAAGCTGTTACTGTGAAACTTCAACAATTGCAGTTACGAAAAGGATGATAAAAAGAGTCAATTATATTGCTTGTTTTGTAGGTCTACTACTTTATGATATAATAATCTTATTACAGAAATATCATGATAAGACGTAATTTCAGACGAACCTATCTTGCTATCCTAAAAAAGAATCTATCAAAGCAACTATAAATTATATTACTAAGCTCTACGGTATCTGTTTCATTTAATTATAACTATACCATAGTTGTTAATGATGATTTTCTATACACCTAATTAACTATACTTCCTTTTTTAAAACAATAGTTAACATGTAATCAATTGTTATTTAAGTTAACTAATTTATTTCGATGCACTATCGATAGCTTGTTAAACTCATTAGGCTAATACTCTTCATCAATCATCAGACTTTCACGCTCTTATAGACACGCTACAGCATCAGGAACTACATCAAACATATTTGAGATTATAGTATAATACTGTCGGTAATCTTCTAATAATATCTGTAACTAATTAAATATAAATAACGGTCATATTTGAATTAAGGCCAGGAACAACGCGAAATCAAGTCATTTTTCTTCGTCATATTTGATGCCCTAGCATTAAATTAAAAACGCACAAAAAATGCAGTAGACACGTTTTATTATGAATAAAATTAGTAATTGAAGAAATTTAAAAAAAAAAGTTTTCGAAAAAGAAACACAAAAACAAAAAACTTCGACTTCGTAATACTCAATATCTTCAGCGACAACTATGCTTTTTTTTTAATTTTGTATTATATTGTATTATAATGTACTAAAACATTTTTTATTTAGCCCATTTTTTATTATAATAAAAAAAAACCTTCGAATATGACTATAATATATGGATTTTTGTCACACCACAATTAATTTGTATGCGTACAAATCAGTTGTTATGATTCTAAGTCCTCGTCTTAAGGCAATGAAATTAAATTATTTATTTGCCTAGTTTCTGAGTAGAGTTAACAACCAATGATCTTATTCAGTTTCATAGAATGTAACTTATACATACCTACATACCACACCATAATGCCTGTATACCTGTTAAGGAGTAAGCATATAGCAATGTACTTCGCACGATCTCTCTCTATTTCTCTAGTTTCCTCCACATCCATACACCGAATCATATAGGCTCGTTTGTTTTTACGACTTTGGATCGAATTTTATCTGTAAAGACGCACCTTGGTAGGCCACGTTATCCAATATTTTTAATTTATATATTTGTATTTTCTTTAGTTTATAATCCACACGTTTAACGAGGCCGATCCACCTTAACACACCTCTTCGATATAACGCCATGTAACTTATTCATCAGCAATATATTTATCTTCATCAATCATCAGACTTTCATATTCTTCACCACCAGACTTTAGCATCTGACAATATCAGGAACTAATTACATCAACAATATCAGTCTATATATATTATTAGAATTAAGATTACAAAACAATGTTCTCTTAGACCGATGAACTTTAAAGTTTGATAGGATGTTACTCATCACAGTAAAGAAATAAAATTGATTCGTCTCAACAATCAACAAAAGCATGTCAATTGTCAACATAATTGTCTAATAATTTGTTGAAATGTTGGTTTAAAAATTTAAAATTAATAGGTATCTGAATACAAATTTTAGTAGTTACAATGGTTACTGTCAAAAAATCTGTAAACATGATTGGCTTTGTTCCTAGAAGTTCAATCCTGAAATTTTGGCGTACAAGTTCATTGCGCGAGAAGGAAAAGCGTTTTCCTATCCACTTCGATGGGTTTCCAAAGCACACTATGATTGTTTGGTCGTAATACTGTACCTTCTACTCGTAGCTTGATCATTGGCGAAAAATCTCTACATAAATCCATCGATCCTGAATTTTACGTACAAGTTCATTGCACGAAAAGGAAAAGCGTTTTCCTATCCGCTTCAATGGGTTTCCAAAGCACACTATGATTGTTTGTCGCAATACTGTACCTTCTACTCGTAGCTTGATCATTGGCGAAAAATCTCTACCTAAAGCGATCGATCCTGAATTTTTTACGTACAAGGCAGAAAAGGCGTTTTTCCGTCCGCGCCTCAATGGTCCAAAGTAAGGTAATTGTTTAGTCGCAGTACATGATGCAACGCTGTACCTTCTATATGATCTGTTTTCTTTGGCTACAATGCTTTCGGATTCGATCGGTGTTAGCCCCCTGCGGCTAGTCACGTAACATTTGTATAATCAAATTACTAGGTTCCATAGACTTTTAATTGACAGGTCATATTAACGCGTATTATACAGGTGGTAGGTAATTTTTAAATGTATTATACTTTAAACGGTTGGGTAATTAACTTAACAGATATAATTCTTTTCACTTTGGGATTTCAATTACTAAGTTTTTTAGTCGGTACATAAGTAGAGATTGTCTAAGCTAAAACTGCGAGTCTGTATTTAGTCAATGGGTGAGCAGGGATTAATACAATGATCATTAAAGATTTATATAAAGTATAAATTTGTACGTATGATGAATCTACATTTTCACTATAAAGAAAAGTTTTTAAGTTATACTTAATAAAATTCCAAAAAAAAAATGATTTATAATTGGGAACCTTTTTTTTCAAATATGTTACTATGGTGCGGTTACAAACGTGCGGTTGATTTGACGAAAAAGCGGCGAGGATATTGTTAGAATGATTACAATAGACTCGTAATGGAAATTAGTCCTTCTTGCCGTCCATTTCGTAACCCATTTAGCGAGTATAGTGGGAGCGATCAATATTTTTAAACAACATTTTATTGATCGACCGCAGTCATGGACCTCGTAGGTATGCTTAATATCTGGTAGATACAAGGTCACATGCATCCTATAAAATAATAAATTAGGGCGTCGCCAGAAAACACTAAGATCACCTACAACTGGTACTATTTTCTACTTACCTCAAACTTTTTTTTTAGAGCACGGCATGTGACTTTATCTGGTGGTGAGCTACAAAGTCTATGAATGGGGTCGATCAATATTGTTGTTAAACAACATTGATTGCTCCCGCTATGCCGGCTAAATGATGCGATTAGGAAATGGGCAGCAAAGAGACTAATTGCGTTATGCATGTATATTTTAATATCCTCGCTGCCTTGTCCGACGATTCAACCACCCGTTTCGTAGCACCACCTTGAAAGGAGACTACCACCTGGATGATGAATCGATGCAGTAATCTCCTGAAAATTGGTGAACCCACAGACTAAAACCGAAATTTGACTAGGTTATTTGACGGTTTTTGTATCTGTATGTGGTAACGAGACGAGACGAGGTTAGCGAACGTTACTCTCGTCTAGCGAAGTTACTCGTTACTCTCGCCTAGCGAAGTTAAAGGGAAATTCTTTCTACCTGAAACATATATCGGTCTGGACAGACGTACTGAATGATATTATATGTGTTCCAGTTTTCTTTAAAAACTTATAGAATCCTAAAATTAATGCTTTAATTAATTTAATAATTATTATAGGGAACTTTCAGTTCTTATTACATAAAATACGAAGTCCATATTAAATTTCGGATATCATGTTTCGTAATTTACATAAGTTACAGGTGCAGGAGTGTAATAGAACCAGTCTTGGCGACGGCGAACCTCTCTTTCTTACTTTCTCTATTTCCACTTAAAATTCGACCAAGAACTCTCGACTATTATGCCAAAACCTGTCTTTAAATATATGATTTAATTGAACAGTTTAATGATGACTTGCCATGACTTGAATGCTAATTTATTTGTTCTCTTCAATAGGGTTAATTTGGGCTGGTGGCCCAAATTAACCCTAATTAAATTAATTGTTTGGCGGAAATTAGTAATTTATTATTATAAAGATTTTATTACTTTGATCATAGATGGAGAAGGGGTAGAAGATGGTAATAACTTAATTAAAAGAACTAAGAAGATTCACGACTCACGTAGTGGAACTACGGTATATAAATCAGGCTTTTTATTGAGTTTCGATTAGAAACAAAATATTTATCAAACGTTTTTTTTTTATTGGAGCACGGCTTGTGACTTTACATCTATCTGATGTTAAGCAAACAAAGTCACTTTTTTCTCAATCGTATGTCAACATTTTTTTTATTTCTGGCTAACCAGGATAAATATATATATATATATTAATACTTGCGTTTAATTAATCCGTTACTTGTTTTACGAGCTTAAACAAAAACAGTAAATCGCTGCAACTCGGCCTTATAAGGTCAATAAAGATACCAAAAAAAAAGTTTATGTGGACGGTATTGTAAAAAAAAAGTTCATAATAAACGGGTTTCACTATCCAGCAGTGTTCCAAATACCGCGGGGATAGCAAAATTAAGACACGCACAATTTTATACTTGATGCAGATAAACGGGTTTCACTATCAAGCAGTGTTCCAAATACCGCGGGGATAGCAAAATTAAGACACGCACAATTTTATACTTGATGCCGATAGACCTATCTATACACTGCTTAATGTCTGTGACTTTGAATGTATCACAGATGCATTGCATATGTGTGATGAAGGAGCTTTCACCTGCACCTGTGACCTCATTACAGGTGTAGCTCCACAATCAAGTTTTTGCCTCTCGAGGGTCTGGTGCTGTTGACCTAAATTTCTCCTGAGACATATAACTATGATCGTGTGAGCGGGCTTTATTATACCAATCGGTATTGTTGATAGAGTTTGTTATTTTTTTATTTCTGATGATTAACTTATTGGATAGGTCCGTTAGTTGTACATTGAATTCAATCTACCATATAATACTTTATACTAAAACTTTGATTTGTTTACTGACAAAGCTTCTTTACACCTGCAATTTATTACATATTTTTATATATTTTATTACATTTAGCAATAGTTGATATATCGCTCTCATGATGCAGCTAAGAAAAGGTCGAAGACCATTTTACATTATGAGTCTCGCGGCTTTATCGTCAAATAAACTGCCCGTTTGGTAAACGCACCCTGAAAGGAGACTACCTCGACAACAAATCTTTTTTCACAGAGTAAAATCGAAACATGAAATTGATCGTTTGGCCTGGCGAAGTTATAGAAACCTATATTAAAATTTTGAAATTGTTAAATTTCCCTAATTTGTGTACATTATTTCATTATTATTTACAATAGTTTTATTCTTACAGTAAATCGTTTTTTTTTAATTTGATTTTCTTGAAAATTATGGATTTTCTACGTAGGTACTAGCAATAACGATAGGTATTTTAGTCTCAATAAATTTCTAGACCATCTCCACATAACGAGAGAGAGTTAATTGATATTGTAATAAATAAATAATGTACGTTATAGAAGACGTACAAATAATAAGATACTTAAAACATGATGTGTAACTAATTAAAAATCAGGTTCTTCAAGTGAGAATCCCTGACTAATTATAAAAGTAGAAAGCCCATAATAATTTGTTTTATTTACGGCTGCAGTTACAATGTGCACAAAGTTATTGTATACCTATACGTTTATGTTTCTATGAGGTGTTATACTGTTAGAGGAAAGGGAGTATATAAGCATATACAGTAGGTAAACATATACTAAAATAGCTTTCTTTCTTTCAAAATTTTTCATGTCGTCCAATAAGATCATAATTATAGAATTATCCGATTTTTTTTAATCCAAACATGTTAGATTTTTTTTTTCATGGTATTACAAATATTTATTAAATAAATTTATATAATAATCGAATTTTAACTAAATTGGACAAATAGTTTTCGTGATGTATTTTTTGCTGGAGCACGGCATGTGACTTTATATCCTGGTGGTAAGCAGACCTACAAACTCCGTGAAGGGGGTCGATCAATATTTGTTCTTAAACAAAAATGATCGTTCCCACTATGTCGGCTAAATGATGTGATTACGAAATGGGTGGCGACAAATTGCATTATGAGTATATTATGTTCCGCGCAATTAGTTTTCTAAATAAAATCACGCAAACTGTAAGGAGTTCGATAGATGGAGATACTTAGAGCCACTATCATTTAATAAAATGTATTAGTTAGATAAGTCTTATTATGTAGAACTTCCATAAATATAAGAAATAAGATTTGGAATCCATAAAAAAGTTATAATACAGATAAAATAAAAAACTTATAAACATTTTACATTTCAATAAAAAATATTAAGTCCGTACAAATCCGGATAGATATGGTAACAATACCGAATTGGTTACACCTCAGACTTAAAACTACTACAATCTTTAGGTGCCCGGTTCAAACCCCAGTTTAATATTTGTTTGAAACTTGTGAAACTGTTTTTAGATGGGTTATTGTGTCCATCTAGAAATCGCGACGAGCTAGCGACTTAAACCTAAGTCTAAGTCGATATTTATTTTAGATGATCCTTCTTTTTTTCTTTTTTTTTAATACGCGTAAATAAAAGCCCTAGCTTATAACATTTTCATTACAAATATATACTGGATATTTTTTGTCATGGTGAAAACATTTTTGTATTGTGTTCTATGATGAAAATAATGAAACACGTATTTTTTCCTTTTAGTGTCGCCTGTACAAAAACATAAATATAAATAACAAAAAAGATGACAAATCACGTTAACTTTACGTTACTAAACTCACGAATTAAAGCCTATCTTGTCTAATTGTGTTTTACTTGTTAGATACGAAGACTTATTATGTATTTGTAGGAGTAATTTTAAGCATATAGACGATTGTTCATATAATCATTGACTTTTTTTTTTTGAAGAAAAAAATACTTACTACCTTTTTTATTTAAATAATGGGTCTAAAAGTGATACTGGAGGCATCAAAAAAATATTATCATTGTTAAAAAATCACCCAGTATATACATATATATATATATAATATTAGAGCGGAAATAATAATATATCAATCGGTCAATGTACTAATCTCTAAAAGTAGTATTGTAAGATGTTATATAATTCTCGTGACTTGTATAATTGACATTTAACGTGTTTAAAGTTAGTTAAAATTTGTACTTATCAAACTCAACATCTCTATTTTGTAATAGATAATACATAATACGATGTAAGCTAAATAAATAAATTGACTGGGGTGAAATTTATCTGAATTTATCTTGTTTTTTCTATTCCGTGGAATTTATATAGAAAAATATATTTAACTAGATTTTGCCGGCGGCTTCGCGCGCATTAATAAGTATGAAAAAAAAGGTACTGTTATTAAGTAGTTTTATAAGTTTAGTTCCAAAACCTTCCAAATAATTTAAGTAGCTAAAAAGATAAACAACAAAAAATCTTAAAAAATAATTGTCCTTTTATTACTATTTGGTGTATTTATAAAAATTGCTTAAGATACTCCTTAATACACAAACAACCTTTATATCTATGTCGAAAAGTGATCCATACCAAATATCATCTAAATTGGTTCAGCGGTTTAGGCGTAGAAACGTAACAAATAAACTTTTGAATTACTTTCGCATTTATAATTAGTAAGGATTTTTAATAAACTTGACTTGTATATCATCTGTAGTAAGTTTTTTTATTGTCTAGAAAGACCATGAATGAGGATGACCAATAAGTAATCTGAATAACGATATAGAACCAGAGGTAATTAAAAGCGTGTTAATAAGTTATATTCACAGAACCTGCTCACTTTGAATATTTACGTTTAACCTTAGATTCATAACCTCGCGGTATTTGACAATGTCAGACTTATCCACTGTAATATTAATCAAAAGATTAATAGAAGGCGTAAATCTTGAAACAAAAAGGGCCTTAACTATTGCTGAAAATATGTAATATTTAAGATTTAGGTATCATCTAATATTTTAGAGTTACATATCATCACGGATGCCTTACGGCGCCCGAGACCGCCTAGACGGCCCCAGGGTACCCAGTGAAGGGATTTTTATCCCTCCTCGTCGTAGCCGATGGTATGAGTCTACACCGAACAAGTGGCTAGCTCGTGGCGATGTTTTGAATAGACTCAATCCCATCAAACCCATCTATACTCAGTTTCACAAGTTGGTATAGTGAAACCGGAACCGACAGCTTAACGTGGTCTCCGAAGCACTTTAGTGGTGTTGTCAAACAAATGTAAAAACTTTTTTAAATTAAAAACTCATTGGTACACACCGGTATTCGAACCAGGTGGGCAATTCTCGCGCTTTCGACATTCATCTCGATTCGAGATTTTCCAACGAAAAATGACTAAATATGTCATTTTTCGTTCAATATTTATATATTTATTATTAATTAATTAATATTTATTATTTATTTCGATTAATGTTCGATAAATTAACGAAAAATGGCATATTTTGTCATTTTTTGTTTCAAAATCTCGAATCGAGATGAATGGCGAAAGCGCGATAATTGCCCACCAGGGACCTTAAAAGTAATAGTTAAATTGAGTTTTATATAAAAGAAGAAAATTTCAATATTCTTAAATGAAGAGCGATATAAATAATCAATTTGTAATGCATTGCCGTAGAGCTGTTATATAGGAAAGTAACACGCTAATGGGAAATATGCAATTATGCTGCACGTCAGTATATAACTATAAATTATATTTATAATAATATATAGTTCGGTTGACTTTCCTTATTCATAGATTTGCTAGGATAGTCACATGAAAAAACTTAAAATAGATTTATAGCCATTCACTTGCAATAAAAACATTTCTTAGGAAGGGGTACTCGCCTTTAAGGTTCATAAAAAAATACTAACTGTGTATTGTTGATTAAACTTTTGATTTTAAAAAAATAACAACAGTCTTCTTATAGAAAAATCAAATTCTGATAACAGTTCAACTCGTTGGTTATATTACTTTAAAAACGAAAAAATTAGAGCGCTCAACTAAATTAAAATGTAAAACTATTCATACATAAATAACACCTAAATACAAATTATAGATTGCCATAAAACACATACGCACTAAAACGGTGCTACATTAGTAGTCTAAAATAGGGTTGCCATCCGTTCTGGTATACCAGGGCATGTGGGTTTGGAACCTTATGTTGCCCCGGTCGTCCCGGTTTTTCAATTACGTACGAGTAAAACGCGCTCAGCCATGGGCGGGTAGTTTAATGTAGGTTTACTCGTATTTTTTATTTTTTTTTACCGGATATATGAAGAAAACAAGGGTAATAATAATTATTATAATAATAAATGTATTTATTTACGCATATTGCTCTAGTCATAAACTAAGCTCTAGGGTTGTGTGCCAGAAATGTCCAGAAACAAGGAAACTAATACATATTAATTTTATAAACACCAGACCATGACAAACTGTGGCCTAATTATAAATCACAAAATTATCAATGTAATTAGTTGATAATTAGGAACCTGTAAAGAAGAACTCATTAATTTTGTTTTGCCATGAGTGGGAATCGAACCCACGGCCTTCCGTATACATCGCAACCATTAAGCCACGTAGGTTTATTACGAAATTATTAACTTTTTGGTATTTTTTATTACTATTTTATAATTAAATAAAGTTAAAATGGTAGCATTTTTTTCCTTTAACTTACTTGAATATTTAGGTTATTTCTAAGGTCCCAGTCAGTGCTTTGGTTTGTGGCAACCCTAGTGTAAAAGGTGACCAGTAAGTATAGTCTTGACACAGATTGTACGTGTTGAAGCTGAATCTATCAGGCCAATCCCCTATGACTAAATTATTATTTTAAGTCCTATAGCAATGCCAGAACCCGCATTATGATTATGTAATAGATTCAGACAAGGTCATATCGTGGTTTAAGGTAGGACTTTAGTTAGTTAATTGTTTCGAAAAATATGTAATAATATTATATGTTAGACGTTTCACACATATTGCTTTGTCACAAACTAAACTCTAAGCTAAACTAAGCTTGTGCTATGTTTAACAGAAACAACATTACTAAATCTTATTTTATTTATTACTCAATTGAATAAAAAACGTACTAATATTGTTTTTCCGTTAGTGGAAATAGAACCGAAGACCTCCACCAAAGGCGCAACCACTAGACCATGGACGTGATAATTAGTGTTTTTATTCTGTAGTTACATTAGAACCTTAAAATATGTACTTAAAACTTAACATTCCGTTATCTAGGGTTTCGCCGCTGGCATTATATCTGAGTTTGATTCCCAACTAAAGCAAAGCAATATTAGTACATTTTTCTGTATAGTTTTCCTTAGTCTGGGTGTTTTAGAAAATGAAGTATAGCGTCGTTTTAAGTGCACAAAGTACAAGCCTAGGGCAATAGGTTTCCTGAAAATAATTGTAAAAATTGATTGTACAAATAAAGTACAAAGGCGGAGTATAGCCGCTAGACATATGTATGGTACAGAACAAAGAAAGACATTTATTTGAAAAATTCTGAAATACTTATTGTATTGTTTTATATCATACAGAACAGAATTGACAATTAGAAGGCGCGCAAATTGTAAATGTGATATTACAAACAATATTATTTAAGAGGTTTTCTTTCACAGTTTTATGTGGCAGCAAGCATCTCTCCTTTAAACATTCTTAACAAGAAACCCTATTACAAAACCTAATCAAATCGAATGTTGATTAGAAACAATCACATAATTTTCTATGCAAAATCATGCATTTCCTTGCTTAGCCATGCACTACGCATTTACTTGCAAATTTGTGCGTTCATTGCCTATAAATTGATTTAACAAACTACTTATTCGCACTGTGAATATGTGAACGATCTACTTCTACTATACCTGTTATATGTGGCATCTTCTGTACAAGATTTATTTTTATTATTGGAGCACGGCGTGTGACTTTATTTATTTATTTATTTATTACAGGCTTATCAACAGCACATTTACAAATTCAGTTATCTAAACAATAATTATATGTGATTACATATAATTATTGCAAATATGTTATTTAAAGAAAAGCACAGAATACAATATCATAATAATTAGTACACACATAAAACACATTAAATTAATTCTTTACAATATATATTATAAAACTTCAAGAAAGATCAATAAATAAATAAGATATAGTCGTATTTTGAGATCAGTCTGTAGATTACCGGTTACTTTAGATTTAGGAAGTCTTTCTTTCAAATTTTAAACGAAACATGCGGTTAATCTGATGTTCATAATCGACGAGGATTTCAATGTAGGAGTTCTTCCCTTTTGTTCTCCCACATAGGTACCTATAATAATAATACAAAGTTTGTTTTTGCGCAATGACTAGATTTAAAATTAACTTCCTGACTCAGGTAAGAGGTTACAGGACAAGCCCCCAAATCTAAGCCTTGCCCTAAACTTTAGGGCCTGAGAAGATGACTGGGTAAATCACTAGCATTTACCAAATTCACGAAGATGTACTTCGTGAATTTGTTAAATGCTAGTGATTTACCCAGTTTGAATGGAAAAGTTCACAAGATATCCCTGAGGGTAGAAAGTCTTTGATTAAAATCAAACCAACTGAAGATAATAAAACAGTAGGTATTAAGGAAGATAATAAGAAGGTAAAACAAATTAGTCTTCTTGATGAGCTCGTGTTTTATTTTAAGTATTGGTACCTACATTATAATAAATTATAATATGTATTTTAAATATCTAAATTAAACTTATATATAATACTCTATGTATTTTCAACTGTGATATTTGCTAACCTGGCTTATATATAATACTCTATGTATTTTCAACTGTGATATTTGCTAACCTGGCTTTAAATATAACCAAAAATTAACAGATTGTGAAAGTTGATTTTGTCCCCTTAATAAGGGTGTTGTTAAGAAATAATTAAACGACCTTTACTTATTTATTTGGAATTTTACCAAAAAAATTGGTTTGCATGAAGGTTTTTTTATATGGAGGGCATGTTAAATGACCCAACAGTCATTATGTCGTTCACGATATCCATCTAATTGTATACTAGGAAACAGTATGTCAATAACACAAGACATTATACGGGATGCTTTACTTGGGAACGGTAATGATGTAGGTATATAATTTATATACAGAATGCTCTACTTATTATGAACAACTTTCATTATGTGACCAACTTTGTTAAGTACTCAACTGAAAATTAGACTCTTCTTTTTTCGCACTGAGTTGTTTCTGAAATTTGTTCATAGTTATAAGGAAAATTTGCTTTGCTTCTGTTACACAAAGTGTAAGTTACTACCTTTTTGTTGGAAATACTTATGCTTAACCCGAATGACTCTACAAAATTAATAAAACAAAATAAAATAACCGCAATATGAAGGCCAAGGTGAATTAAAATCCTATCTACTATTAAAATTGATGCGTCAAAGATTTTATCGATGAACTTGAATTGAAGGCAGTGAATTATTTTTATGCTATTCATAAATTTTAATGGATAGTTAATTTAAGTTTGTTGCTTTTCAAGGATTTATCATTTGTTTGGGTTCATCACTTATTGGAAAATGAAGGCAATGTATTAAATGCATTCAGGAGAAGAAAAATTTTCATTTTTTCTGTATAGGTTATAACAGAATAATATATATCAAGAGCGGTTTTCGTGCCATTTTATAAATGCATGTTCGAAATATATAAATATGCGCGAAAAAATGTATCACTTTGACAGTTGGTAAACGGATTTTGGGTAAAATTTGAGGTGTAACTGAAGTTATAAAATGCATAGGTAGGTACCTCATATTTTTAATACATAATCTTAGCTAAATCTGTAATATTTTTGTTATAAATAAGTAACTATACATATTTTTTTAATTAAAGTATTTGGAAGGACTAGATTTTAATATTTTTTTTCCAAAAAAGATCGATAATTAGGTAATTATCGATCGAAAATAGTTTTTGAGAAATAAAAATCAAGATCCAAATTCAGCACGATTCGGGCGAGTTTTTAGCCCTGACGGATATTTGGAACTTACATAACTAGCAAGTTATAGTAAGATCTCTAGATCTCGAATAGGAAGAGATAATAACCTACAAACCAAAAATAGATTTCTGAAGACTTCCTTAAGTAAATCAACAAACATTAACATATCACATGATTGATGAAGAAACCATTAGATCATATTCTCAAACTTAGAAAGCAAAATAAAGACTTAAGTGGCACATGTAACATTTAACATTGCATAGGTCATAGCAGTTACTGTAATCATTAGTACCTAACTACGTAATCCTAATATTATTTAGTATTAATATACGTGGTGGTCGAGTTGGTTAGACCTTGGACTTGAAAACGTTTAAGTCCCTGGTTCGAATCCCGGTGTGTACCAATGAGTCTTTAATTAAAAAAAATATGTACATTTGTTTGACAACACCACTATAGTGCCTCGGAGAGCACGTTAAGCTGTCGGTCCCGGTTTCACTATACCATCTTGTGAAACTGTTTATAGATGGGTTATTGAGTCTATTCAAAACATCGCGACGAGCTAGCCACTTGTTCGGTGTAGACTCATACCATCGGCTACGACGAGGTGGGATTAAAACCCCTGCTGAGTACCCTGGGGCCGTCTAGGCGGTCTCGGGCGCCGTAAGGCACCCGTGATGATATATATAATATTATTTAGTATTTATTTATTTGCATCATGTTAAAATTAAAAAATATAAATATTAAATAAGAGCCTGCAAGGGCAATACAAAAAACCTTAACTAAGTATGGGTACATTGATGAAATCAATATAATATTAATATTTATAATAAATTAAATTAAATACACATTGGTTATTATATATTATATTGGTTAAATTTCCTTCATTCTATAGCTAGCTAGTAATAACTTTCGTTTTATGTTGTCTGGAATTGTATTATATATTTTTATAGACATTTGGTGGGTGCCAGAATCAACAATTTTTAAATGCTAATCTTCTTGCTGGTTATACCCGCCCTAATAACTTAAGGCCCCATCTTAAGTTATTAGGGCGGGTATATTCAGGTAAAAGGTGTAAATTATTTTTTACAAATGTACATATTTCTAAAATGTATAGGGAGACTAGGGTAAGCATTTCAAATTTAATAAAATAGTGTTTAAATGTGGCGAAAGTATCAATATTTGCTAGTATTCTTATGCATTTATTTTCAAAATAAATAATTGTTGAACATATGTACTATTACCCCAGAGTATTATTGTTGCTGATTTAAGATCTGTAGTTTTTTTAAACCCATTTAATGCATAAATACAGCTTGGTAATTTACTTGAATCTTTTTTTAATATAGGTGTTTAATATATCTATAGAATTGTTTGTCTGTTTGTAGTTGTTTCACAGCAAAACTACTGAACCGATTGTATTTACGTACAATCACGGATGGCCCAGACCGCCGAGATGCACAAGTGAACAATGCAATTTGTTGATAACTCAAGTGACTCAACTACCCTTCTATAAACAGATTGACATGTTGATTTAGTAAAGCTGGGACTGTGAGCTTAACATGTACTCTGACGCACTATATGTTTTTTTTTATTGGAGCACGGCATGACCTGGTAGTAAGCAGACCTACAAAGTCCATGAATGGGGTCGATCAATAATTGTTCTTAAACAATCGTTACCATTATGCCAGCTAAATGATGCGAGATCGATAGCGAAGAAATAGGTGGCGACAAATTGCATTACGAGTATATTTTAATATACTCGCTGCCTTATCGTCAATTCAACCTATTTCGAGATCGTAACCGCATTCTGAAAGGAGACTACTACCTCGACAAGAAATCGATGCAGTAATCTCCTGAAAACCGACAGACTAAAACCGAATCATCACTTGGTTTTTGCACCTGTAACGGCGCGGCGGTGGTAAAGAGACAGGTCGTTTTTTTTTTTTTTTGACTGACTAATACAGGGAGCCTGAGGGGCATTATCTGTTTCCAACGGTGGCGTGGCTGCGAGATTCGCTAGCCGAAAAGACCGGTCGGTCGGCCTAACGAAGCTATAGAGACCTTCCTCCCACCTAAAGGTGTTACCTAAAGTTGTTATTAAATAAATAGGTACATTTTAAACCAACATCTAAAAACTGTATTATTAATTATTCGGTATAACCAACCTTGTACGAGTATATATTTTAGTGAGGGTGAACATTTTAATCCCGGAGGATATAGCACAGGAGACTACGGGCATATGCTGGTTATTTGGAATATAATAATAAAGAAATGTTGCCAGCATTTTAGCCACTATGCCACAGGGACAGATATTAGAAGATATTTTTTTTTTGTAGGACACATATTTTTGTTATTAATTTTAATTATCTTTTGTAAATAAATGATTTTCATATTTGGTATAAAAAAAAACGATATTAATATTATAACGATACAATACTATTTTTTTAAAGTACGTTCCGACTTTCATCGAAAATTATAATAAAGAAACTTTAAATAATTTTATTTTATTATGCTATCTACAAAAAGCACTGTATACAAAAGGTAGGTACTTAATATTATAATTCGGTGTGATGTTGGTTACGAATCTTTTAAGTATTTGCTTATTTGTAATACATCTATCTATCATCACGGGTGCCTTACGGCGCCCGAGAGCGCCTAGACGGCCCCAGGGTACCCAGCGGAGGGGTTTTTAATCCCACCTCATCGTAGCCGATGGTATGAGTCTACACCGAACAAGTGGCTAGCTCGTCGCGATGTTTTGAATAGACTCAATAACCCATCTATAAACAGTTTCACAAGTTGTGAAACCGGGACCGACTGCTTATCGTGCTCTCCGAGGCACTATAGTGGTGTTGTCAACAAATGTACATATTTGTAATACATCATTATATTTTAGTTAAGTACCTACCTAAATAAATAAACTTTTTAATAAAAACAAACAAACAACTTTCCATGAACTAACGACCGAAGTAACCCGTTATGAGAATTTGATTATTTTTCTCTTTTTAGTTCATGGAAAGTCGCCGTAAAGCACCCAAAAAGACTTACGTATTATTATTAGTTTATATTCAATTACTTACGTTGAAATTTAATATACGTGGTGGCCGAGTTGGTTAGACCTTGGACTTAAAAACACTTAGGTCCCTGGTTCGAATCCCGGTGTGTACCAATGAGTTTTTAATCTAAAAATTTATGTACATTTGTTTGACAACACCACTATAGTGCCTCGGAGAGCACGTTAAGCTGTCGGTCCCGGTTTCACTATACCAACTTGTGAAACTGTTTATAGATGGGTTATTGAGTCTATTCAAAACATCGCGACGGGCTAGCCACTTGTTCGGTGTAGACTCATACCATCGGCTACGACGAGGTGGGATTAAAAACCCCTCCGCTGGGTACCCTGGGGCCGTCTAGGCGGTCTCGGGCGCCGTAAGGCACCCGTGATGATATATATATACTTACGTTGAATTAATAAAAGTTTATTAACAATAAGTTAAAACGTTTAATGACGTTCCGCTTAACTCTATGAATATACGAATTTCAAAAGTACGAAGCCCGTATTGGTGGCACTTTGTTACGTAAAGGCCGTCTGTTGCGGCATTTACCGTAGAATCAGGCCGGTAGACGACCTCGGCTTTACTAATATAAACAAATATATTTAATTGAATATAAACAAAGCTTAAACTGATATTATCTATATACAGGGTAAATTTAAAAGGTTGTACTTTGGGTTAATAGTAGTTTGCATGGAGAAGGCTTTTTTTTTTTCATTTGCAACACATGGTTCCATGGGAAAAGTTGTTCGATTTGATTAGTAGATACTGTATATTTCTTGTAACGGTGAAAAAAACTATATATTTTGTTCTATCATAATAATAATGATGTACCTTACGGCGCCCGAGACCGCTTAGACGGCTCCAGGGTACCCAACGGAGGGGCTTTAATCCCACCTCGTCGTAGCCGATGGTATGAGTCTACACCGAACAAGTGGCTAGCTCGTCGCGATGTTTTGAATAGACTCAATAACCCATCTATAAACAGTTTCACAAGTTGGTATAGTGAAACCGGGCCCGCTATAGTGGTGTTGTCAAACAAATGTACATAATTTTTTTAATTAAAAACTCATTGGTACACACCGGGATTCGAACCAGGGACCTAAGTGTTTTTAAGTCCAAGGTCTAACCAACTCGGCCACCACGTATATCTAATACTAGCTGACCCGCGCAACTTTGTCTGCGCGTTTAAATTTAACCGTTTACGCAGCGTACGCTCTTAAAAGGAATAATTTTTCCCCGTTTTTGCAACATTTTTCTTTGTTACTCCGCTCCTATTAGTCGTAGCGTGATGTTATATAGCCTATAGCCTTTCTCGATAAATGGATTATCCAACACGAAAATATTTTTTCAATTCGAATCAGTAGTTCCTGAGATTAGCGCGCTCAAACAAACAAACAAACAAACAAACAAACTCTTCAGCTTTATAATATTAGTATAGATATAATAATGAAATACGTATTTTTCCCTTTTAATGTCGCCTATACAAAAACATAAAGATAAATAACTTAAAAGTAAAAAAAGATCTACAAATCACGTTAACTTTCATACTAAAATCACGAAAGCCTATTACTTGTCTAATTGTCTTTTACTTGTTAGATACGAAGACTTATTATGTATTTGTAGGTGTAATTTTAAGCATATAGACGTTTGTTCATATAATAATAATTTTTTTTTGAAGAAAAAAATACTTACCTACATTTTTTAATAAAAAAATGGGTTCTAAAAGTGATACTGGAGGCATCAAAAAAATATTATCATTGTTAAAAAAACACTCAGTATTCCTAGCTGGTACCCCCCGCGACTTCGTCTTCATATAATATTTATTTTGAATAGTCCAAGATCACAGAGCACGCAATCCACGCGCGCCGCTACGGAGTGGCAGCGCGCGGCGATTCCGTGCTCTGTGGTCCAAGATACAAAAAAATTAAATCACCCCTATTATACTGCCTTGAGGGATAAGCTTAAATATTTTTTTTAATTTTTACCAAAAGTATAATATTATAATAAGCCTTATATCCCTTACTTGATAAATGACTGATTCCCCATATCTTCACCCTCTTTTCACCTTCTCTAGGGATGATTTCCGGGAAAACAAAATCTTTTTCAATGTCCTTCCTAGGGTCTCAAACTATCTGCATACCAAATTTCATATAAATCGGTTTAGCGGTTATAGAGCGGCAACAGACAGACTAGTTACTTTCGAATTTATAATATAAGTATGGATGGATAGCATAGATTGATTATAGATTTTTATAACTGTGCACATTGAGTTTTCAAAATACTTATTATTATTTTGGACGCAATAGAAGCGTCAGCAACACCTTTAAGTTGTTTTATGAAAAATAGTTTACCAGTTCAAAAAATCATTTTTTAAATATTTTTTTTAATTACATACAGGAGTCACATGCGTGTTCGAACAAAAATAAAACCTTGCTGTGCACTGTACCTAAAAGAAGGTTTACAATAATCGTTAAAAATACTGATTATTATTTTGGAAGAAACACAAACCTTTAAATTTATTTTAAGAAAAAATTGTTTACCAGTTCAAAAAAATATTTTTTATTTTTTATTATACATACGACACTCACAGGCGTGTTCAAACAAACATAAAACCTTGCTGTGCACTGTACCTAAAAGAAGGTTTACAATAATCGTTAAAAATTACGTAGGCACTGGCTCGTTCTATTGCGTCATAATAAGATGCACTGCTTCCGCACTTCAACTGGTCCAATGGTGATTGTGGTTTTTTAATGGTAATTGCAACAATGTTATTTAATTTCGGTCAAAAACAATGTCAGTCGATAGTTGGGTGATCTGGTTTTGAAACTGATAAAAAGGTTACTGACATAACATCTTAAATGCCTCTATTTTGTTATGAGGTGTTACGCCTCTACTTAGGGTTGCCATACATGTTTTTATTTGATAATGACGTGCTCATTTTCAGCCCTAAATATAGACTATGGGCCTTAGCACAATAGCATCGATTGGCTCGCTAAATCGACAAATTCGATACATATCGATTTTATGAGTGAATGAATATAAACTTCATTTTATCGACTGTCGATATATATCGATGTGGTAGCCCTAGTGTCCTTTTTTTTAAAATAAAGACTAGAACAATACTTAATACTTTATTTTGTGTAAAAATTAACGCATGCAAGGTTTGTTGTGTATTAAAAAATGATTTTTATTAATAAATATCTCTTCACACAGAGTTTTATTGAAAACCACATCATGCCATCTCCATCCTTAGTCCTTTATTTTCTCTTGGCGAATCCTGTATAACATAAAACGGGTTGTGCCCGGAGGTCGTGGGTTCGATTCCCACTCATGACAATACAGTATTAGCAGGTGTGTTTTTCTGTACTGTTTATAAAATATAATATGTATTATGTGTCGTTGTTCCTGGTGGACAAAGTAAAAGCCTATAGCTTACTTTGAAACCAGGGCAATATGTGTAAAATTACCAATATACCCTTAAAGTTCCAAAGGTAAAGCACGGCATGTCACTAGCTATCAGTAAGACCTACAAGTCCATGAATGTGGATGACTAATACAGCTTTATTAATTAAACAACAGTATACTATTCCGACTAAAGATGCGGTCTAATATTCCGATGTTTTTTTTTTTTTACAAACAGATAAGTTTATTATTACTGCTGCTATGTGTATTTTTAATTTAACAAATATTTAATCTCACAATTGGTAGGTATTTAATATTATTTTTTTCATATTCACACCTTCTGTTAGAATCGTAATGTGCTAAATCGAAAAACCTCGCTAACCCGTTTGACATAATTTTCAAGCAACACAGTTAAAACATTCAGACAAGTGCGATTACTCGATAGGGTTCTGAAAATATATTACTTAATTATTTTTCTTCATTTTTAATTTTAAATAGCCATATCAAAAATATTTAGACTCATACCATCGGCTACGACGAGGTGGGATTAAAACCCCTCCGCTGGGTACCCTGAGGCCGTCTAGGCGGTCTCGGGCGCCGTATGGCACCCATGATGATATGTATGTATACATGTATACTAAAATATTACAATAAAAACAACAATAAATAAAAATAAGATTTATTGAAACAATTTGAGACTTAACAAACTTTTCGCCAGAATTTTGTTAGGAAGAACTTTATATAGAAAAATGATGGTTCCTACAGTTTAAAAATAATATTTACATTTCATAATACGACCTTAAAAAATCCTTTCCTTATGTGCACATATACGGACAATTATTATAACTCAAGAACCACATAACTTGATTATTATTTTTATTATAGATAATAATATGTCATAATAATATATTGTCACTTTAGGTATCACATTATTTGCCGCAAGAGGCGATCGCTTAAAACATTATAGGTGGGAGGAAAGTCTCTATATAACAGATGCAAAAACCGTCAAGTGACTTAGGCATGCTTCGGTTTTAGTCTGTGGTTTCATCGGTTTTCAGGATAGCATTGATTTCTTGTCGAGGTGCTAGCCTCCTTTCAGAGTGCGGTTACGAAACGGGCGGTTGAATTGACGATAAGGCAGATGCCAATTTGTCTATGTCACCGCCCATTTCGTAATCGTATCAATTAGCCGGTATAGTGCGAGCGATCAATGTTGTTGAACAATAATTATTGATCGACCCCGTTAAATGAACTTTGTAGACCTGCTTACCACCAGTAAGATACAAAGTCACATGCCGTGCTCTAATAAAAAATAATGTCTGGAAAAACAGAAGCGAACACAGGAACGAATCCCAAGCGAAGAATCTTTCATAAGATTTAAAAAGTTTAAAGCAAAGCGCTATACTACTATAGCTATATTTTTTTTTTCCTTAACTTCTACAAGTTAAGGAAAAAAAAAAAGACGCATCCCCATAAATAAATAAAAATGCTTTTATCCTTCTACGAACAGCAAAACCAGCTCATCCATCATTATTATGTAACTTTATTAAATTAATATTTACTTTAACCTTTATTGAAGGCTATATTTTAGGTGTATTGTTTGTATGGATAGAGATTGCGAAAATGTATGCTTTGAGACTGGTGACGACTGTGCATCACGTGCCATCGCTACGTTATGAAATATTTACACTTAAAGAATATTAATTTAAATAGTACAATATCTGTGTTACGAATAAATGCTTTATTCTAAGGATTTTAAATATAATAATAAATAAATAATAATAAAATAAAATTGTCACGCCCTATTCCCACGGGGATAGGCAGAAACAAGGGAGGCCACCTACAACGATCCTGGCATAACTCCCTAACTTTCTTCACATCTACCACTATCTTCATACAAGCTCTACGGTTATGGGCACTACGGATCCTAGCTTTTTTGAGATTGTTCCCGATTTGGTCAAGGACCATACCTCTGGGTCGTCCCCGCCTTATCCTTTCATTCACATCTGATTTAATAATCTCTTTCGTCAATCTCTTTTCATTCATCCTCTCAATGTGCCCAAACCACCGTAACTTTCCTTTCTCAATCCTTGTCACTACATCGTCTTTCAAATCACACATATCACGTGATACAGAATACAGTTGTGCGTGATATGTGTGATTTTACATATAACCGCCGCCGTTATATTAAAATTTTAGAACATACTAATATAGGGTTTTCAAGTAGATATATTTTCCAAAAAAAACAGTAAATCTTGCAGTTTCCGAATCGCAGCAGAAATTTTCCGCTAGTGTAGCTTCAAAATATAGAGCCATCTTTAAGACATAGAATTTATATATTGAGTTTATATATTTAATATATACCTATTATTATTTATATTAGTTTTTTTAATCAAGCACCCGAGTCATCTTCGTACACAATCTTAAAGGTTAGGTGGTAGATAGTGTCTAAGGCATTTAGTTGCCTCTGTACATATCTTTTGTTTATTGTGCATTAAAGTGTTTAAATAAAATAGAGTTTATAACTGTCATTTCATACTTGAAAGCATTGTCATCAAAATAGCTTCAGAAGTCCATGGATAATCAAAAACATTTGATGAACGAAATTTATTTTTTTAAGTAATAATTGGCAACCCTTTATAAACATTATTTATTTTATTATTATATGTATGCAACCAACTGATTACCCACTATTTACATTATATAATCTTTGTGAGATTATATAAATAGTGATTAAATTGAGGCAATAAATTTTTAAGTTTAAACTTTAAAGCTATTTAAGTTACATTTATATAACTGGTTTAAAAATATTATCTATAAAATAAATTAATCACATCATACGACCTAGTTAACCAGATATTTTTAACTTTATATAATTTAATGGCTATTTCCTTACTTATATAATTATTCTCATGATTTCTAAAAAAACTACCGTTGTCCAAATGTAGATAAAATGTAAGATTTTAAAACTTATTGTTAAAAGTGAAAACTATAACTAATAAGACAGCGAAAGCATTTTAAAAGTCTTAGGTCAACTTCTCGAGTTATTCTCAGAGCCATGACAATGCAACATTATTCATTACAAAACACTAATTATTATCAACATGGCTGTTTTTCACACATTTGCCAGATGCTCATAGTTTTTCTCCAATTTATTGTCTTCTACATACCACCATTGTTATCGTAGTTTTAAAAACTAGCTCGATTGATTGCATCAGCAGCTTTTAATAATCAGTTCATAAGTATTGTATTAATTCACACACCATTATTAACTCAATATTGATTTACTATTCATAAATCATAAAGTCACTAATGTCACGACAAGGTACAATCATGCTAAAAGTTACTAAAACTCAAATATTTTTATTCATTCTTTCATCATCAGCCTATCGCAGTCCAATGCTGGACATAGGCCTCTCCCAAGACACGCCACTAATCCATATCCTCCGCTCTTCGCATCCAGTCTCTGCCAGCCACCTTCCGCAAATGTGACCAGCCCACTGCCACTTCAGTTTGTCTTTCAGAGCTATGTCTGTGACTTTAGTTCTCCTATGAATATCCTCATCCCTGATCCATTCTTTATGTTCTATAAAAATCAACCAAATTAATAGCTACTTACCCGCCGTATCTATTTATAATTTGTTCTTTCAATTCTTGTCCATATTACATTTTTGCTACAATGCAGCTAAATTTTCTTACCAGATTTTTCGATCCCAGATTTCCTTTCATTGCCACTTACTAGACTAGAGTCAGCTTTTTAAAACATTGGACCTTGAATTATTCTATGAACGACTTGCTACTTATACCTTTATATTCTAACTCATATATTTTCTTTATGCTATTCAACAAATAGTAAATGTTAAGAAAATATAGACTTGTACTACAACCTATAGTTTTCCCTCATTAAAACAAATAATTGTCCATCTTGGTATGTTATATTTTAGACTAGACCATAGACGTAACAATATATTTTACATGTATTATGTAGTCAAGATATGCTTATGTATGTATTATGATAGCCAAAAATTCTAGAATTTCAAAAAAACCTAGATTATTTAATTATTTACAATTATTTTTATCGCTAGCATTATTTTATTTATTGTTTTAGGATATAGTGAGGGAGATGCGGCGTCTCTATTTCACAGACAGACTACGTGTGATGTTGCTGTGGTGTATTCTGCTTGGTCTTCAGCCAGCCTTTGCTGGTATCCTTGACCCTTTTAACTGGGCCAGATCCGACCGCATTGAAGTCAACATTCCTTGGTTACCATGTGAGTTTATCTTCATTATTTTGTTAAACATTAGCTAAGTTTCGTCGTACTAGAGTACGACGTACTAACCCATAAATTATGTTAAACTAGTACACGTACTAACCCATAAATTATGTTAATTTCAGTTGAAAATGAAACACGTTGCTATGATGAGTTGGGTTGTCTAAATATCACAAGGAGTTGGTACCACCTCATCCACCGACCATTCAACGTGTTTCCTCTGCCAAGAGTTGTCATCAACACCAGGTAAGAAATATTTGTTTCAACACAGTACCTAATATATTTTATATGGGTAACACTGAAGCATAGGTAGCACACCTTCAAATACAACGCTAACCATCACTTTGAAACTGATGATAATGTAATGGAAGCATGGTTTGGTGGAAATCCGAAGAGGGGAGGGAAAGAAGGCCATGGCATTCTTTATGATAAGTTTATGACAGGTATTTAATACTTAGTATGAATTATTATTACAGGTTCATTCTGTACACAAAAAAGAATCCGACCGATGGTCAGTTGTTGAACGTGAATATTAATAAAACCATAGTTAAATCCAACTTTAATTCCCAAAGAATGACTAAAATGATAATACATGGTTTTATAGACACACCACTCTCAAATTGGGTAAGTTTTTAAATATTATTTATACCAGCAGTTTACTACCTGCTCATGTTTCTGTATCAATCTGATAGTTTACTAGAGTTTCAAAAAAGGACATAATTGGTTAATCAACTTTACAAACATCACTTTATCACACCAATCATTGTTTTAAATTGAGTTCGGTGTAGACTCATACCATCGACTACGACGAGGTGGGATTAAAACCCCTCCACTAATTACCCTGAGGCCATCTAGACGGTCTCGGGTGCCGTGAGACACCTATGATAATATTTATTTTTATTTTAAAGAATTAAAAAAATATTAAGTGGTCTTTCTATCCAAAGAACAGAAAAATATTTCTTAATCTCGCTAGTTAAATAAATTGCATTAATCATTCCCATTCATAGATTGCTTTCGTACAGTTTCTGACAGATTGATTGAAAAAGAGTCACATAATCGCGTGCTCCAATAAAAATCCTTAGAATATTTTTTTATATGAGCTAATAAAAAGCACAAAAGTACCTACTACGACTACAGGTACTTGCGTGTTTTGTACTTAATTATCGTAATGAATGCTTTTTCTTTAGGTTAGCGAAATGAAAGACGAGCTAGTAAAAGCTGGTGATTTCAATGTGGTAGTAGTTGACTGGGCTGGTGGAAGTCTGCCTCTTTATACACAAGCCACAGCCAACACACGTCTGGTGGGGCTTGAAGTTGCACATTTTATTAAAACATTACAGGTATTTATGACTTTTTACTTCATCCTCATCATCAGCCTATAGAGATCCGCTTTTGGATCATGATAGTTAATTTATTGCTTTCCGTTTTTTGATATTTAGTATATTTCAACTACGTTTAGTTTTAAGGTGTATTACACTCTACGATATCCACATAAAGTTTTTTTTCTCGATTGTTTGAAGGTACATTAAGCCGTTAAATTTATGTACCAGGACCAGCTGAAATCCTCATATATTTTTTTAATGGAAGGCTAGTAAAGGCTAGGGGCTATCTCCTCAACAAAGTAGGATTACGTAGGTCTTAAACGTCTACACACGCTAAGTATACCTTAGTTATCCACACTAGTATTTTCTGTCGATCGGTTGCACGTTTTTGAGCAGTCATTATCAGCTAATGGCCACTTAGCATTCAGCTATCATCCTGCAGTTCCTTTAGCGAGAAACCAGTCAACCGTTTAAATAAGTTTTTTAGAGCTTCGCATAACAGTAAAACTTTCTGAAACAGTACTTTGTCTGCTCATCCGTGTAACATACAATTCAAATATGTTATTATATTCTTTACAGAAAGAACACAATTTAAATCCACTGGATGTCCACATAATAGGCCATTCTTTAGGAGCCCATACTGCTGGATATGCTGGAGAGAGAATTAAGGTAAGATTTAATTCATTATTTATTACCTACCATTACGACACTTTTGAACTAAACTTGAAATACCTTTAATGTCATTGCATTCCATCGATTTTATAAACTTTCAATGTGATACGATCGATCTAATGATGGCATTGCATGCATAGCATGGATGTAATTCACCATCGAATTCTTTTAAAAAAGTCGATACTATATATTTGATCTCATGGCATTCGATAATGAACCATCGATTTTTTAAATGTTCAATGTTCTTTGATCACATATATCACTCCATATGAATAACCAAAGAGTTTCCGATGTAACACGACATGGAATTCTATGTATGCTCTGACCTAATTAGATATCCTCATCCAAATGATATCTATATTAATTTCAGGGCTTAGGAAGAATAACAGGTCTCGATCCCGCAGAACCGTATTTTCAGGGCATGCCCATGCAAGTTAGATTAGACCCCTCGGATGCAGAATTTGTGGACGTTATCCATACTGATGGAAAAAGCATTTTCCTTTTAGGTGAGACCTTCTTCCAGTATGGCTGTCCGTTTAATCTTACATTTAGACCAAGTTGCTTGAAATTTTGTCTATTAAATTAATAAACCCTAGCTACTATTACTTAAACTTTTTAAAGTAATTACTTTCATTTTACTACTTATTGCATTTCGAGCAACTAGGCCTTAGGATTATGCTAAATACTTATTATTTTAATATCTATGTACACACTATACTTACTATCTATCTAATTATTTATCAACATAAAAAAACCCCGCTTTTATGCTATTCACCCTACTAACTTTATGCTAATTGTATTTAAAATACTAATATGTAATTTTATATTTTTATTAAATATATATTATATATTCAGCTTTTTTGCTTAAAAAAATATATATCATATAATGTTTATTTTTATTTATTTATTCTATAAAATATTTATTTATATTGACTAATTGCCGACGTGTTGTTTCACGGATGCGACAGATTTTGTGTTTATGGCAGGGTATGGAATGTCTCAACCCGTTGGCCATTTAGACTTCTACCCTAACAATGGAAAGGAGCAACCTGGGTGTGACCTCACAGCTGAAGGACCCTTGGTACCTCTCACCTTAGTCAAGCAAGGGCTGGAGGAGGCCTCAAGAGTGCTCGTAGCTTGCAACCATGTCCGAGCTATTAAACTCTTCACAGAATCAATCAATTCGAAATGTCCTTACATTGGTAAGTTCAGCGAGATTATTTGAATGGTGTTTATCTAAATGCTTAACAGATTTTTTATTGTAGTGGATCTTTTCTCAGTAGGAGTTAGATTATAATCTCTCTATCTTCTTCTAAATATATATAACTCAAAGGCGACTGACTGACATAGCGATCTATCAACGCACTGCCCAAACCACTGGACGGATCGGGCTGAAATTTGGTATGCAGGTAGATGTTATTTCGTAGGCATCCGCTAAGAAAGGATTTTGATAAATTCTACCCCCAAGGGTATATAGGGTAAATAGTGCATGAAAGTTTGTATGATAAAAAAAAACTATTCCACGCGGACGAAGTCGCGAGCACAGCTAGTATAATATAAGTATTCAGTACCTGTTAGTTTAAACAAAAATATAACCTTTATTTAATTAGATAGGCAAACAATTAAATTATAATAGTATTTATTTTTTTCTTTGTAAGACTTAACATAACTAAGTGCTTGTTTTTTTTTGTATTACTATTTTATTGCATTTATAATTATATTACATTTGTGTACTATATTATCTGACTTGTGACTTCTATTTTAGGTCACCAATGTCCTTCGTATCAGCACTTTTTAGCTGGCAAATGCTTTCACTGTGGTCATGGATGTGCCATCATGGGGTATTGTACATTTTGTTTTACATTATTAGTTTCATCAAAGTTTAATGTATTTAGATGTATTAAAGTATATAGGGTGACTTTGAAAGGTTTTACTTTGGGCTTATACTGGATGTTTTTGTCACGGTATATATTATTATTGTTTTCTATGATGAAAATAATGAAACACGTATTTTTCCTTTTAGTGTCGCCTATATAAAAACATAAAAATTAATAACTTAAAGTACAAAAAATATCTACACGTAAACTTTCATAATAAACTTACGAATTAAAGCCTATCACTTGTTTAATTGTGTTTTACTTGTTAGATACAAAGACTTATTATGTATTTGTAGGAGTAATTTTAAGCATATAGACGTCTGTTCACATTAAGTATAATTTACTTTTCGGACTTTTTGTTTTGAAGAAAAAAATACTTACTTACCTACCTTTTTTATGATAAAGTTCTCACTTCTAAACGTGATACTGGGGGCATTAAAAAAATATTATCATTGTTAAAAAAACACCCAGTATAAGTTTCTACTGATTAAATAGAAAAACTTTTATTTTTACTCATCAAAGTATCACCTTGATCCTGTATATATAATAATCTGTTAATACCAATATATTTACATCGTGAATGTTCCTCATTAATGGGTTATTCTTGTAGATTCCATGCGGATAGCTCACCGGGACTTATTACCAATAAAAATAATCAGTCAGAAAACGAGGTGTACCCGTCAGAAGAGCAGGAGCAGACCATCGGTGCCAAGTTCTTTCTAAGTACCGGAAAAGAACAGCCCTTCTGCCGTAAGTGATTTTGATATTTACCACTCTACCTTAACGAGGCTTTTTTGATAAAATTATTATTATTAAGTACCAATATTAAAAAAAAAGATAACGTTCAATGAACAAAATGGTGAGACTCGAAACCACAAGCCTCGCTTTCGCAGCAAGGTAATCAACCACTGAGCCAACCAGGATCCTCACCCCTCACGAAGTTTGTGATATCGTTATCTACTTATACACAGACGCCCTATATGTGCTTTTTTCTAATTACTCTATATTAGAGTGAAGTTAGAATTCTTAGTTTTAATACTAGATGGCAGGGAAGTATATTTTTTGTTTTATTTTTTTTTAAAGTAAGTATTTTATATTTTTATATTTTATGAATTTTATTATTAAAAATTCCTAAATCGTACCGCATTGAATTTGTTCGACTATATTATATATACTTGTACGTAGGACACCTACCTCCACGTACCTACACGTCGAAGTTAACCTGAGGCTCTACCATGGGTTTGCGCATTGTAGATACGTAACGTATTCATTTACGTATACGTGAGCAACAACCAATAGGATCGCTTTATTTTTAGTAACATGATTGAATGTTACGTTTCTACAATGCGCAAACCCATTGTAGAGCCTCTGGCGTATTGCTACAGAAGAAATAATAGTACAAGTAGTATTGCGTAGATTTTCGTTTTTTTTTAATTATTTGCCCTGGTCACAGGCTAAGGTTGAACAATGTGTACCAGAAATAACGATACTAAAACATATTATATTTTATAAACACCCAACCATAGCAAGCTATACACAAAAATGTACTAATATTTTTTACCATGGGTGGGATCCGAACTCACCACCTCCGAATAGAACACTAAAGGCACAACCACTAGTCTGTATGAAAAATATACGGAAGTGCTGTAATGCATCTTCAAAATTATTAAGTTGATGATTTTTCGATTGAATTCTTCAAAGAAACGAATAATAGATATTTATCTCTTTTCTATAAGTTGAATTAAAATAATTATGGTACAGTTTTAATAATTTACATGATCTGTTACAGCACTTCCGTATATTATTCATACAGGTTCTGACCATAGACAAGTCGAAAACGATTCCACTGACGAAAGCGAAAGTGTTAAATTAAGTTCCTTCCCACCCCGCAGTTAGTTACTGACCAATTCGACCGCTTACCTTACCAGTGTAGGTACCTACTGAAAATTACGGGTGTGGGCTAATAGGTGATTTTACTATTAAACCTTTCGGAAAGGATAAAAATTAAAAATCTAATAACAACTTCTCTATTTCAGAAAGACATTACAGAATAGCAATACAGCTTGCCAACCCCAAAGGTGCTGAATCGTGGGTGCAGGTAAATTAATTTAATAACTAGTTATCTACAAATAAAAAGGTTGTCAAATTTCAAAGTTGTCCAGATTCAATTGAAGGGGTTTTAAAAGATCATGCAATTATAACAACGGTTGTATATAAATACCTCTTTATATAATTTCTATATATATATATATATATATATATATATATATATATATATATATAGCTTGTCCTGACTTACTCAACATCGACCAGTCGATACTACTGAAGCTATAAATTTTAAATTTGGACTGTGCAAGAATTTTGACTTGATGATACCCAAATATAAGGCATTAAATTCTCCTTTGTACATATTTTTTATTTACTGTGCAAAAAAGTATTTAAATAAAAATATTTAAATTAGTAATAATTTTTGAAAAAATTTACCTAATAATTAAAAAATACATCACGGATGCCTTTTTAGGCTTCCCATAACCATTTTTAAACGGCCTCAGGGTACCCAGTTTCAGTGGAGGGATTAACCCGTCCTTATTTCGCCGATGGTATTCAAAGACAACACCTAACAAGTGGCGAATTTATAGCGGTGTTACGTATGATGGTATAGTATCGTTGTATAAAGCGGTCGCCCATCCCAGGTCCGGCCTTCTTGTCATCTCCTTAACCTTGTTATGAGTTACACAGTGACTTAAGTCCCTGGAGTCGACTTGACGTCCATACAAACTTATATTGCAATTGGCTGTTGGTCGAAGTTCAATTATTTTTGTTATGTACGTAATTGTACGTAAAAATCTTTCTGTTGTGGGTAATATATATTTTTTGTATTATAATATTAAAAAAAAAAAAATTGTGATTTCGAAATAAATAAAAATAATAACCCAACACAGAAAGATAAATAAATACAATGACCTACCAAAATATTATTTTAATACTGCGACAAACATTAATCGAGTATTACTGGAAGTGCGAAAGCTCATTTTGTATGGAGAACGCGGAGTTCGCGTACGGAACTTCAAACACTAACAGCCGCTTTTTTGGAAAATATCTATAATACCCATAACTGTTTTTTCAGGGCTTTCTGAAAGTATCACTTCTGTCAGACCGTGGAGTTATCAGAGGAATGGATTTGACACCAATTAATTATGTTAAGTGAGTTTCCCGATTTGTTAAAAAGAAATGGTACTTATCCGTTTTTACTTCTTCTAATATTCTTACAATAATAAAAACCTTTCATGAATATGTATGAAACATGTAATAAACTACATACTTATTTAACTATACCGGGTTATACTAGCGCCAACTATTTTGTACGTAATTACAAAAATAAAATACCATTCATGCCATAACAAAGAAAGTTGCTCCAGTTGCATCAAAGTGTCAATTAAAGTAGTTGTAACGATTAAAGTTAAAAATGGCGTCGAATGTAGGTATCAGTTTCATTTTGAAAATCGAATGACAGCTGATACCTTCGATGTGTTTTTATCTTCAATCGTTACAATTACTTTAAGGTGGGAGGAAGGTCTCTATAACTTCGTTAGGCCGACCGAGGTTATAGTCTCCTTTCAGGTCTTTGTCGCCGCCCAATTCGTAATCGCATCTTTAGTTGGCATAATGGGATCAAACAATGTTGTTTAAGAACAAAGAACAATTATTGATTGACCCCATTCATAGATGGTACCATATATTTCGCCTTTGTACTAAATTTGTGCCATAAAATTTTTAAATAAGTAGGTAAATAACATACATACATGTCTTTACGGGTGCCTTACGGCGCCCGAGACCGCCCAGACGGCCCCAGGGTACCCAGCGGAGGGGTTTTAATCCCACCTCGTCGTAGCCGATGGTATGATTCTACACCGAACAAGTGGCTAGCTCATCGCGATGTTTTGAATAGACTCAATAACCCTAATAAACTGTTTTAAAGTCCAAGGTCTAACCAACTCGTCCACCACGTATATTAAATTAAAAATATAGTTAGTATAGTTATTTAAAAAAAAATCTCTCCACCACTGAATGTATTAAGCTCAGTCCCCATGTGTATTAAATGTGATGGTAGAGTGCCTATTGTGTGTATAGGTAATATAACAAGTAACTAGAGAAATTGATATTATTTTTCAGATTAGAACATGGAAGTACATACACTATTGTCGTAACACATCCAATGGATTTGGGTGGAAAAGTTAGAAAAGTAAGTTAAAAAATACATATAAAATAATAGAGTACGTTACTTTGTCGTACTAAATATTTTCTAGGTGACATGGGCAACCATTACTTATTGAGTCTCCTTTCCAAAAAAAAACAAGGGTGCTGTAAGTCGTCTTAACGCCCATACAGTGGTACTCTATTTAATCTGTGGCCCATACAAACGTACTTCGAATATTACAACTCGGCTGTTAGTCAATTATTATTTTTATGTTGGTAATTGTACGCGAAAATCTTTCTTTAGCCTTTCCGGGTTAGCCACATCGAATCGACAAACCGATCGACGCATCGATGGATAAAAATGCATAGAAAATATTGTCTGTGGGTAGAACTTGATCGCCGTGAAATGTCAAATCACAAACATTTTATTTTCGCTTTCGGACCTATCGGTCGATCGATGTTCCATGGTTGTAGGTAATAAATATATTTGTATTATAATATTTATTAAGTTAAAAAAAACACTAACACAACAATTATTTAATGCAAAAATATTATTTTAATTGTGCGACAAATAGTAATCGAAGCTCATTTGATATTGAGAACGCAGACTTCGCGATTACGCGATAATGCAGTGTATTAATGTGATTTATAAAATGTTGCCAGGTGGAGTTATCTTGGGAGTATGACATGAATGTGTTGGAGCCACGATCGTTGTGCATCTTGTGGTGTAACGACCGCCTCTACGTCAAGTCTGTACTCGTTGACCAAATGGAGCTACCCACACGAGGGTTAGTATTTACTTGTATTAACAAGTTACACGTAGGCGCTTATAGGAACCAGGCGCCTGACCAAAAAACACGATCGCCAATCAAATCGGCGCGTCGATCGATACAAATGCATTGGAATTATATTCTATGGGACGAGAGCCTGATCGACGAGAAACGTCAAATCCCATACATCTGGTTTTCGGTGGGTATTTCGATTGGATTATCGATTGGCTCTTTGGTAAGGCCCGTGGGCTTAATTACGAGCTATAACCGTCTTCGACGACAAGACGTTAAATGAACATTAAATATGGAAATACCAGCTCTATTCCGTTAAATATAGAGTTAAAATATCGATATCTATTTTCTAGCAGGCAAAGAATTCATGTATCCAATATGGAGGCATTTTTAATGTCAACCTAATACAAACAATATGTCTATGGGGAATAGTACTGATATTTCCATATTTAATATTTACTTAACGTCTTGTCGCTAAAGACGATCACAGCTCGTAAAGTCCCACTGTGCGCAGGTTGATACTATTTCTTTCTTCTATTTCTACTATAAAAAGATAAATCGAATTATTTACGAACATTGGGTTGGGCTGGATTAATGGGTACATGTGTAAGCCTTTGGGTTCATAGGTGTAGAAAACATTTGAACCACAAGTATAATACTTGTTACACATTTTTGTTCATATAAAACATGTAACAGGCGTTAGAATTCAATTGAATACTAAGAAAGACTGATGATTATAGTACGGCCTCAATTTAATAATGATTCTCTAATTTCAGGAAAAGAAACGTAGACTTTAGCAGCAAACTTTGTACCCTGAAGCGGGAATTCGCTGAAATACCTAACAGAGGCTCAGCTAGTTTCTATGACAACTGCAGCAGATAGCATTTAGCTTCTGTGCCATACAAGGACATTATTTAAAGGCAAATTAAGATTTAGATGACTGCATAGTCATGACAAGTGATCGCGCATGGAACTGCGTGGTATATGTACATCGCGCTTCAAGTAAAGGCGCTCTCCCACGCACACAAAGCGATCAGCGTGGAACGGCATATTGCAAAGTCGAAATGCAAGCCCGTGATCGGTACCAACCTTGGATGAAGTAACAGAAGTAACAAATTCTCCTTTTTTGGTGTTGCCACTAAAATGGACACAGTAAAATTATTAAAAAAATGCATTTTGTCAAAAAATAGAGGTGATGATAAAATAAAAGACTCGCGCCGTTGCGATTTGAGCCAAAAGGGAAGATTTGTTCAACGCCGAAAATAATTTGTTCGCTTTCATAGATTATGAGATTGCTCTTTTAGTAGGGAATCGTTGTGCACATTGAAGCTAATAACGATTCCCTACTAGACGAGGTGAGGCAGAGCTCTCATTGGCTAAGCTGACGCGATTTGATTTGGCTACTGCCTACATAATCTACAGAAATATAAACTAAAATAAAAAAAATACAGTGAGAGAGAAGAATGACTTCGTGATCGTGAGAAGACTTGTGTAAATAAAATCTTATATATTATTATTATGATATGATCTAAAAAAATATAAGTAGATGACTATTTTATAATTATAATTAAGTATTTCCCAAAATGTGCTTTAGTACAATCCCAATTAAATAAGTAGGTATTCAAACAAATTAATTTTGAGGATATGCTAAGTAGGGTAGGTTAAATTGTTAGAGATATTGATCTCAATTTGAGAGCCATTGCTCACTTTGTAAAAGCGTTGGATGCAGTATAATATAAGTTGCAATGTATTTTACATTTCATCTATGAAGTATGAACTTACTTATCATAGATTCTAGCTAGCTACTAAAATAGATTAACAGTTTAGTATATACATAGGTAGGTACTTAATGTTATGTCTGTACTACACTATTTATCTATTTTAAAAGTATTAAGAGTGTTTAGCCATACTTATATTCAAGTTCGGAAATAAATTCGTGTCAATGCTCATAATTTTCGTAACTTGATATAAAATATACATTAGCCTAACTATGAAACGAAATTTTGTCAGATCGCTATTATCTTTGATTGCAATTGGAACTGTCTTTTATTGCATTGAAATAAGAGCGATGATAATTAAAATTTTCAACAAAATGACAGATACCATCCGTTTTCATTTCAGTGTTTAGCGTGTAAAGCGCTTTATTAACTATCTATCATGCTAAAAAAACTTATTTTTGTAAAGGCAAAAAATCATTCAAAACTAAACAAGAAAAGCCATCTTTTCTTTTTAGGTATTTGTTTTTTTAAGCACAATGGAATTTTTTACAATTTATTATCATTTAAATATATTGCAGAAATCACCCATCTACTAATTATTGTAACAAGTTTATGTCAGTAGAATCGTGAGCGACGATTTAACATGCTCTCTGAGGCACATTGTTTTTTACATTTTTTGTAAATTAAATACATATGATGTTTGAGCTAGAGTGTATACCTGTTATTTTTATGGTCTTTTTTATATTTCTTAATGAAAAAAAAATTTTAAACCCTTAATTCTTTTATCTTGTTCTTGAGAAAGGAATAGGTCATTAATATGTTTTCAAAGGCGTTTGACTTTAGAAATAAATATAATGTATAATGTTCTATCACTTTTTGTTACACAAAGTTTAAATTGAACAGTGTTTTGTCACTTTCCCTTACGATAACATTATTTAATTAGAAACTTAGACGAAATAATTAGAAAGGGTAAAAAGTCAAAACCTTTTCATTAATTAACTTTGCTTAATATGTTTGTAAGTGAGGAAATCTAGCTGATGTTTAATTTAAATTTATTAGGTATACCATTATGTAAATATTTTATTTATTTAATAAAAACAATATCTAAAAGATAATACTTGCCGATAATAAAAATATTTTTGGATCATTTTTAAAGTTTCATTTAAATAACCACACCAACTTTGTATCTATCACTGTGAAACAAATTACCCCTGTATAGTAGGCAGGCACCAAGCAGTTCAATTTTTAAAAGGCTCGTTTACACTCATTTTATGCAAGCATAGATTTTGTACGGTATATTTTATGTATTGTACGCAGAGCACGCAACGTAAGCTCTCAAAAAAAAAACAATTTTTCCCCGTTTTCCCCAAAATTTTTCATAAGTGCTGCGTTCCTATTGGTCGTAGCGTACATATTATATATAGCCTATAACCTTCGGCGATAAATGGGCTATCCAGCACTAAAAAGAACTTTCAAAATCGGTTAAGTAGATCCAGACATTACGTCGTAATCTCTGGATTTACTGAACTATAATATTAGTAGGTGTTACGTATCTAAATAGCTGGCTGGTTTCCAAATCCTTTTCCTTTCCTAATTTCCTTGTCCTTTGCCTTTTAATGTCCTCGAAGTGTTGAACTAATTTAAAAAACAAATATCGGACAGAATTAAAAACAATTGATGTCGAGGTGAGAAAAGTTGCATAAAAATATTAGCCGCGAGTGCGCGAGTGTAACCAAAATTATTAACATAATTATAAAATAACAAATCAAGAAAACCCCGGGGTGAAGAATATTGGTGTTAAAATATGTGTGAGTACTTTTCCTATATTTCCTTTTCCACCAGCTAGCTGTAAAACCAAAGTTTGTCGACATTTTATTTACTGGGTTACCAACCACCCAACATTTGGTCCTTCGAGCCGGATTTTCTTTTGGTATATTTGCAGTATAGTATTATTTATGTGGTGTATTTTATCTATTCAATACCTATATCTAAATAATTGGGGTTTTTCTTATTAATATATAAGTAATATCTATTCATATTCGAATTTACTTATACCAACCTTATTGTCATATTTTATTTTACTTTCACGATTGTATTTCTTTTATTCTATTCAAAGAATGGCGACCGTTAAAGATCAAAATGAATATGAAATCCAATTAAAATATAATATTTCTCGTAAAGAGAGATTTTTTATGCGTATTCAACGACTTTTCGACTTGGCAAAAGGTGTTGAAAGTGATAGAACTAAAATAGATTCTTTTTTGTCAATGGTCGAGGAGATCAATAAGATTCGTAGTTCATTCGAGGAAGCATGCGAACAAATTATAATGCTTCAATTACGATTTAAACCGGACTTTGTGCCTACTACGGCCGAAAGTGATTCTTTCGACCAATTATTTTATGAAATGTTCATAATACTTTAAAATTATCAAAAACCTGTGTAACGGAAGTTTCTGTAAATAAAAGTTTTAATAGCGTGCAACCTAGATTGCCGCAAATTGATTTGTTTAAGTTTGATGGTAAGCTTGAGAATTGGGTCACTTTCAAGAACACTTTTCTCCATCTCATCCATAATAATCCGACCATCGGAAACGTTAAAAAGTTCCACTATCTGCTTTCGGTAATGAGCGGTCCCGCTCTACAACTTATAAAGACTCTACCTATATCAAACGAAAATTATGGCATCGTTTGGAAGTCTTTGTTTGATAGGTACGAGAACAAACGTCTATTTAGATAAGTTGTTTAATTTTAAGTCATTGTCTAATGAATCCGTTTTTAATTTAAATTTATTTTTAGAGAACTTTAATGAAAACGTTAAGGATCTAGAAAGTTTAAATATTATTAATTTAGGTAGTTTTATTTTATTTTACATAGGTTTTAAGAATTTAGATCCGTTGACTAGGCGTCATTTTGAGCAACAGAATAGTCAAAATTATATTAAAAATGAAATTCCCACTTACGAAAACTTAATTTCGTTTGTTACCACGAAAGTGCGTGTTATGGAAATGTCTGAAAGTAGGTTTTCCAAACCTACTACTGGCACAAAAAATGTAATTCCGAAAACATTATCTAAAAACGTAAATAATAAAACTTGTTTGGCATCAACTTCTGTGAACAACTCTAATAAAAATAAGCAGAATAAGTTATGCTCATTTCTTCTTCTTCTTTTTTGAGGAATGGCAAAGGAACCCTCAGCAGTGAAGGTATTACTGCCAGTGTCGTATTGTTAGGGTTGGGACGGTGTGTTGTTCCAAGAGGAACTATCTGTAAGGGGGGTATAGTTAAAAGGAAATATATATATAATAAATAAATATTAATATAGGTATATGATAGTAAATTATATTAAGCCAAAAGCGATGTATGAGGATAATAATTATAATAGATATTATTGTATATAAATAAATAATTCACATTATAATAAATTGATAGACTATGAGAATGATAATTTGTTATCAACAAATAAAACGGGGTAAATGTTAGAAACAAAAAATAACCAAACGGTAATCATAAAAAAATATAATAATTATATGAAAAATGTGCAAGAAACCTGGCGTCGTCATGATCTGAGTACGCCGGCGCGGCGCCAGGCGAGCTAAAACACCAAATAAGTACGTTTACAACTTAATATTATGGTGAGATATAAACTGAGACATAGCTTTAACAGAGTTTAAGTTTTCAAGGGATAGGATAGAGTTTAGATTAGCTGGGAGGGGGGCCTTGTTGGATATTAGGAAATTATACATGGGAGAGGAGTCATATTTGGGACATTGGAAAAAGATATGGGAAGGATCACCGATATCAGTGCCGAATTACAAATATTGGAATCCACAATTTTGAGCCTGGCTAGGTGGGATGCCGATGAGCAATGACCCAGACGCAATCTCGATATAATAGAAGTAGAGCATTTATTTAGGCGAATTTTAGAAAACCAGGGTTTGAATTTAATAGAAGGTTGAATTTCAAAGAGATGTTTACCTTTTTTAAGGCTGGACTTTTTCCAAAAGGTATTCCAGGATTTTTGGAGTGTTAGAGTTGGGATCGACAGGAGGTCATGAGGATATGTGGAGAATGACGTTTTTTGACCGTGAATCGTGGCATCTTTGGCAAGTTGGTCTACCCATTCATTACCTAAGATACCTATATGGCTGGGTATCCAGGCCAGCGTAATATTGCTTCCATTTAGGGAACATAATCTAATTATGTGTTTAATTTCAAGAGATATGGGGCAAATATAATTTTTGGAAAAAGGGTTGGAGGTGATTGATTGAATGGAACTTAATGAATCAGAGAGAATAAGGGCATTGTTAAGTTCATTTTCGAGGATAAATTTTAAACATTCCAGGATAGCCAGGTGTTCTCCTGAGAACACTGAGTTATAAAAAGGGTATTTAAATTGCTTATAGTAGCCAGAGTTATGGTGGAGAAAGGCAGTCCCAACCGAACCAAGATCCGATAATTTGGAGGCATCGGTGGAAAATATGTCATGATTATGCCATTTATTGGAAATAATTTTGTTGAGGGTGGAATTAGGATTTACGGAATCTTTATTTAGACCTAATGAATATAACGAGGGAGTAAATATAATAGATTCATAATCATAGTGGAAAAGAGGATGACAGGGAATTTGTTTAACAATAGACTTAATACCATTTAGGAATAGAAGACTTTTAACTAAGCAGGGAGAGGGTTTGTGTTTCCAAAAAGGTTTCGACGAAATATATTCACTAAGTAACTTTAATTTAGGAAATAGAGGGTGGTTAAGAAAGGATTTAATTCTACTTAAATAACGATCAGAAAGAAATTGTCTTCTTAGGTTAAAAGGAGGGTCAGAACATTCGATTTGAAGGGAATTTGTAGGTGTAGATTTCATAGGCCCTAGAATGGCGCGATGGCATTTACTTTTATTTATGGATTTTTGGGAATCGAGAGTAAGGAAGGAACCATAGTCAATTACACTTCTGACAATAGCATTATATATTAATCTTAAGTTGAAAGGGTGGGCTCCCCACCAGACACCTCTCAAAGCTCTAATGATGTTAATACAATTTTCAGTTTTACTAATAGTTTTATTGATGTGAGAAACATTAGACATTTTGCAGTCAAATGTTTTGCCTAGGAAATTAATTTCTTTTACAACTTTTAATATTTGATTATTATAAGTGATTTTGAGGGAAGGAAGTTTGCGCTTGTTGGATAACACTACTACCGAGCTTTTAGAGGGAGATAAGGAAAGGAAGTCAGAAATCAAGCCAAGAGTGGAGAGAGGAAAGAGATAGATTAAGATTGTTGGCGGCATCCAAAACATCAAGCCCTGAAGAGTAAATTAGTAGGTCATCCGCATATTGCAGAACTCTGCAATCAGACAACCCCCAATCAAGGTCATGTGTGTAGATGTCATAAAGAAGGGGACTAAGGACAGAACCTTGAGGAAGACCTCTACGAACAGTCCTAGGGGGAACAATTTTGCCCGAAACACGGAGAGAAATATGTCTTTCGGTGAATAGATTAAAAAGAAAAGTTGTAATTTTACTAGGGACTCTCAGCTGTTGCAGTTTTTGCCTGAGAGTAGAAAGATTTACATTATCGTAGGCCGCGGAAATGTCCAGGAATGCAGCTACAACAGATTCATTACGGGAAAATGATAGATAGATGTCAGTAGAGAAGAGGCTTAAACTGTCAAGAGTACAACGGCCCTTCCTAAAGCCATATTGAGCAAGCAGACCGTTGTGTTCGAGGAACCATTCAAGTCTGTTCTTTATGAGATGCTCAGCAATCTTGGAGACACATGAGGAAAGAGCAATGGGCCGGAAAGAAGAGGCGAGATTGGGATCTTTGTGTGGTTTCAAAATAGGAATAATAGTTTGATTTTGCCAGGATGGAGGGATTACACCTGAGTCTACAATAATATTAATTAAATTTAGTAAATAGGAAAGAGAGTTATGTTTGGATTTAGATAAAAGGATGTAGGGAATTCCATCCGGCCCAGGAGCTGACATGGGCTTGACTCGTTTAAGGATAAATTTTAGTTCATCTAAAGAGAAAGGAAATCCAAAAAGAGAGCAAGAGGGAGTAAAAGAAGATCTATTTTTAGGATTAAGGGCATCACGGGGAATAGTAGGCTGAGTGGTAACGGAGGAAGTGCTAGGATTGGAGGAAGGAAAAGGTAATGAAAGTGAGTCCATAAATTCATCAACCCATTCAAGAGAGTATGCAGAAGGAGATGAATGTTTGTAGGAGGAACGGTAACGTCTAATGTTTTTCCAAACAATTGAGGGAGACGTATCAGGACTTAAGGAAGAGCAAAAGGATTTCCAACCTAATATTTTTTTTTTTTTTAAGAGTCGTTTGGTGGCGGCTTGAATATTTTTCAGATCAATATAATTAGTAATATTTACAATGGAATTACATTTAATCTCTGCCTCTTTACGTTTTTTAATAGCAGCAGAACATTCTGATTCCCACCAAGGAGGAGATGATTTATGACTTTTGAATGTGTTCTTTTTAGGAAGGGATTTAGACGCGGCAGAAATTAATGCCTCATAAAATGTTGTATAACAGTGTAGAATGTTGTTGTGTGAAGGAGGATCAAGAGATGTGATTAACTCTTCCAAAGTGGAGCTGAAGAGATCCCAGTTCGAAGAGTCATTAATTACGTACGGGATCAAGGGAGTTAGGGGATCAGGGTTGGGAGTCTTAATCGGAGAAGAAATTATAATTGGAAAATGGTCACTGCCAAAAGTAAGTGGAAGGGGGGACCAAGATAGAAGCGAGGCTAAATTAGCAGAACATATAGAAAGGTCAACAAAGCTATTGTTAGAACCAGGGGGTGTTCTTCTGGTGGGAGAACCATCATTCAGAATGCAGAGATTGAATGAGTCAATAATATTATCTAATAGGAGGTTACTGAAAGGGTGGGAATTAGGCGCCCCCCAAAGGGGGTGGTGGCAGTTGAAATCACCTAATAAGACAATAGGGAGAGGGATATTTTGTATAATATTTTTTAGGTGGGGGATTACTGAAGGGTCTCTTTTAGGTATGTAGATAGATATATAGGAAATATTATTTACTTTGGCTGCTACTATGTTAAAATTAGAATAGGAAGGGGTAGGGATGAGAGAGTAAGGAATGTTATTCTTTATCAGTAAACAGGCACCTCCCCAGCCATCGGTTCTGTCATCTCTAAGGCAAATATAACCAGAGAGACAGAACCTAGAGCTGGGTTTTAGCCAAGTTTCACAGATAGAGATAATAGTAGGTTTTTTTTTTTGGGTGAGATGAAGTAATTCAGCTTTATTTTGCTGAATACTTCTTATGTTCCACTGAATAATTTTTAAATCCATTTTGGAATGCTGATGAGATATTACGGACCATGATGAGGGCAACGTCGTTCGGTAAGTTAGAATTGGAGACAATATCAATGATTGAATGGAGAAGAGATTGAATAAGAGAAAGACCAAAGTCTTGTGGCGGAGTTGCAGAGGATGAGAGGGGATAGCCACAACCATTCACAGGTGAAGGAATAGCAAATTCTTTTAAAATATTTTGATGGGCAACCATGTCATAGCCCTGGGAGGAAGGAGAACGACCCCTAAATTTATAAGGAGACCTGGATTTGCGGGACGGAGCAATTTGGGGGAAAGGATGAGACGAAATAACCGTTTTGGTAAGATCCTGCTGGGAAGCGGAGACTTCAGAAAATATTTTTTTAGCCAGGGGGGTTTTCTGGCTGGCTTGAAAATATGGAATGTTTTCTTGCGTCATAGTTTTTTTAATAGTATATTGCCTCATTGTTTCTGGGCATGATTTGGAGATTGCAGTGTGGGCTCCGTGGCAGTGGAGGCAAAATAATTGAGAAGAGGAGCACTCGTTTCCATCATGATCTTGTGAACATTTAAAGCACCGGGGGGAGGACCGGCATTGTGACCTTGTGTGACCAAAACGGCAACAACGGAAACATTGTATAGTTGGGTAAACATAAGGTTCTATTTCAAAAGACGTGTAGAAAAGGAAAATCTTATTTGGAAGAAGTTGGCCATCGAAAGTTAAAACGACCGTCTCTGTCGGAACCCAAGTGATCTCCTCACCTTTCTTGACCTTACGACTAAGACGTCTTGATTTTATAATTTTGCCACAACCCTGGGGCAGGCAAACTTCATTAACAATTTCTTCGTGTGAATATTCAGAAGGAATCCCTCTAGCCAGGCCCATTCTGCTTATATTAAAAGATGGAATGTAAATTTTGTAATTATGGTGAGACCATATATCATTAGATATGAATTTATTAGCATCTTCAAAATGTTTAAATTCTATGGACAACCTGTTACGCCCAATTTTTTTAACACCGTCCTGCAAAATTTGTTTAAAATTATTTTTATATAGAAAGGCGCCGAATTTTACTGGATGGAGAGAGTTGGGAGAGGCTGGCTCACCTATTAACTCAGCATAAACTATGAATGGGCCAGAATCAGTTTTAGAGTATAATTGACGATAATGTAGGGAAGGTGAGGCCAGCCTCACCTTCCCTACATTATCGTCAACTACTATACTCGTAACTTGAGAAGGTATTAGATCGGTTAGGACTGGGTCTGTGCTTATGATTGGATCTTGGGTTAGGATTAGGCTTTGAGAAAATATTGGTTTGTTAGTATTTTTAGGGGGAAGGGATGGGAGGGAGAAGTTAGGAGTGGGTCTTAAATCGGAATTTATTAAAGCTTTTTTAAATGAGGAGCAGGGAATCGGCTCCTTCATTTTGTTTTTAATTGTAATGCTTTTTACTTCTTTTTTCTTTTTTGTATCAACAAAGGAAGAGGTTAAAATAACATTTGCTCCAACAGGAGGCGTAGGAAAAATTTCATCTGAGTCCATAAGGACATATTGATCGGGATTAGGATCTGGAGGGTCGGGATTAAGGTTAGCTATATCCATTGTTACTTAAAATCATAAACTCACCGGAGGTTGGCAGAAAACACTCACGCACTCAACCAAATAAAATAAATAAAAAAAATTACTAATATTATATAAACTACTAATTATAAGAAAAAATAAATAAATAAAAAGATAGGAATAGGAGTAGAAGGAACGAGAGAATTTGAAGAACGACGACAAAACAATATGTTTTTGTTAAATTTTCGGACTTCCAAAGTTTGTTATTTTTATATCCACATGAACCGCAGATGGTAACGATTATTTTACGATTAACACAAATTAATCAAAGGCACTATAATTAATTGTAAACAATTATTAAAGCTGAGGTAAAAACAAAGCCGCCATCTTCCATAGATCAAGCTCAATCTGCTCATTTTGTAATAAAGATGGGCATTCAATCTATAAATGTTTTATATTTCTTAATTTATCTGCGAAGGAAAGGTTTGACAGAGTAACTGAACTAAAACTCTGTAAAAATTGTTTACGTGAAGATCACACGTATTCTAAATGCCCTTCTATACTTCTATGTTTCTATGGATCTTCTTTGTCTATGGATGTGCATCTGGATTGAGAGATCTTATCAAAACCAAACAAAATGACTATGTTGGCATTTCGTAGCATAATGTAGAAACTTATATATGAAATATTTTAATTTGTAAAGGCGAGGAAAAAAAGTTAGCGTCCAAAAATAGGAGCTCTCAATCCTGACGTTTTTGAAAAAATATAATAAAATATTTTTAGAAGTATTTACTCTATGTTATATTTTTTTGTACTAACATTCAGTACACACATCGTAAGAAATAATCATAAGAATTTAAAATATTTGGAGGTAAAATGAAGAAGATATAAGGCAAAACATGGATCTCTCAATACAGACGTTTTAGATTGAGTGATCCTTTGAAACACCAAGTTAGGCTGAGTAGAAGCAAAAGTTGATTATCCCAACATTTAATAGTACTTCTCGACATTATCGCAAAAAAATAATAAATATCCAAATGACAACCGTAAAAAAGTTTTAGCAACTTCGTCATTTTTAAAACATCAGGACTGAGTGATCTATATTTTCACATATATCTACTTATACTTTCATCGCACGGAAAATCTAAAATTCTACGAATTATTAAAAAAACATCTTCTAAATCCTGGCATTTAAACAATTTGTGTAAAGATTGCACTTTATTAGATTTATAGATTCCAAATTTACCGATACAGCAGTCGTGAAGGGTGACCATGTTTTGTTTTTAATTTTTATGAAGCATGGCATATTATTCTGTAAATATTTATAGTTTAACTTTCATTTTAATGCAGTAAAATTACAAGTTGTGTGTAAATCAATGCTAAAAAAAATACATAATAAACGATTTGATTTGCCTATTGATTTAAGTGTATGGAATGAAATCCACTACAAACTACTGTCACTGATGACGCCGCTCCCCTGAGAGGCGAAGTAATTTAGATATTAATATGTTTCGTTTTGACGTTTATTTAAGCACAGAATACTGGAATACTATATTGTGTGAAGGTACTATGGAAGTATAAATATCAAGGAAATGCTGTAATAATTTTCACAAAGTACAAATTACTTGTTAAACGTTTCTCTGTGTAGTAATCCATTTTGTATTATCACTTTTTGAGCATTGAATGATTATAATCACTTGTGTTCTCATTAGGGTTCCGAATTTATTTATTTTTTCAAAAAAAGAACTCTTCTTAGGTGTCTGTTTGTTTGTCGGCATGAATATCTCGAGAACCGCTGGTCCGATATACTTGAAATTTGTGGTACTTATATATATATTATATATATATATATTTAGTAAAATATCTCCTAATAGGTGTAGGTGTAAAAGGATTCAAGTCAAAGATAAGCGCACGTTAGGCTGTCGGTCCTAGTTTCACTATATAAACTTGTGAAACTGTTTACCGATGGGTGATTAAGTCTAAAAAAATACCGCTATGAGTTCGCCACTTGTTCAGTGTAGTGTAGACTCACAATTTGCTACGAGGTGGAAATAAACCCCTCCGCTACCTTCGGAACACACCGCGGGTGATTTTTTTGTATTGACTTTGTGTCGCGGGTAGCTATATTGTGTTCTAATTTTTAGACTATTTTGGGACTTAGGGTACTTCCTGGTATTTATAATATCTTTTTTTTTTAAACATTACCGTTTAAAAGAAATTTAAAATGACTAGGTTAAATGTATGTGGTTTAAAAAAACTTTTTTAAACACATTATTAGTGTTTACGGGTTTTCAGGAGATTCAACGGTTTTGTTACGGGATTAGTCTAGACTTTAGGTACCGCTTTTCAGGTAGCTCGAAAATTTGAGATCAGTCGTAATTATAACGGTATCCAGATATATTTTTAAGGCATCAATCTGTGGGTTTACCGTTTTTCAACATTAGTCTATGGATTTACTGGTATTAGTAAACACTAAAATTTGTTTCGGAATCAATCTGAATTTGTATGGTTTGGCATATGTTCATACCGAGTACCAACAAAAAAAAAACATGGTCACCCTACACGACTTGCTGTATGGGTAAAATTGAAATCTAAAAATATAATAAAGTGCAATCTTTACACAAATAGTTTAAATGCCAGGATTTAGAAGATGATTTTTTAATTATTCGTAGAATTTTAGATTTTCTGTGCGATGAAAGTAAAAATAGATATGTGTAAAAATATAGATCACTCAGTCCTGATGTTTTAAAAAAGACGAAGTTGCTATAACTTTTTAACGGTTATCATTTGGATATTTATTTATTTTTTGCGATAATGTCGAGAAGTACTATTAAATGCTCGCATAGTCAACTTTTGCTTCTACTCAGCCTAACATGGTGTTTCAAAGGATCACTCAATCTAAAATGTCTGGATTGAGAGATCCATGTTTTGCCTTATATCTTCTTCATTTTACCTCCAAATATGTTGAATTCTTATGATTATTTCTTACGATGTGTGTACTGAATGTTAGTACAAAAAAATATAACATAGAGTAAATACTTCTAAAAATATTTTTTTATATTTTTTCAAAAACGTCAGGATTGAGAGCTCCTATTTTTGAACGCTAACTTTTTTTCCTCGCCTTTACAAATTAAAATATTTCATAAATAAGTTTCTACAATATGTTACGAAATGCCAATATAACCATTTTGCTTGGTTTTGATTAGATCTCTCAATCCAGATGCACATTGTCTATGGATAGTTCTCGATCGCCGAGAAACGTCAAATCACATACATTTTATTTTCGCTTTCGATCGATCGACGATACTATTTAATTAAAATGAAGAATATAATTTAAAAACTTTCTGTATGGCATATGCCCTTGTCTTTCCCAAAAGGATAAATAAATCATCATCTAAGTTTAAAAAAAAAACTGTCTACTGTGATTATTTTTTGGTTTTACCTTTTTGCCCTTTTTTTTCCGACCATTATTCTTTCAATAAAATTGTACAGTTTTCCATTAAATGTCTAGCTTAACATCAAAAGTTGTTTTAGGATTATCTTGTGCTATTACAGTTGGAATAGTCAGCTACGTACATTTAAAACAAACATATGATAGGTAAAAATTATGATAAAAGTGATAAGAAAATATTTAGAATACTTTTGGTTACGTGCCTTTATAAATCATCCAAGTCCATCAACACATTTACATTTTAACAAACATAAAAGTAATCTCTGACAGTGGCTGATCCAGGAAGCTATGCCCACAGAAAATAGCCTAAATATACCCCATGTTAATTTGGTTGCACAATAATAATTGTAAACACATGCCTGTAAATTGGGTATAACATTTGCATGAAATGTCATTATAGGTGTAAAATTTACTGTAGTCTTACTTTAACTTGTATATGTATAAAGAAATGTTTTGGTATGCAGGCTACTTCCTCAATTTACTGGCATCTTCACTTTGTTGTGACCAGTGTAATCCTGAATAATATTAGTAACAAAACTACTCATTTCGTAAAAAATACCTAGTAGGTATTATAACTATTAAACAAATTTTCTTTTAATTTCAGGGACAAAATGCATGAAGGAGTTATAAAGGATGTGGAAAGACAACAACGAAGAAAAATTGAAAATATTTACCTATTGCAGAAACAAACTGAATTAACACAACAATTAAAAAAAGACTTAGAAAAAAGTTAATTTATAAACCATGTGGCACACATTTGCACTTATTTGTTAGTTTAAAATAGCATATTCCTATTTTTGTTTTTATAATTTCTATCCAAATATGTGACGAGCTACTCACTTCTTTGATGTAGACTCATACCATCGGCTACAATGAGGTGGGATTAAAAAGAAAGAAAAAAAGACCCAGCGGAGGGTGTCTTCGGGGCGAGGCCATTTAGGTTGTCGGCACCCATGATAATATTAATTTTATTTATAAATCTGTAAGTGTATATTGGATAAATCTATTCACACAAAATAAACCAATCTAAACTAGAGAAGGTGGCATGATGCAAAGAAATTGCTTCTATATCATCTCTCCTCTCAATACAGCTGTGTGCCATATAGCCTCCTAATAAAATGCACCTGTGTAGTAAGTGGAAAATGCCTAGAAAATAATAGCATAATTCTATCAAACCCTTAGAATTTATGAGTAACCTGTTTACATTATCTAGAAAAAAAAACAAGTGGTACTATTACATGTTTATTAAACTAGTCTAATGATATTATAATAAAGGTATTTACTAAGTACACTACTTTTTTGTTTCATTTATCCTTAAGAGCATCTAAGTAAACATCTTGAAGATTCAAATGTGACCCTGTTGGCTTATTATCTAAAGTATCTACAAAATTATCAAGTATTAGTTTTTCTTTAGCTATAGCAGCAAGACTTTCGAATGTTCTTGGTTCCCATGAAGCTAAATCAGATAGAGATTTCCGATCAAGCATTATGTTTGCTCTTTCTAACCCTTCCTTAAGTGTGAATTGGGTAATGTTATGTTGCTCACAGGCTGCTGTAATTCTAGCATCCCAAAGTTTTCTCATATCTTCCTTTTTTAACTCTCTACCTTTTGTTGCATAAACTAAAGCTCTGTGGAGAACTTTGATACCGATAGTATAGCAATTACGACGACGACCTATGTAATGCGCGGCTAGTCTGAACATTCTGCGTTTCCTCCAAAACTCATCAGGGCCTCTGACACGCAACCAAGAAATTGCAGTAGTAAACACCATCGTGTAATTACTGCAACCTAAAAATAATATTATTAAGCATTTATTTACTGTTAAATATATATATATATTTTAGGTTATATATAATAATATAGGTTTTTACTATTATATTTGGCTTGTATATTGTCCTACCTGTTATATATATTTAAAATAAATGACCAAAACGTCTCTTCGAGTAATTTAATTCAATTTTCAATATTATTAGCCTTGATTATAAAACATTGGCCGACTGACTTTAATCAATGACTGACTGACTGACTACTGACTGGTTACGGAGTAGAGATGTAAATAATTGATTCTAAAAAAATTTTGTTTAATCGATTTTTGTAAAGAGCTTCATCTCGAATACTGAGTTGCACGAAAGTGTCCGTTAAAGTAATTGTAACGATTAAAATAAATTAAATTATTATTTTGAGTTTATTTTGGTGCAACACAGCCTAAAACTCTGTGAGCTAAAAGAAGTTTTAATCGTGAATTTTGTAAAATCTATGCGCTGGAAAAGACGCGTTTTTGTAAACCCCGCCATCTGCTGCTCTCCAAGTGCTGCATCTATAGCACGGCCAACCCAAGTTACGGCATAGAGTCGCGATTGGCGAGTTATTGTCATAATGTATAGGAATTTTACTCTATCTCTCATATGTGTACTTCCTTTAATAAGCCTTCTCCTATATTTTTAACCTAATGTACCTACTTTCTGTTATATAACACATCAAACAAGCATAATGCATCATGACGTGGTACAAATTCTACAAATTATATTAATCAAATATTCTATCTTTTCTTATAAACGGTAAATACAGACCGTTCACTGTAAGTTTCTTGATGGATAGTTATCTCAACTAATTGTCAAATAATGACAGATAACTTACTAAAGGTTAAATTTTGAAACAAATGTGTTTCTTGATGGATAGTTAAATTGACTATCTGTTAAATATAATCAAATAATAACTATGATTTTAACAAATAGTTAGTTATTTTGACTACTCAAAAATGAGTGGTTAAACCATTTAATCTCTAGTAAGATACGAATTTGGTGTTATAAATTGAAGTGTTTGTGTTGCGTTTTATTGCAAATTATCTTATTAAAATTAATTTGAGCATTGAAAAATATTTTTCCTATTTTAAAAGTTCATAGCAACTCTTAGGATGAAGAATGTTTTAGGACAAACAGACGTAAAAAAACTTTCCGTCCCAGGAAAGAAAATTTAAAAATTTGGAATAAAAATGAATTCAAAGAAAGGTTTAGAGTTAATAAAAAAACCTGTTTATGGCTCGTAGAAGAATTAAAAATTGTTTCTTCAACGCCAAACAATAAGGTAAGAAAATAACTTTATATTCATAGTGAAGTGAGGTTAGGTCAAACAATAATTGAGGTTATTCAAGATGTCCTGTATCAAAACCTAATTAGGTCAGGGTCCCCATAAAGGGGTAAAATCACAATAAAACTAGCTATATTTTTTTAAATGACCCATTTGATGTTCTTATTATGGTCATGCAGTTTTGAAATTTTGAATTATCATTAACATACAGTTCTTACCACTTACTGGATATTTATTTAAATTATTGTTACAGAAATCATGCTGTCAGTGTAGAGGATCAAATATTATTAACTTTAAGATTTTATGCAACTGGAAATATACAGAAATGTTCATTTTTATTTGGCCTACATAAAACAACAGATTGCAAAGTTGTACTTATAAATATAAAAACTGAAGATAAAATTAACGCATGGATGATGCCATTTTAAGTTGGGTGGAAAGTAACAGATAAGACATGTACATTGTGCAGTGTTGTCGTAGGGACTGCCAGACATATACTTGAAAAAGCCTAGTATTCACACCGATATTATTTTCAAGATGGAGCAGGATCATAGTATTTGGTTGAGTAGAGAGAGTAGTCTGTCTCAAGTCCGGGAACACTGCAGTTCAATCCCTGCCTCCCAACCACACTATGGACCCGGCACCCTCACAGAGAATCCATGTATAGCTAAAAACATTGTCTCATAGTCTTTCAAATGTCCCAACTTGATCATAACAATCTGTTAAGGTGTGAAAAAGCCACAGATATTGAAAAGTCTATAACCCTGCTTTGTGGTCACAAGTTCAGTAACACTGCAGGTCACACCCCCTGACCATGCGATGGGCCCAGCACCCACATAGACATTCAAAAATTCAGATGGCTACAAAAATTGTCTCGTGTTTATAAGTATATGTAATAAAAATATTAATAATCATACAGGTTTTTTTTTCTAAATAATCCAGCCATATAATATTGGATAATAATTAACATAAATTGATGATTTAAGATATAAAAATAAACAAATTAATCCATAGTAAATATGTTATCCTATATAAAATACAAATCCATACATATAAGTAATATTCATTATAGGGGTTCTGAAAAAAAAAAACAATCTTAAAAGGATAGAAAATTGGTATAATATCGAAAACAATAATCAATAGGTATCCATTAACCATTAATTTTTTTCCCAATTTTCAAATTCTTTTTTTTTGGCATTGGGAATAATTGGGATTGATTATTTAATGAAATTTTAATACAATTATCTAACCATAGCTTCAAGAATTAAAAATAAAAACACAAAATTTGCAACACTAGTACATAAATGGTTACCAATGCCTTAATATATTAAAAATAATAATAACAAATGGTTAACTTGAGTCTACTGATAACCAGTTGATAACTATAGTTAATTTTGTTTTAAGAAACATATTTTGCTGATGACTAATGATTAATGAATTTACTATAGTTGCTTAACTAATTGTTAAAGATACAAGTAGTCAAATTTAGCCATCCATCAAGAAACCGGGCCTAAGTAACTTGCATTTGGCTGTCATAATTTAATTTGACATTTGACTCGAACCTGCTTATATAAATATTTCCTCCATTTTGACAATCTAACGTTCATGTTATAAGAAACATAATGTGGCCGCTGGGTATGTAACATTTTATATTCCAGCGGCCATATTCTGTTTCTTATAACGTGAGCGTTAGATTGTCAAACTAACGATTTCCGTTAGTAGTGCTCTGTCCTCCAATCAGCGAAGATTAAAAAACTACTCTGATTGGAGGAGAGCGCGCTAATAGCGGAAATCGTTATTTTGACAATCTAACGATCACGTTATAAGAAACAAAATGTGGCCGCAGGTAACATACGGGCTGGTTGTAAAAAAAAACTTTTCGATTATGTTTTCATAAAATTGAAGGCGAATGCATTTGTTCAATTTTAAATGTGTTTTTCATGCTGTTTCATTTTGATATTTGATCTTATTTTTAAAACTTTATCAATATTTTCAACGGAATTTAATTGTAAGTCATTTTTTACTTCATGAAGCGACGCCATTTGAACGCAGATGAAATGCAATGAATGAGATGTTGGGATGTTTGTTGATTTTGATGTCAACAGACGCGTTATTTGCCGTCTTGGGTAGCGTTACACTTACATAGGAGATCCCGTTGGATCTAGTGGAGTTATTGTTAGCCCTTTGGGGACCAGTGAGTACTTGGCAATGAAAAACATCCGGGTATTGCCTTGGCCTGCACAATCGCTAGACCTCAACCCCATCGATCACCCATGGGACATGGTTCCCATAGAATCGTGTTTTAGAGGACGAGGTAACCACGCTCTACTACCATGTTAAAATCAAACTCTGATCTTTATAAAACATCCATTATTTATTTATTAAAAGATTTACTACAACAACAAAATTGTAACCAAGTAAACAAAACCGAGAGATGACAGACTTGAAAATGATTTTTTTAACAGAAGTGACAACAACCCAACAGCTGATTTGCTAAAATTCCATTGGGAGCGATTGCCACAGGAAAACATAACAGACTCATTGATTTTATGAATAATCGCTGCCGACAAGTTTTGAACAACAGAGGAAGCCACACTTTGTATTAAATTATCCAATTCTTTTAAAATACATTAATTTTGTTAAATTTTTTTAATTTAGTTACTTCAGTATCTTGGTTTTTACTACGTATGATACAGTGGTGACACATAATATTGTTAATTTATGTTAATAAAGGAACAATAAAAAACACAGATTTTATTGATCTTAAAGTTGACTCGGTTACCGCGTCGTGTATGTTGCATTTCTTTATATTTATGCTTATCTATCATCGTACCAGCCTTTCCCGCGTCAACTGCTGGACATAGACCTCTAAGGATCGCTACAACGACCGGTTCTGCGCTGCTTGTAGCCATCGGCTTCCCGCGAGTCTTTGTCAGGCCGTCTGCTTATCTATACTATATATAATATTATAAATGCGAAAGTAACTCTGTCTGGCTGTGTGTTACGCAACCATGCCTAAACTACCGAACCAATTTAAAATAAAATATGGTACAGCGATAGTCTAGACCCTGAGAAAGGAAATAGGCTACTTTTTAATGCGAAAAAAAGGCTGTAAGGGGTTGAAATGGAGGATGAAAGTTTGTATGGAAATTACGTCACTTTAAATACATATAATCCATTTAGATGAAATTTGGTATGGATATAGTTTGAGACTCTGGGAAGGACATAGGGTATATCACTTTTTAATGTAGAAAAAAATAGCCTTTTAGTACAAATACTATAATAGCGTATGATTTCAAAGAGATTTAGTTACTAATTATCAACTGGAGTAGTCCTATTTTCTGGCCGCTAAACCTTAGCTAAATGTATTCAAAACAATAACCAATAAATAAACCCAAGTATCATGTTTTATCCACATAATTTAACTAACTTTGAGGGGTACCCAGGGGTACCATATAATAATATTTTTTGAATTTAACGCGTTTTTTCGTTAATTACTTTTATTAGCTAGACTTTACGTAAAAGACAATGAATAATTTTAGACAGTAACAAAAAAAAATTGAAGCAAGTTTCGGGAATGTAGATACACAATGTAGTAACCCTGTTTTACAAACCAGTCATAGCAGAATCCCGTTTTCTAACGGAAATATTGGAGCTCATAACGCTTTTTCTATGCACCGATAACAAAAGCTTATTGTTTTTGTAACAATTTATTCATCACTTATAATGTATTTCAATATACTTCGATGCTTTCTTTTGACCTCGTGGATCTGTCACTGTTCTATTGGTAGAATTTTAAAAATCGATTAAATCAAAGATAACAATCAAATATTTTCTCTTTATAATTTTATTTTTTAATATTACTAATTACCCAGGATCACAATCACAATCTAAACTAAACTGTGACATGAGATCTTTTACACTACCCGGTAACGCAACCGATAACGATTACCTGGCATTATTGTTATTATTATATACCTTAGTATAGAGTAAACATACTTTAACTATAAATACCTACAGTTAAAGTATAGGTAAAGGTACTTATACTTCAATATTCGAACTAGTTCTTCAATTATTAGTCTCAAACTGAACACAATGCAATATGCTATTGTAATATGCTAAATAGTATAAAAGTTGACAGGGCTGATATTCTGAATAAAATCAAACAGTTAGACAAAAACAAAGAAGCTGGACCCGATGAGATCCCTTCATCATTCTTTAGGGAATGTGGATTGGAGCTCTCTCTTCCCTTACAGATTATCTTTAATAAATCATTGAGCACTGAAAAATTTCCGTCACGCTGGAAGATTGCTCACATAGTGCCTATTTATAAGTCTTGTGATAAATCCAAATGTGACAATTACAGGCCCAGGAGCATCCTCTCAACGGTCGCTAAACTGTTTGAATCATTGGTTTACGACTCTATGTATGGTCATGTCAGAGGAAAATTATCTGATAGTCAACACGGCTTTGTGAAAAATAGGTCTACTATCAGCAACCGTCTCGAGTATAAGAACCATATTTGTAATTCTTTTGCAAACGGAGGTCAAGTGGATTCCATTTACACAGATTTTAGCAAGGCTTCTGACAAGGTTAATCAAGCTCTACTCATTGAGAAGATTGGTGTCTATGGAAAACATGGCAGCCTTCTGCGTTGGGTTCGCTCATACTTGTCAAATAGAAGTCAACTTATTGCGGTTAAAGGATTGTCTCTTCCCCTGTTGAGCTTACTTTTGGTGTTCCTCAGGGATCTCACCTTGGTCCTCTGTTATTTGTCGTGTTTATAAATGACCTTATCTCTGAACTGGAATGTCCAGCACTTCTTTATGCTGATGATCTCAAAATATTTTCATCAGTTTCTGAAATTAATGGCTGTCTGAAGTTGCAAAGGGATCTCAATACTTTGGTAACATGGTCCAAAATGAATAGGATGTCCAGCACTTCTTTATGCTGATGATCTCAAAATATTTTCATCAGTTTCTGAAATTAATGGCTGTCTGAAGTTGCAAAGGGATCTCAATACTTTGGTAACATAGTCCAAAATGAATAGGATGTCTCTTAATGCTGATAAATGTTGCTTCATAACATTTATTAGAAAAGTTCAACGGGTTGATCATAACTACACTGTTTATGGTGAAGTTTTGGAACGTAAGCAGACTGTAAGGAACCTTGGCGTTATATTTGATGAAGAATTAACATTTAGACCACATTATGAATACATTATTGATCGGGGTAATCAATGAGGATCAACGAGGATTTTAGTTTTGAATGTAATATTAAAGTCAATAAAAAATCCAAAACATTGGTGTAATTATTTTTGTCATACGCCTGATACGACCAAAATTGAGCAAGTAGCATTCAAATTAATGTGCCGATCGTCAAGTTGTCGCGGCTCGAGTGTGTGACGTCACTGTGACTGTCGCCGCCAGTTAGCCGTTGGCAGTTGTAAGGCATGCTGGGTTTCGGCTTAGCTGATTGTGGTTAAAACTAATTAAGTGTCGGGTTTCTGTCTGGTAGAACTTGTTTACTATGTATACATATTGTATGATGCCGAAATGTGCCAAAAGAATAACCATTTTTTTTTTCCATTGTAGAGGAGTATTTCGTGCAACATGTTGTATAGGAACCCTGCATTTAGTGATTAAAGGCTTAAAACTTGGCATAGTTATTCCTTGGGTAGTATTGAGTAGGTTTAGCCCGGTAGCCATCGGTAGCCACAGGTGGCGAGGGGAAGGGTGGGGGGGGGGACTCCGCTGCGCTCCACTTTGAGCGCTGTTGTGCTAAAACTATTGGTATAATAGAAAGTTTGGTATCGTTTTCGGATAACTTAAGGATTAATAATTCATTTCCATAACAAAACCTATACTCGTCCATAAAAAAAATAAAAATGATTGAACAAAATACTAAAATCATGAACTATATTTTTATACATAGACGTGGTTTATTTTTAAGAGATATTTATTTACGGTCTTATTCATAAAAACTTACGAAGCCTTTATTGATGCTTTATAACAGCTCAATAGCAAAACACCTCAAAACGTTATTCATAAACGCACAATAAACCTCTAATAGTGATAAACGTCAAATAACAGCTCCATAACTTTATTGAAGGCAGGAGCCCACTATAAACCTATTTTAACCTCACTTTTTATACATATTTTATTTTTTGGTTTAAAATTTTATTAAATGACTTCTATTACTTCATAAAATTATATTACAAATAAAAATAATAATGCCCAGTCGGCTTCCGATCAACAAATTCTCAAAATTTTACAACTCGAATGGACTTGTTCCAAATTAGGTTGGGCGCACACTGACAGAAATTTGTAACAAAAAAATATTAATATTTAATCTTAAGTTGTAATTTGTCCAAAAAGACAAAGTTGTCCCGCTTCAAACTACAAAATTTGAATGGCGGTGCCGCCATATTTGTTTTTATTTATTTATTACACGACATGTGATTTTGTATCTACCGGATGGTAAACAGACCTACAAAGTCCATAAATGGATCGATAAATACATGTCGTTTTACAATATTGATCGCTCCCACTATGCCGGCTAAATGATGCGGTCAAAGAATCAAAAAGAAAGAAAAAAAAAACAAAGAAGTTTACATTACGAGTCTATTTTAATATCCTCGCTGCTATATCGTAAATTCAGTCGTTTATTTCGTAACCGCACCATGAAAGGATACTACCACCTCAACAATAAATCTATGCAGTAGTCCCCGGTACCAACCAACCGGTGAACCCACAGACTAAAACAGAAACATGACTAGGTCACTCGACAGTTTTTGTTGTATGTGAAACAAGTATTGCGACTTGCCAGTTACATATTATCATACAGAGATGCAATCATAAAAAAATCACATAGATACAGACATAGAGAGATGCAACATACGCGATAAACAAAGCTGTATTCTATTTTTGATACAAATTATTTTAATTTAAATGACGGCTGAAACCGCAGGGCACAGCTAGTGTGACTGAATTTTCTAACAGTGTGCGCCAAACCTTATTATAATTATTTCATTAGAGGTGTCAAAAACTTTTTTTTTTTTACTTTTATGGCCTTGGTTTTCCGCGATTCTGCCAACTTTCTTGACAATCAATTATTTTTTTCTATCAACACATCACTAATTCAGCTAATAATAAATAGTTATAGGAGCTTTATTGGAGGTTTATGAATAACAAAAAAGTTATCGAGCCAATAGCCTTATTGAACGTTTTAACTATTGAGCTCTTTAAGAGTGTTTTAAGGTTTTTTTATGAATAAGACCGTTAGTTTTTACGGGACAGAGTATATTTATATATTTACGTTTTAGTCGAGCACTGATCTAAGTAACCAGCGGTTACTTAGTAAAACCACAGTCATACTGATATTTTTAATGTTCAAATAAAAAAATAATAATATTAATATTCGTATACATTATTTAATTTTATTGACGGTATAGAAACTACCTAAGTACCTACCTTAATCGTTTTATTGACGATAGTTATAGTATTTTGTTTTAAAGCTGCATTTTCTGAGTTTGAAGCAAGCCAATTTTCACAGTGATAGTAAGGACCTGGATATATTGATCCTTATTATCAATATTCATTCAATGTCTTAACTTAATGTGAAAGGAAACATGGGAATGGGTGTTGTAGTTAGTTATTTTATAAGTTAATCTAAAACTATTTATAACACATAAAAACCATAAAAACTTAGTATCAGCAGTTGATTCTTATTCGATCTTATTATTTTTTTGATGATGTTTGGGGCACGACATCCTATTCTTCTTATAACGTTGCCTTCATTACTTCTACGCTCGAACGGACTGAATTTCTGGACCATACCTTCTGTTTGATCTCGTATCATAAATGCTCGATGAGATTAATACCTAGACTAAGTGAAATGCCAAAGTACCTGTAATACGCGACGTGTGATATCTAGTATCAGCTATACCGTGGATTTTAACTAAGTCTCCGCCGACAAACACCGCATAGGGAGCAAAACTATCCTGAAGCATATTGGCGATATACCGGTCTGTTGTCAGCCCGTAGTTGTGTAAACTATAAATATAGAAATATAAGTTCTATTCCAATGGTTATATAGTATGTATTAGGTTGGCTATAATAATGCCGCCATCTTGAAATACACGAATTATTTGCAAGTTTGAACATGTTTGGAGCATTGGAATTTTAACTCTATATTTACATGTCTCAGTTCTTGCTGCACGTCAACACCCGATTGTGCAGAGAGGTTGAGAAAATACGAAATATAAAACTGTCCTCTCTCTCAGAAGTACACCGGCGGCGGCTAAGATTGAAGGGACAAGTCTCTTGAAATCGCCTCTATACTAGGGAAACACCTGGCTCCAGTAGTGAAGCTGGGCAGCGGCTGCTCCCTGACTGGCTATTGTTATTTATTACGATATAGTAACAGCTGTAGCGGCTTCTTAAGGTGTAGTTTTTGTTATGGAAATCAGTTATTAATCCTTAAGTTATCTGACAACGACACCAAACTTTCCATCATACCATTAGTTTTCGCACAATAGCGCTCACAGTGTTTAACTCCTCCCACCCTTTCCCTCGATACCCGCGCGATGGCTAACGGGCTAAATCTACTCAATACTACCCAAGAAATAACTATGCCAAGTTTCAGCATTTAACAAAATGCAGGGTTTGCATACAACATGTTGTACTAAATACTCAACTACAGTGGAACACCATATTTTACGAAGTATAATTATTGCCTAGATCTAGGGATTCTATGGGCCACTGATGGGTCGCGAGCGAATATTGAACCTGTAGAACGTCACCGACCGACCAACGTCAGTAAAAAAAAATATTTTAATTTTGTTTGTCATTTAAAAAGTCCTTTATTCATAATAGCAACAGTTAAATTTTCTAGAGATAGGTCCCGAGTTTGTAAACTTGTATTAGATGGGTCGTAGGCCAGACCACTTTGGGAGCCACTGGCCTAGATAATAAAATACCATGAATGAATTCACTTTATGAAAACTTCCAAAAGTGGATTCTTGGATCAGTGGATCAGATTGAGCTTGCACAAAACTAGTTTCTAGTTTCTTAGTACTCATAATCAATTCCATTTTTTTTAATTATCACTAAATCACGCCCTTATGTAAGTAATATAATAATTCTTTATTTACATAAATTTGTCAAACATCAGTCGCCGTTTCGTAGTGTAATGTGTTCTTGCTGCGCTAAATACAGCTAACGCACGAAATTGTCAGTCACAGTGACGTCACGCGTAGCTTGGCACACTGGCTTTTAGCGGCAGGAACGGTCTATGTTTATTATTTAATATCTAATAACGTAATTAATGGACCAATTTGGATAATTCAAAAAGATATACCATTCCTATTTCATAAAGAACAACGTGGATACTAGTTTTATTGATTTTGATTTAACTTTACTGATCCTCATTGCTGGGTTTTATAGTTCGATCAACTAAAGACTTTAAAAGGCCACAAAGCTTTACAACAACCTTTTGCAGTTTGGATCGTTCTGTGCTGGAGTATGCATGTCCCATTTGGCCGCCATTTTACAGGACTCATATCGACGGTGTAGAACGTGTTCAAAAGCGCCACTTAAAAAAATTGACATACCGGTGTAACCTTGGTCGTAAGTTATCCAACTACGATGACATATTGTCCTGGTTTCGAATGATGTCACTAGAAGATCGTCGTAAAAGGTGCCTTCACAAAATAATTCACAGTAGGATAGATTCACCTAACTTGTTGGTAATGATTAACACACGACACTAGAGTCGTCTTCCTAGTACGTTCACATTGCAGGTGTACAAAAATAATACTTCGTATTTTAACCCTATAGTTAGAATGTGTCGGTTGTATAATGAGGTAAGTAGCAGGCACAGGGACATTGATATCTTTGACTCTAGCCTTTTAAATTTAAAAAGATCATTACAAGATATTCTCTAAGTTATTAATTATTACCATAATAGTTTAATGTAATTTATTTGATTTACCTATTGACTTTGATTTGTTTTATATAGATTTGTTTTAATTGTGTTTTATTATTCATAATGTTCTTTTGTTTGCTTGAATTAATTGCATGTAGTTTTGATTATTTCTTTCTTTATATAAAGTTTTTTTTTATAAAATACTCAAATATTATATCGTATACTCACAATAGTAAGATGTAGTCCAGATGTTAGCTCAATTTGTGAACCTTAAGCCTATTACAACAATGTAATGGATACATCTTGTCGTGAGTATATACTTAAATAAATAATAAAATCCGAATAAACTGTATTTATTAACATATATTTATTTCTAGTTTTGCCAAACCAGAAAATAAAGTCACGACTCGATCGGTCGAGTACAAATTCGAATGATTGAATCGATTTTTATTTTATCAGTCAGAAAATAATTAACTTACAGCTACGCAACACTGCTTCCTTCTTCGATTGTCAAAATCTGTCAAGATGGTACGGCGAAATTATATTTGTTTTTTAATCTATTTTAATCAATAAGTTTCTGATATAATATAATTCAATTTTAATATTATTTTTTTTGTTAAATAACCATTAGTGAATGTGGGATACATATTTTTATAATTTATAAAGTTTACTAAAATATAACCTCTACCGTTGTTTCTTCCAGACGAAGGGAACTTCGAGTTTTGGTAAACGTCGTAACAAGACCCACACTCTTTGCAGAAGATGTGGTAGATCATCATACCATATTCAGAAATCTAAATGTGCTCAATGCGGTTATCCAGCGGCTAAATTGCGTTCATGTAAGTCAAGTTTTTAATACCACATTGAGCATCACCAATTTCTTTACTAATAGAATGAAACATTGGTTTCAGTTCTCTTTAGTGTCCTTATCTGGTAATATTTATTGTAACTCAAAAATATTGTTATATTATAATTAAGTATTCTTTTGCCAGTTTATTGTCCCTGTTATTCAAGTGCAGAATAAAATCCGGCAAGCAACTGAAACGTTGCGCAGAAACTGTTTTCCTAAAAAAAAGTTCCCTATAGTCTGAGTGACCCCTAAAATACCAGTGTGTTATAAGTTATTTAGCAATATATGAGATAATGGCAATTTCTTAAAATCTCTAATATTGCAGACTGAATATAATAACCTGATACTCCAAAAAATCCTACACTGATTGAGGAAACATTCTTATTATGGATATTTCCTTGTAAAATGTAGGAATAAAAAACAGATGTTTGTTTTCAAAGTTGTAATTATTTACAGCTATAAAATTACATGCATTCTAACAACATTTTATAAATTATTAAAGTCTGTCTACTTTGTTATGTAGCAAATGTGAGTGACAAGTGCAAGTGATAGGTTTTTAATAACTGCAGTGTCATAGATTTTACTAATCATTTGACCCCAGCACTGCAGCACATATCAATTGCACTTGCTTCATAAAAACATTTTCGTTAAAATAAGGTTATGTACATACATGATGATACGGGCGCCTTACTGAGCCCGAGACTGCCTAGACACCCCCACCGTACCCAACAAAGGGGTTTTTTAATCCCTAGTCATAGCCGATGATATATATGAGTCTACACTGCACAAGTGGCTAGCTCGTTGCGATGTTTTGAATAGACTCAATAACCCATCTATAAACAGTTTCACAAGTTGGTATAGTGTAACCAGGACCGACAGCTTAACATGCTCTCTGAGGCACTTATTTAAAATAGGTTTTGTCCCTTATTTTATGCATATTCATTTTTTTGCTAAAAAAAGAGACCTACTAAAATTAAAATGTTCTTCAAGGATTTAATAAGTTTTTATAAATACCAGTACTGGTATGTGTATAGACAAGCTAAAAGGCAGAATCCTCACTAGACTGCTTTAGATAACCATTTAAACTTCTCTAAAATATGTTTAATTTTTTGTAGTCAGACAGTTGGTTTTTTATTAATAATTCTCAGCTTACAGTACTTTTTAAGTTATTGTACTAATAATTATCTATTTACCAGATAGGGGGAATACACAATTTTACTGTATAGCTGGGCTGCTCCTTATAAGTTATATAACCTGTATTAGTAGCAGCTCGTCTCTATCAGTAACACTTATAATTAGGTACCTATAGCTAGATACAGTACTTGTTATACATTTTGCTAGCTATGTAAGTATTAGTTTTAAGTATTAAGATATACATACAGATAGTTATTATGATAGATTTTGTTAACTAAGTATTAGTTTTAATATCTTCAAGACAGTATTGTGTGTGTTGCTGTTGGTGTATATCTTACTGTAGAACAAATCACTTCTCAAACTTTTTGTAATATCTAAAACAATCATCCTTACAAATATTATAACTGTATTTTCTGTTACAGACCACTGGTCAGTGAAGGCTAAGCGCAGGAAGACCACAGGAACTGGCCGCATGCGTCATCTCAAGATTGTCAGAAGGCGTTTCCGTAATGGCTTTAAGGAAGGCAAGCCAACTCCCAAAAAGGCTGTAGCTTCATCTTAAGTTATTTGACAATTATTAATAAAAACATTAAAAGTATCTAATTTTTTACTTATTCCCACTTATAATCCTTGTACTATCATTCTACATTTAATTCTAAAAAAATGCTTCAAATTGAATGTTAGGTATTTTGATTATAGTTATTTTATTTAAAATTAAATTGTGCCCACTTCTAACATTTACAGCCTTATAAGACTTTATCATGTCATGTCTTATACTTTACAGTTGTAAAAAGTAAAGAATTTTATTTAGCCAGGATTAATAGTTGTTGCTTAGTATGGCCTAAGACATAGCATTCTGTCAAACTGCATATTAAAAACTAGCATTTAGGTATATCCAAGCAACTAGGTATTTAAAAAGTTTTAAGGTAATAAATAGTATATCCAGTGCTATGTTAAAATAAATTAAAAATAAAGTACATAAATGAGGGGATAAAGCAGCATAGACGTTTGGTTGGAATAAAAAAAAAACAATTTAAGATTTTTTTTTAATGATAATCTTCTATCCCACCCCAAAAAGTTAATAATATTTTTTAAATCTTTACTATATTATTACTAAGCGGTTTTAGACTAGCTACAGCTTTAGTTAGGCTCAAAGTTATTGGCTTATTATTTCTCGCGTACATTGTGAATGAAAAAGCGATCGTATCGTTATGACGACGCGAAGTGGGGGCTGCGGCTGCGTCGCCGACCGACCGTCGGACACGAGACGCGCCCAACCAGTCGGCACAGAGTCACTCACTCAGTTGCCGTTTGTAGACCGCGATATTACGACGCGACGTGGAACTTTATTCCTTGATTCGTTTCTAACTCATTGCAACTAATTATCTTATCAAATCGCTCGCTATATTGAGCGATAACGTTATCTCTGCTATGACGCGACAATATAATTTCAATTTCTTGTGTGATAAACGACCTTAGTGTTTAATTTTTACAAAGGTGCGAGAATGTGTGTGCGCTGACGTTTAATCAAAACATACAGTTTTATAACTTTTCCATTAAAGTTTTATATTAGTGAACTATGTCGTTATTTAAGAAGCGTGCCCCGAAGTACCCGCCTCCGTCTGCTCCTCCGGTGGTGGAAGAGCCCGTGCATGAGCAGAGTAATGGAGTCGACAACAACAACCAGAAGAGCCAATTGGTGTTCCACTGCCAACAAGCACACGGCTCTCCTTTAGGACTAATCTCAGGATTTTCAAACGTAAAGGAATTATACCAAAAGATAGCGGATTGTTACGATTTTCCGGCAGAGGACGTAAGTGTCGCTTCATTCTGACTAATTCATTACTATCGTTTAAACTCTTTAAACGTTACTAACTTTAAGGTTATACACAGATACCTAGGATTGCCTTTTAAAATAGTGTATTATTAAAAGAAAGAGATGGAGATATGTAATTTGTGTATATTCCATCTTTTTCTAATGCACGAGAGAGATCGCACGAATAATATTACTTGAATTTATTTTGAATCGAACCCGAACAGAACACTCGGTATGAAATCATCATGTACCTACCTACAAACAATTCCAAGTAAGTAGTTAAGTACCTACTTAGATGCCTAATGAATGCGTCATCTATACGGTCTATACCTGCTCTAATGCATTTATTGACATGTTAGGTAGGAAAATTATTGAATTGGTAGGAAGGTCTTAAAATAAACAATAATATCAGGAAAGTAGGTAGGTATTTTCACATGAATGTTAAACGTAACCTATAGCTAACAGTCCTCTCAGTTCGCTCACACATTATTATGACATTGCAACTGACCTCACATTGCGACACAATGTTAAATACCTACCTATTGTGCTAAGATGTGGGTAAATAGTAACAGGAATTTTAAGAAGAAATACTTAGTTGAAACTGCATGAAATCCAGCTACAATAGGTGATACCTATACAGATTAAAAAGGGCCGTGTTTGGAGGGAGAGTAGGTAGGTACCTTAAATATTGATAATAGCAAATTTTACTGAAAGGAATTCCTTTATTTTTTAAATACCTAAATAACATTTCATTCAAAGATAAAAATACCCGGGAATCGAACCGATAAAATAGTACCAGCGACAAATATGGAACTTGGGATACCTACCTATATCTCGAATTCTCGAGTATGTGTATAAAGAGACACGATATTACCTAGGTAGGTACCTACTCAAAATCGCTTATACCTAAAATGCATTTAAAATGAATATTAGGTGTTTTTATATTATTATTTAATTTTTTATATCTTTAATGTGTATTTCTATGTTATATTTAAATTATATATTTTTTATTTGCTGTAGCTGCTTTATTATTTTTCATAGGTTATACTATTACATAAATAAAAACCAAATATACCTATTTAGCCTTAACAGGGCGTCTTTAGGCAACAATATTCATATAAAATAAAGTAGGTAGGTACCTATAGAATGTAAAGGAAATTTTTTTTGATAACCAAACGTTAAAAAAAATGATCCATGCATTTTTGCTTTAAATGTATGAAAAATTTTTTTTACGAAGTTCATCTAAGTAGGTAGGTACTGTACCTCTATCTACCATGAGTTTTTAGTATGTTTACTATAGTTGCTAGTAACTTAGTTAGGCATCAACTAACTGAAGCAAACACAGAAAAAACTAATGGTGTGTTAGATCTACTGAATGGTATTCAGTCAATTCTCACTCATTGACATCGTCTTTCCCTGACTCGTGAAGCTGCCTCTAGATTCTAGGGCTACTTGTAACAGAACATCGATCCTGATCATTTTTACCGTTCGTGAAAACGTTACATTACATGGATTTGCTTGAGGAAATAACCCACCTTTGCCTTCTAATTCAGGTATAAAGTTTCACCCAAGAAAGTAAGAATAACATAAGGAATGTCAAACTTATTCGTTTCCGTTCATATTCTGTTAATCTGTTCCCACTTCTTGAGTATTGTTTGGTTATAATAATTTTGTTTTCACTTTTTATTTTGGATTGTATGGCGGGCGGTTATCTTTTGTTCTCATGTTTGAAAAGGCAATTTAGACCTTAGGGCAATTCCGTATAGTAATATATACAAGCGGACATTACAACAAGCTAGCTATAAACATTAAAGTTTGAATCTATCGTTACTTAGTAGGTTTATATTAGTAATTTTATGACTTATTAAACACCTTACGATAAATAAAAATAAGAAAGGCAGGTAGAAGTCTAAGCTATAGGTTACATATGTAAATAAAAGATGTGATCTCAAATTGCTAGGTACGTAGCTAAAAAGTAACACGTTATACCTACTCAGCTATGTAATAGAATAAATTCTTATCGGGTTTCGCACTCTGTAACTAAATCGCATTAGCTATTAAGTTTAATATACCTAGGTAAGTATAGATAAATAATAACATTCGTAATCGTATTGTTTTACTTATTTGTGGCGTATCGATTCAATAAAAGGGTTCACATCTAAGTACCATCTATTACCGTGGGTAAATATTTCACACTCAAAGATTAGGTGGTAGGTAAAGGACACTCCAGTTTTACCGATTCTAAAATTAAGTTTTAAGCTTCGATTTTAAATAGTGAACAAAATATATATCATAGATAGAACGAAATTAGGTAATATTACTTCGCTCCATCGAAAAAAAATCCAAAGGCAGCGCTTTTTAAATCATATTTTGAAAGTATATCTTAGACCACTACGTCAAAATACTAATATGCCAAATAAAAATACACATCACATACTAAAAAGATGTGGGATTATATTTTATTATAATGGCTCCAAACATTTTTTAATGAAAATACCTAATAGTGAAATATTGATCCGCAGCGGCCTTCTTGATTTACGATTTCAAGACTTATTTCTGTTCTTAGCATTAAACTCATGCCGAAGAACCTTAATTATATACAACTTTATTAGCAATAAAGAATTAAAAAAAAAACTTTCACTAAATAAATACCTGTTAAAAAAGCGGTCAGGTGCATTTTTTTTTCCGTTTCGTGCAACAAAAGAAAAATAATTCGGGGTATAAATTGCTGTGATAAATTGTTTGTTTCTGTTTTATAGTGTTTTTGACGTTTCTTTATTCTATTTTTCGGTAGGTGCCTACTTTATACCTACCTACGTAATTAAAAATATAATAAATATTTACTATTTAGGTATAACTCAATGACTCTTACTTCTACTACTTATACCTAATCAATATAGGTATCTTCGTTATTTTAATATCTTATTTGATTTTATAAATAAATAATCTCAAATACCTACCTAGGTACATTGGAAACAAATATACATATATATACAAATCCTATACTATTACTATCGTTATACCAACCTAGGTGTATAACTTTTACCTTGTTCTGTAAAAGGTCATTGGCGAAAACGTCACGGCCGTTAATTTCCTCGATATTTGTGGACTTATGAAACTTGCTACAAGCTAGGTGGGGCAGTCCAAGGTCTATTATGTTCTACTTACCTAGCTACTGTCTACTATCATCAATAACAGTTACCTACATAATATGTCACACTAATTATATACTTTTGTATGTTCGTAGGTATATAATAGATTTATTTGTACTGTAGGTATAGGTATATCGTGTATTTGATAAAACCATTCAAAAATATATTGATTCGTGTGTGGCGAAAAAAAATTTTTTTTTTTTGTAAAATTAATTTTTATCATAATCAAATTGAATACTTAATAGGCGAACTGCAAATTGCTGGAATGCCTATATCAAGCATTGGTGTAGGTAATGTTCATAAAACTATAGTGTTTGTTTTATTTAGTTCACTAGTGGTTAACCACTTGTCCAGTTTATTTTTGAAAGTGTTAACAGTAGACGATTGCTCTATATCTTGTGGTTCCATGTTGTAGCTGGTTCCATGCTTGTATCTGTTGCAGAGGAAGTTGTATCCAGCGTTTGAAGTGAAGAATGTAACGTATTCATTTACGTAAACGTGAGCAACAACCAATAGGATCGCTTTATTTTTGGTAACAGGATTGAATAAAGCGATGCTATTGGTTGTTGCTCACGTTTACGTAAATGAATACGTTACGTATCAACAATGCGCAAACCCATGGTAGAGCCTCTGTCAGTTTCATGTCATTTCTTCCATCCTTAATTCATCCTTAATTCATAGCTACGATTTGGCGCTTTTGCTGCAACTAAAAAAAAATAAGTCGAGTAGGTATGCACCACAAGAATAACTACCGTAAGAAAAGCATCCCGTTTATCAAAGAGCCCAAACGACAATCGAATCGACTCGTCGATCGATAAAAAAATTAAGGAATTTTACTCTCTTAGGATAGAGCCTGATCGACGAGAAACGTCAAACCCCATACACTTTCGATTAGGATTTTGATTCGATTATCGATTGGCGCTTTGATACAAAATGTAGAATACAAACAATTATTTCAAATACTTAAAAACCATGAAGTGAACCGCTAGGAGACAGTAAACATATTTAGCGGTTAAGGTTGGGGGTTTGTAGAGGGTATTTTTTGAACGCAATATTAAACAATTATACACCTCTATCGTGAGTTTTACTGTGTTTACTGTAGTCGCTAATATCTATAGTTACGAATCTACCAATATGTTTTATTTAAAATAAAAAGCGATCCTTAGCTCTACCTGATCTTATAAATAAATATAACTGAGGCTTTACCATGGGTTTGCGCATTACAGCAACGTAACGTATTCATTTACGTATACGTGAGCAACAACCAATAGGATCGCTTTATTCAATCCTGTTACCAAAAATAAAGCGATCCTATTGGTTGTTGCTCACGTATACGTATTCGAATACGTTACTTTGCTACAATGCGCAAGCCCATGGTAGGACCCAGTGGCGTAGCTAGGTAACCAAGGGCCCTGGGGCAAATCAAAAAATGGGGCCCTACGGCTACCTAAACTGTCATAATGTATTTATTTTGAAAATGGGAGAAATTTTCAAAAGTTTAGTTTGATCCAGATTTTCTGAAGGATTCGAGGTGGCCCCCTTGAGATCGAGGGCCCCGGGGCTCTGCCCCGCCTAGCCCCTAGGTAGCTACGCCTCTGGTAGAGCCTCTGGTCTTTAACACTCCATTATTTACCGACGTTGTTTACATTTATCTATTTAATTCCATAGAGATTAAAAGATTATCGCCACGATATACTCTACCACAATTTTTTGCATACAATTTTTACTATAGTCGCTAGTAACTATAGATAGGGATCAACCAATAAGAGAGGTTTATTTGAAAAATAAAGCGATCCTATTGGTACCTATTGGAAGATCCTTAACTATAGTTACTAGCAAGTATAGTTAACACACCAAAAACTCTACCTATTTTTAAGACTGAATTATTAGTGTCCTTTTGTTTCTTTGCCAAAGAAAGCCCAATAGGTTATGAGAGAAAATGATAATATTAAATGAAAACGCTCTTTTAAGAATTTATATAGTATTGTTGCAACCAATAATATTTTAGAAACATTATAAATTTGGTAGTTATCTAATTCGTTGAACGTGTATACCTAAGTGTCGCGCCAGTGCGGAAGCACGCACTAGTGAGTCAGGAAGCGGATAGACTAGGGCGCAGTCTCACATGCACGAGGTAATGATGAAGGCAGGCCAGTTTAGTGCTCGCTGCCCAGCTAATGGGGAGGACCATACAGTTTACAGTATATTTAACACACTTTCTTAAAAGATTCTGATTAATTAATATTAAAAATGTTTATTACCTAATATCATCTGTCACTGAAACAGATAGGCAAACTATTTGTAAATTTTATTCGCTTCAATTTTATATAGGTATTCATTTTTCTTTTTGTTGATGTTTGCTCATATACTTATAAGTCGAATTTAAACCAATTTAGAAAAAAAAAAAATATATAAAAATAAATATAATGTTGGAATAGGTACTTATTAACATCAATGTAATTAAATTTTAATATATTAGGTATTTGTTCTTTAAAAAAAAGCGGCCCCAGCCTAGTGGTTAAGTTGGCCGATGGACTTGTATCCAGTGCTATGTTAAAATAAATTAAAAAAAAATAGTGGTTAAGTCACTGCTCAACTGATAACAAGGTTAAGCAGATGACAACAAGGCCGGCCTGTGTGACCGCTTTATACAACGTGGCTATTTCATCATAAACACCGCAACAAGCTCGCCACTTGTTAGGTGTTGCCTCCGAATACCATCGGCGAAATGAGGACGGGTTAATACTCCCGCTGGGTACGCTGAGGCCGTTTAAACGGTTCTCGGGAGCCAAATAGGCACCCGTGATGGTATTTTTTATTTGTTCTTACATAATGTACCTATACCTATTGATTTTTAAGCCCGTATAAGTATTCTATGCGTAAAGTGTATGGACATCCTCCACCAACAATGCGGGCTAGTGACGTTGACCTAGTATTACCCCGAGGTCAAGAACCTACCATAACGCGTCTTTGCGATCACTCCAACATTGTCGGACGATGGATATATATCACACGATCGTGCGCACAAATTCAAAAGAGAAATTGAAAGTGATATTATTATTTAACTATTGCTTACGTTTTTATGAAATCTATCACACACACTAATGCAATATTTTGCCAGTATCATGCAGATTTTAATCGGTATTACCGATCTATATATGGATAGATTGATTTAACGTTCAAAAATATGTATTTCCTTTTCTTATAGGTATACAAAAATGGTAATTGTACCATTTTTGTTTCAATATAAAGACCGCCATACATGTACAGTTACACTTTAATAGGAAAATCAAGGGATAATTTTTAATTATCCATTGGTTAATAAATTAATTACGTTTTGATGAAATCTATCACACACACACTATAATATTTTGCCAGTATCGTGCAATTTTAAATCTGTATTACCGATCTAGGTATATATGGATGGATAGATTAAACGTCCAAATATGTACTTACTTATATCCGGTCTATACGGTGGCCACGTTGGTCTATGACTTATATGTACCATATTTGTTTTAATATAAAGCCCGCCATACATGTACTGGTACACTTAGGTAAATAGGTAAACCAAGGCATAATTTTTAATTACCTATCCCTTGGTATATTTTGCCCATTGTGAGTTTGCCAATAATACCTTCTACAATCTGTTTCAAGTGTCTGATTACCGTAACATTCCGATTATTATGGTAGCCTAGCTGCCATTTCTTTATTTTATTTTTTTATTAGTCGTTCACAATTATGCATTTTGCACTATTTACGTCAATGATTCTGCACGAAAATCTCCACATCTACGTCACATGACGCCTAAATCAAATATCTAGAATCTAGAGTCGTTTGTTACTACGGCTACAAATTTAACGCTTAGACGTTTTTTCTTACTTTTCTATACTGTGGTTTTACCTACTACTTAATATTACCAACATACGTTCGCCAAAATTAAATAATTATAATGCATTTGTTAGACTTAATTAAAATGACATAACTTTTTAGTTAATTATGTAACTTTATGTTTACTTTACTTTCGTGTTTTTATAAGTAGCCTACCTTAACTATGTTACTTAACTTATGTTTGAGTTCAAATAGTATGGGAAGGCAATAAAAACCATACCTACTGTTTATTGAGAATTAAAAAACAATCAGATAAAATTTATGAAGGTTTATGTACCTATATCAAATAGGTACCTACCTACACAAATTTCATTATACATTATCTAAGTGGGTTTGCCTGACTATTACCTAATTAGTAACAAGAAACAATCTATGTTTGACAGAAAAACCTCTTATTACACCCAGTTCTATTTAGGTTAATTTAGGTAGCCCCATTTCGCCAGATTTATTATAGGAATGACACAAATAAATAATTATAATTAAACACGAAACTAAACAAATTTATCTAGGTCTATCTACAATATGTATCTAACCTATATACGAACTAATAAGTAGGTATAAACTAGGATAATGCTGATCCTATGATTTACGTGTATAACATAATTATTCGTGCATACCTTAAGCATGAAAACACAGATTTTCATTTATTATTTGGTGTTTTCTTGGTAGTTTAAAACAAGGCATCACGTTTTAATAATACAGACGTGACATAACTCCATAATTTATTATCTAGTATTATTTGTTTCTTTACAGATTATATTTTGTACATTAAACACCCACAAAGTAGACATGAGAAAACTATTGGGAGGACAAATAGGCTTAGAAGATTTTATATTTGCACACAGAAAAGGTCGTCCAAAAGAAATAGAAATAGTGAAAACAGAAGATGCACTTGGGTTAACTATTACGGATAACGGCGCTGGATATGCATTTATTAAACGGATCAAAGAAGGATCTATCGTAGACCAAATACCACACATAGAGGTAACTAATTTTAATATAATTAAATTTAATATATCTTTTGAGTGCCACACTTACATACGTAGTTGCCTCGACTTGATCAAAGGCTTTAGATTACAAAAAACAATGACATTAATTTGTAGTGGTACCTACATACTTTTGAGTTTTTAACTTGTGTTTATTTCACAAGTGATCGCATTTGAAGGACCAATTCTAGTTATGCAGTCAAGGCGTCACATACAAAACAGGTTTTTCGACCGTTATTGATATAGTAATTATTTGCTTGTCCGTTTTCAGGTTGGTGATCATATCGAGAAACTAGATGGTCAAAATATGGTCGGCAAAAGGCATTACGAAGTAGCCAAAACATTGAAAGAAATACCAAAAGGAAAAACATTTACAATTAGACTAGTTGAACCTTTAAAAAGTGGATTTGCAAGTATTGGTCCTAAAAGTAGCGGCGCAAAGGCAGGAAGAAAACAAAACTTTGGCTCAGGAAAAGAAACATTACGATTTAAAGCTAATGGGCAAGCTACTATAGAAAATGAGGCAAGTAGTTAAATATTAGTAATACTTTATGCTGAACCAAGCTAAGGCCTATATGCTAACAAGCTAATGATAATAGGCTCTTTATTGAACTTTGACGTGATGTGACTATTATTATTAACAGCCTAGTTAATTGGTTACATTCCGTTCAATGACATTAAATTCTATTTTCCTGTTTATGCTTTATTCTGGTTTATATTATATGCTCCTATAGTACAGCGGCCATATTCTGTTTCTTATAGCGTGATCGTTAGATTGTCAAAATAAATTTCGGCTATTAGCCCGCTCTCCTCCAATCAGTTTTTTAAACTTCGCCGATTGGAGGAGAGAGCGCTAATATTATATATTGGAATTCGTTATTTTTTATAATCTAACGCTCACGTTATGAGAAACAGAAAGTGGCCGCTGTACGTATAGGATTTTTTTTTTTCAGTTATACCTAATGTTTGAGTAGTGCAGGTTGCGCCTTTGACGTTATATATGAAACCGTGGGTTCGATTCCCACCAATGACAAAAAATAGTAATACATTATTCTGTACAATTTGTCATGGAGATGGTTTGGTAATTATAAAATATAATATGTATTATATAGTTGTTTCTGGTACACATAGTATAAACCTAGGCCTAGAGCTAAGTTTGTGACCAGGGCAATATGTGTACATATATTATCAATAGTTATTGTTGATAAAATAATTTCAATAATTATTATCCTGTTTTCCGACCGAAATATGCCACATCAAATATTATTGTCATTATTATAAATAGTAAAAACTACTAAAATTACCACACCTACAATGAAATAATTAAAAAGTGCATCTTTGACCTCCGTTAGAGTAACAAGAGCCTTCATTATTCTTTATATAATTGTGCGTAGGCTTATGATTTTGTATATTCTTTTCAGCATGATGAGAAATCTAAAGTTGGCATTGAGAAGATTAATAACTTGTTGGAATCTTTTATGGGAATAAATGACACAGATTTGGCCTCCCAAATGTGGGAATTGGCTGTCGGTAGAAACAACTCTATGCAGTTGGCGGACGCTATCGATAACAGCGATTTACAAGAATTTGGCTTTACTGATGAATTCATTATAGAACTTTGGGGCGTTATCACTGATGCTAGATCCGGACGTCTTCGTTAAATCTACAATATTATTTAGCTTTTTAATAACTTCTGTGGATGTAAAGTACAAAAATGAACCTAAAAAGTAAAGTTGAAAGGGGATCATTAAAATGTTTAATTACAAGAAGTGTATTTATATTATATTAAATCCTTTATTTATTTCATTCTATTAGTATTATCTAGGTATTTATAAAATATTATTGTATGTATTTTATTAAGATATTTAATTAGGGTGCTAATAATTTCAAAAATTAAAGTAGGTATTTGAATTTTGTTTTACGTAAGTAAAACAAAAACAAATTAATCATAAATAAATAAATAATAGTAAATTTTCAACTGCCAATGGTAAATCAAATTATGTATAAGTATAACAATGTATAACTAATAGTTATAATGAAATATTATATTTTATACCTAGCATTTGTTATCATTAGGCTTTATAGGTACCTAGCGTTGTAAATAAAGACATATCGATATTATTTTAATTAAGTATGTTTAATGATAAGAGTTATATAAAAAAAGATAAAAAAATAATTTAAAAGCATTATGCTGTGTGTGTATTAAATTATCTTTGTAAATTATTTGTTACACAATTTAAAACAAATGGATTGATTGTTTCTCTTCGGTTTAAATACGTATTATTTTTCCGTTCCGATATTGTCATTTTATTTTAAAAAGGACCCTTTGATATTCATATAGCTGAATATCAAAGGGTCCTTTTTAACATAAAAATCCGTGTGTAAATATCTCTAAGATTAATGGTTAACTTTACTTGAAAGTTTTAATGATTATTATGTTGTTGACCCACAGTTTTTTTAACTGTGGCACGGTGTGTGGACTTCTGTCCACCTAATGATAAGCCTACAAAAGCCTTGAATGGGGTCCTTAAATGCCGGCTATATATTATGGTTACAAAATGAGCGGCATGTATACAAAACGGGATAAGTAAATAAAAATGTATTGAATTACCTATATGCTTTAGTGCGGAAAAAAAAATCTTCTATCAAAAAAAATATTTTGTATTAAGTATATTCATGAATGGTTTGATCTAAGGATTTCGATTTTTCCGTGTAGGTAAAAGACACTCTAAGTAAAAATTAAAAAAATAAGATTGACATGTACAATATGGGACTTACATTAGGACAATACTTTTGCCCTACCTTGTAAATTTAAATGTTTCCATTATAGTAATTATAAGTAAATCTTCCCCGCTTATTTTTACTTACCTAAATCCAATACGTAAATGTTAATAGAAGTTCCAGCTAAGAGTCCAAGCCAGATAAAACTACTATACTATACTTACCTATATATTTTTTTTCTTTGTTATTAGGTAAATTCAGGTAAATTGGACAGCTGTTGATCAGAAAAATGCTTCGATTTGTATTGTAATATTGATTTTGTTAAATTAAATTCCAAAACTTTTTTCTTCTTATAATTACTTTAGGAAAGTTATTATAATAATTCATTTATTTGTTAGAAATTACTATTGATAATTCACAACATTAATTTTAATTAAAAAATTGTGACCTATGGCGCAGAGGAGAGAATGTTGTACGTAAACAAACAACACGATTGAACAGCCAGAGTAACCCTAGTGTAAGTTTTTTTAACTATTACTTTTTAGTTAACTACAATTTGTATGGGATATTTCCATGGAGCTCCCTTAGAAAAATAACTAAAAAGCAGCGCTCCAAACGGAAATTTTGAGAACTAAAAATGCGAGCGTGTGATTGGTGAAAATGTTAACGTAGTAATCCGTAGTATAGATAGCACGAAAGTAAACGTTAAAAAACCCACACTACATTAGCGTTACGTTAGGTTGGCTCACGTTTACGATAGAAACGTTAGGTTGGCTCTAACAATAGGAAAGTTTTATTTGTCATGTTTTCGAAAATAAAGCGATCCTATTTGTGGTTCCTCGTATTGTAAAGCCAATCCCTCTTCTTCATAAGAACTTTGTTAAGAGTTTTAGTTAAAATGGTGTGTTTCTTATCTTTATCTTACCAATGAAAATCATCTTAAACAGAAATAAGAAAATCATTCCAATGAAACACCATAAGGGGCATGAGTTCTACTAAATCAATGTGATAGGTATTGAAGTTATGGGCCAAATCTCTCCGCTAGGGTGGATACTGGCTCTTTTTCGTAGGTCGCTTGTCGGAAAACAGACCCTTTTTTAATGGATTTTCTGTGTTATAAAATGTACATGCATCGGATACCGGTCATAAGGCGACTATTAAATGCGGTGCATGTACCTACACATTTATTATAGCATACAACACAGCAAGTCCAATAAAAAAAAACTGCATTGACCGGTGAACAAACGGACATTTACCTACAAAACGGCCTTCAGTTTCAGTCAAAACAGTCGGAACTTAGACTGATAACTATCAAATTCCATACGTTTTTAACTGTAGCCCTAGTGTGAGTTTTTTAACGTTTACTTTCGCGTTAACTATACTACCGCGTTAACATTTTGACCAATCATACGACCGCATTTCTAGTTCTCAAAATTTTCGCTTGGAGCGCTGAACCATTTCCCATACAAATTTTAGTTAACTCAAACGCAAAGTAATAGTTAGAAAACTCACACTAGGGGTACGGATGTCGCCTCGCCTAGGCCGTGTTCGGAAACGTAACACTTTAACACTGGGTAGTGTAACAGAGTGCGATAAAAATATTGAAAAATGCTTAGAGAAGAAGAGATGCATATAGTGTAGTGACATTACCCAGAATATCGATAAAAATGTATAGGAATTTTACTCTATGGGTAGAGCCTGATCGACGAGAAACGTCCAATCCCATATATTTGGCTTTCGATTTGATTATCGATTGGCTCTTTGGTAAGGCGCCAGTAGAGATATTGGTAGATACTAGGTATGTCTACTTAATTAATGTTGAATCATTCCATAATAAAATAAGGATAAAATATATTATGAAGTCATTAGAGTTAAATGATTACAAGACCTTGCTTGTACCTAAATATTTTTAGAAAGTAGTACCTATTAAATAAAAACAATACCTAAATGTTACAGTGAGTTTTATTATGTATTTCAGAGGAGTATCGGATACAGTTTCTGCCTTTATTTATAAGTGCTGACGCACAGAAATTATTTTCTGATACTGTCGCGAAATTTGTTATTGCTTTTTACCTAATTATTTACACACACGCCCTCTTTATGCATTATTCTTTCTGCTCTTGTTATATTCTTGAGTGAAGTAGAAGTCCTAGCTTTTCAACACTAGATGGCAGCGGAGTGAGTTATGTACTTTTTTGACCATCCAAAAATACAAACGAGTTCATCGCGACCTTTATTAGGCTAAAGCCATCTAGATCCATAAGTTTGCAATAGATAGATCGGTTAATTTTCTATAAATATTTAACATTTAACAGAACAAAATTACTGTATGTCGTAAACTCCTAAAACATATCTATATGTAATCTATAGGATAAATAATAATGTTTAGGAACAGAGGCTCTACCATGGGTTTGCGCATTGTAGAAACGTAACGTATGCATTTACGTATACGTGAGCAACAACCAATAAGATCGCTTTATTTTTAGTAACAGGATTGAATAAAGCAATCCTATTGGTTGTTGCTCACGTATACGTAAATGAATACGTTACGTTTCTACAATGCGCAAACCCATGGTAGAGCCTCAGTATTTAGGTACCTGCCTAATATATCCATAAAATAAGTTACATCCCCATTGTATTTGCTATTAGCGCAGATTATAATACAATGTGCACTATTATATTATAATAGATGTAATATGATTAGTATAAAGATTATTGAAATAAGTCTAAATAGATAGGTTTTGACGAAGACATACTTTGCAAGGTAGGTGTATACCTAATACAGGTGAATTTTTCAAGTGGGCCTTCGAAGCCAAATCCTTAACTGCAAGGAATAACAAAAAATGCTCAAAGGAGTGTCGGGATCGATTTTGACAAAAACTAAAACTGCATCGTTAGAATTTGAAAAAAAAAAATCTCTTGAATACCTACTACATTTAAAAAAAAATAAAAGTAAGAAAAGATGAATTCATCTATGTATTGAAAATTGGCTGTCATTTGGAATAATTTATTAGTTAGGGCATAAAAACAATCATTATTATTATTTAAAAAATATAACTTTCCTTGAGTTTGCCGTTTGAAATTATTTTCCACCGTTTGACCAATATAAGCGACACTTTCAGCTGGTGCAATAATACCTACAGTTTTTTTTTTTTCAAAATAAACCGGTTTGATTCCTGGCTAGATTTTTTTTTGGAATATCTAATCATGCAGTTTTAATTTATTATCAAAATTGGCACCGATAGGTACTCCTTGGAGCATTTTTCGCTATTCCTTGTGTTTGTGGATTTGGCCTTGAAGGCCCACTTCAAAATTCCACTAGTTCCACCGTGGAACAAGGCAATGAACTACTGCGAATAATAGATAAACATATGTTGGTGTCCGCTGATTTTGTATCTTTCATAATAAGTTGGGTGGGATAAACTAAACCTCGTAGAGAGTATTATGTTTCTTGAACTAAACACAGATCAACTCGTAGGTAGATAGGCACAGCAACCTACCTAAATGACCGGTTAAACGAGATCTCTGATTCGTATGATAAAATTTTAATATCATTTTGACCTTGACAGCGAGCTATTCACATTCATGTGTGTATTATCATTTCATTGATATTATTCGGCACATTCTGTTGGTTGTGTGCACTCGAACTTTATTTAAATTAAAATAACTAAAAGAAATCCAAAAAATACATCACTAGCAATTTGACTGACAATCAGCTGAGCAATTCGAAATTTAAAAAAAAACAACAACAATGGCAACAAGTAGTTTCGGAAGATTATTTACTTATTCTTTGAAAACAAAACACAATAATTATGTAATTTTTAACTATGGAAAGGTGAGTTAATATTTCGTTATTTTAGAGTCCCCCAACAAAAATATAAAGCTTTAGTTTTGAAATGTTATAGGTTATTTATTGTTTTTAGTTATTTTCCTGTAGCAGTAAACATTATAGTACCGCAGGCAACAATAATAAGATATATTCAGAATTTAAGGAAGCCGTAGCTGATATAAAAAATGGTTCCACAGTACTAGTGGGTGGCTTCGGTCTTTGTGGTATACCAGAGAACCTTATAAAGGCAGTCAATCAAACTTCTGTTTCTGGATTAACTGTTGTTTCCAATAATGCAGGTGAGTGGTTCTTATTTATACCAAACAATAAAGAAGTGGGTTTATTGTGTGGATTAGAGACATGGCAGTGTCTGCAGCAATTTAGATCTGAGACCGGAGTTAAAGAGCTCTTCATTAGTTTAATACTGATTAAATAAATTTTCTACCTGAACACATATCAACCTCTTTAATGATACCTTGTAACCGGAAAGTATATTTACCTTCTACTAATTTTGCATTTATTAATATCAGTGTTTTTTAATAGTATTACCAAAAGTAAAGTTCATATACTATTTATTTTACAAACATATTTTTCCCTTACATGTATTGTGTTTTATATATATATTAGACAATTAGGTACTACTAAATTAATTATATTTATTTTTAAATAAGAATTATTCATTTAAGTAACATTTATAAATTCAAATAGGAACCTGCAGATCTGGTTTGACTAGATACTATTTATCGAAGTAAGATGGTCATCATAAAATATATTTATTAGAGACCAGTTTTATTTTTATAGATATTTACATATTTTGTCTCTAGTGTGGTTATCAGGCAATGTAAGATATGCATTGCCAATCTTATGCAAAGAGACATATAATGTAAGGTGTTTCTTACATTATGTGTGAAATATACAAAGGAATGCACTTTGGAAAACTTCCCCCACATAAGGTTTTTTTATGATAGGTTCAAAGAACAATATGGATTTACACTCTTACACCCATATTTTAAGATATTTCCATAACTCTAATATGTCATTAACTTTGTCCATGTAAAGAATTTCCTTAGAATTGATTATACAGGGATCTCATAGAACTGTTAATGTTAAAGTAACAAAAAAAAGTAAGATATTTCCATAACTCTAATATGTCATTAACTTTGTCCATGTAAGGTCCTTAAAATTGATTATACAGGAATCTCAGAGAACTGTTAATGTTAAAGTAACATTAACAGTTCTCTGTACATTGAATTTTATGTACAATCTACAAAATTATAGTTTTATTAAAAATAAATTATATGTTTGATTGTTTTTTTGAGCTTTTAATTAATGTTTGTTTACCATTATCATCTCGCATTATATTTTTAAAGGTGTTGAAGATTGTGGATTGGGTATACTTCTTAAGAAAAAGCAGGTTAGAAGAATGATAGCTTCATATGTCGGAGAGAATGCTGAATTTGAAAGGCAATACCTTAGTGGGGAACTTGAGGTATCTATTTTTTGATGAAACCTATTTTCTCAACTCATGCAATGTTTCTAAAAGCAGAAAAAGGACTACAATACATACAGTTATATTAAATAAGAAATATTATATTATATTATTAAATATATTAATAAAAAAAAAACCTTGTTTAAAAAATGATCTTATGATATAATTTATTGATTAGAATATATAAATAATAATCCATCAATATTTTCAAGGAATATGCAAAATTAAATAAGTATCATTCTAATTTATGTAAATTCCAATGTGGGTAAAAAAAACCTTCCCATTTTTAACTTTAAATATTTTTTATCTATTTTAATATATATATATCATCACGGGTGCCTTACGGCGCCCGTGATCCCACCTCGTCGTAGCCGATGGTATGAGTCTACACCGAACAAGTGGCTAGCTCGTCGCGATGTTTTGAATAGACTCAATAACCCATCTATAAACAGTTTCACAAGTTGGTATAGTGAAACCGGGACCGACAGCTTAACGTGCTCTCCGAGGCACTATAGTGGTGTTGTCAAACAAATGTACATAAATTTTTAGATTAAAAACTCATTGGTACACACCGGGATTCGAACCAGGGACCTAAGTGTTTTTAAGTCCAAGGTCTAAGCAACTCGGCCACCACGTATATAAGTAATTAATATTATATTATTAATTTTACAACTTGTATGGTTACAGGTGGAGTTAACACCTCAAGGCACATTGGCAGAGAGGATAAGGGCAGGAGGAGCAGGGATACCAGCCTTCTTCACCCCCACTGGATTTGGGACCCTTATCCAAGAAGGAGGGGCTCCTATCAAATATGCAGCAAATGGAAAGGTAAAAACCGTTTAAAATTTTGTCTGGAATACATCAACATAGTTTAACCATTTTTTGATATTTTATTTTTATTATTTTCTATAAAAAAATATTATTGGTGGCAAATAGATAGTACTATAATAGATTATCTTAAAACTATATATAATAACTTTAAATATATGAAATAACATGAGGAAAGAAAAATCATAACGGCCGTCATTCACAGCACAACGTTAGTACCTGTAGGTATAGCTTTTGTGTTGTAGATACAAGCTGTAATAACCAACTAATAATATAAACATAAACATTCATAAACAGATCGACATTGCAAGTATCAAACGCCAAGTACAAGAATTCAATGGCAGAAACTATGTCATGGAACAAGCAATCACAGGCGATTACGCCCTTATAAAGGCATGGAAAGCAGATAAATTTGGCAATCTGATCTTCAGGAAAAGCGCTAGAAACTTCAACCCGGCCATGTGCAAAGCAGCCAAGATCACTATAGCCGAAGTAGAAGAAATAGTCGACGAATTAGACCCGGATTTCATTCATGTCCCATCAATATTTGTACATAGAATCATTAAAGGTACACATTTCGAAAAACGCATCGAAAAGGTAAAGATAACGAAACCGAACACAGGCAAAGAACAGAAAAAGTCTGGGGATGATATTCGAGAGAAAATTATAAAGAGGGCTGCCCTGGAATTTAAAGATGGAATGCATGCTAATCTTGGAATCGGTGAGTTATTTTTTGTTGTTGTTATTTTGATTAATATTATTGGATTTATTGAACTTCAGTCTTTCTATACCAGATAGGTACCTACAGTATCTTTATCAATAGGTTATCAATACTATTTAAAGATAAATATGAAAGTTTGAAGATTGTTTTTCAATCAAATCAAAATAAGCTAAACTGCAGAGTTTAAATAATCCTCGATAGGACACTACGCCGGGAGTGATCGATGAAATGGTTAAAAAAGTAGTAAAAAATATTATAGCATATGAGAGTGATAGTGCGTTTTATTGTCCATAAGTGAAGATTTCTATAGGTAGTGTGCATGGTACTTTACAAGATCACTTCATCATGAAAAAGGTTCCCGCGCATTGGTTACTGGTCAAGTGATAACGGACGCACAAGAGCTTATGGATTTCGCAACGCTCCATAGGCCATAATTAATATTGCAACGCTCTTTGTAGTTGTTTCACCTAAGACTTGGATTGCTTTTTAACTATTTTGACGACCTCCTGGTCAGTAGAATTCGGTCCGGTTGGAACCGTCCGTATTGGGACCGGACCTTTCGTTGTAGGTACGCAATGGGTACAATTGAAACCTCTTCGGTTGGTAAAGCAAGACTGATTGATTTGGTACATAATAGGAGCTTATATAGTAAATCTGATTTTAAATAAAGAACATAATTATAAAAAATTGTCATGAACATATGACAATTAAATTGATTTGAAATTGGTATGAATAATTGTTATAAAAAAATATTTTTTTTATTGGCCGCTTTGCACGAGGCAAAGGCTGATTTTATATTAGCCGGCACATTACCCCCCTTCATGCGAAGCGTACATTAGTATAGAAATAGAAGGTGGCGAAATGTAGAGGATGGAAGAGGTATATTAAAAGATGTGACAGACGATATTGACGAATCATGAACATGAATGCAGGTTTTTACGAACAAAAATGATCGATGCTGCAATGAATTTGATGTAGAAGCAAATGATGACATATTAAGGTTAGTTGAAGTTGATGTACGAATTCTGCATCTCGATTTGTGACTGTAGGTATATGATGTACAATAAATGATGGAAGTCGTAAGGTGGTACCGTATGTCATCAATTCTCTACTCAGATTCTTATCGCGTATTACTGTTTGAGGGCCTAGAAGAATGGTTGGAATTCGTCACACATTTGAGCGAAAGCCTCTCTTGTCATGATGGAGGCTTTGAAAGTATGGTGCCACCGCTCAATTTTGCCATGTGGATGTGGATGATGTACGCCAGCCGGCACACTATCCTACACGACGTTGAAACTATACAGCATCAATGACCTGTAAAAGTTCTTCATCTACACTGAAAAAAATTAAGGGAATTCCTTACACATCAGTATATTTCTGGGATAGTAAAGGAGTGCTAATGATCGAATACGATCTTTGGCTAGTGTTACAGGAACTTTATAAACAGAGCAAGTTTTTCTCTTTCACTAGGTTAATGCACCAGCGCAAAGGTCCAGGGTAGCGATTTTTTAAAGGGCTGCATATAGTAGGTTCAGCTTGGGCCCTTATGGGGGAAACTATAACAAATGGGTAAAGTCAAAATTTTCTAATAGGTTCAGGTAAAAAAAGGTCTAAATTTAAATCTTGAGAATAATAAATTGTATGGGGTTCTTTTTGCAAGAAAGCTGTAATTGCTTTTTCAAAACAATTTTTATATATTATTATAATTTGGTAAAATATAAATGTTGGAACAATTATTATTTACTTAACATCAAATTTTGCGTTGAAATTTTTAAAAATCCCACAAATTTGTGATTGCTACTAATAAATAATGATTGTGGTATAAATTACCCGAGTACGGAATGGAAAAAAATATTATAATTACCGAAAAGTCAATTGTAGTTGAGAAAAAAAAACCATGGAGATATACTACTTATATAAGTAGTAGGAAGCCGCCCTAACGCCTAAATCGCATTTCCAAACGTTAGAACAGAATATGGCGGCAATGAACGCGTTTTTTGATATTTCGTTTTATAGGCGTTTTTTGTTTCCATACTTTTATTTTTGTTTGTTAGTTTATTTCGCACTTTCGGTTTTTTTTTCGTAATTAAACAAATTATTATTTCTTACAGGAATGCCAATGCTAGCCAGTAACTACATTCCCGAAGGCGTCAAAATATTCCTTCAGAGTGAGAATGGAATTTTAGGGCTGGGTCCCTTCCCCATCGAGAGTGAAGTTGATGCAGATCTCATCAACGCTGGAAAGGAAACTGTCACTATTTTGCCAGGTATAGTGAGTTCAATTCATAACCGACTACCTATATAATAACCCATCTGACAATGCCTAAAGCATTATTAATGTATCTCTATTTTTGTGTGTGACTATGCATCCACTCAGCCCATAAATGGGGTTGATCAATGCTTTGTTGTTTTATAGCATTTATCGCTCCTACTATGCCGGCTAAATAAAGCGTTTACAAAAAGACGTATTTGTATGATAATATCCCTGCATTGTCTTAAAATCTACACCCCGTTTCGTAACCACACTATGAAAGAAGACCTTTACATGAAATTTATCCAGTAATCTATGGAAAACTTATAAACTAATTTCTTTGAAACTTATTTTTTTACATAAATATTTGCTTGTTCATGACAGGTGCATCATTCTTCTCTTCGGACGACAGTTTCGCTATGATCCGCGGCGGACACATCGACGTCACTATCCTGGGCGCCATGCAAGTCTCACAGTACGGAGACTTGGCCAACTGGATGATCCCTGTATGTATGCCATGGATAATAGGGAAGTGCCCTAAGGTCTAATTTTGCATTAAAACAGAAAATGGCCGCCATACAAACTTAAAACTAAAATAGAGAACCAAAATTATTATAACCCATTGAGCATTGATTGGTTGAAGTGAGTACGAATATGGCGGCAACGAACTTTCCTTAACATTTCGTTTGATAGGCGATTTAAGACCTTCTGTATATTATTTTTAGTCTTTTTTTTTAATACTTTCATGATGTATTGTAACAAAGCTAGTTTATAAATAGGGTAACAATAAAAGATAAAGCGACACATGAACCAACCAATCATAAAAGCGAGTCTCCTTTTCTTTAGAGTTATATACGTTTATAATAAGAGCCGGAAACCTTGTTTGTCTGGCCTCATATATCATCTGGTCCATAGGCCTCATTCTGTTTCTTATAACGGAAACGTTAGCTTATCAAAATAACGAAATCTTTTAAAAAATTTATTACACATCACCAACATCAATAAAAAAGGCAAACACTTTTTTCCCTTGTGTTACAGGTGCCATTGATTTGACAGTTTTTAGCAATCCGTGAGGTGACAATTGTATATTAATTCGTTATTTTGATAATCTAACGTTGCCTTTAAAATAAACCGAACATGGCCTCCGACCGTTAATTTCAAATCTTTCTACGCAATTTATATTTGTTGTCGTTTATTTCTTTCAAACATTCCCAAGGACCACACCATCAAGTCGAATAAATACTTTTACTCAAAAATGCATGTAATGTGGTCATTATTTTGACAACCTTGTTTGAGCAAAGTCGATCTTGCCGTTCTATGTCAAGGAGCGAATATGAGAATGTTTTAATATATATTTTATTTAAATTACTTACTGGTTTTATTTAGATTAGGTACTTGCATTTTTGAGTAAAGCACTATACAAGCCTTGGCCCACTATGCACTATGCTTCGCTGGTCACGCTATGATTGCCTCGAGCTAGCCTAGCTACGCTCTAGGCCTTCCAGCTTGGCCATCATTGCAGCCCTTGCTGTCCTCGCTGTAAAGGCCTCGACCTACGGTCTCGGCCTTTATCTCAGCTCGTTCATCAAGTGCTGCACGCTGACCGCGCTGTGTCGGCCTGGAGCTGCGCTGTCGGCCATCATCAGCGCGACCAGCAAAGTAGTCATTATAGACCGCAGCAGTAATGTACTATAATCTCATAAATGAAATGACTTTAAGAAACGGTTTTAAAACTCAACTTTATGCAGTGGATGCTTGAGTTTCAGCAAGATCTTTACATCGTCTTAAATGATCTTGGTCTTACAAAATCAGTTGTCGGAACTTCTATGGAAAGCGTTTCCAAAATGGCGATGACAGGACGTATTTGGTTGAGTATAAGGGCAGTGGATACATTGGATGGGGGAGTTGAATTCGGAAAGTTTTTCACCCTGCGTCTAGGTTTCCGACGGAAAATTATTTTTTAGCTAATAATAATTTCTACAAATAATAATTCTTTAATATATTTATTTTTGCTTAGGGCAAAATGGTGAAAGGGATGGGTGGTGCTATGGATTTGGTATCTGCTCCAAGAACCAAAGTAGTGGTGACAATGGAACACTCCGCTAAGAACGGTTCTCACAAGATATTGTCCGAGTGCAACCTGCCTTTGACTGGGAAAAACTGTGTGGATACCATCATTACTGAAAAGGTAAACTTAAAGACTAATTATGAATTAAATCATATGAATAGGTAGGTACTAAATTCATAAATCTGTAAACTGTATGGTAGTTCTTGAAAGCATAAACAAAGCAAAATATGGGCATATTATAAAAAAAATGGCGTCAATTAGGTCTTTTTAACGATTGATAGTCTAGCTAGAGGGCATAGTTATTTGACAAACATGATATTTTATTTTTATGAGCTACAAAGAAGCTCTGATGATGGCTACAAAGTCCATGAAAGGAGCCTATCAATACAATTTATTTATGCAGTCATGTATAAAATATAATCTTAAGTAAAAAATTAGTTACGAGGAGTGTCCAATAAGTGTTTAAAATAAGTTTCCCTGATGTGCCACGGGCGCGCGAATCGCTATACGTGCGATCCGGCAAAACTGGCTTTGTCTCTCCCCCTCCACATTTCCACCCCGGCGAATGTAGTAGTCGACGTGAATAAAAATGTTTTTCACTGTGAAAAAAATAGGGAAAATTATCTTACGGACACTCTCCGTATGAATCTACTTACGGTACGTTTGAGTACTGCTTAAAAGGCTTACAAAGCTAGCTTAATTTATTTGACAGTGTTTTTTTAGTACTTCGCTTTGCTTTGGATTTTTGATGACGTCACAGAATAAAAGCAAATTACGTCATCGAACTCGCTGCGAACGCTTTGAAAATATGAGTAGTGCAATCAAAGTAAATTGTCTGTGGTCATAATTATTGTGTATCAAAATACTTTTTTTGTTTATTTTTATCGTTCCTCTTTTTCACTTAACAGTTTTAAACTCTATTTTGTATTCTCTTATGATTTTTTTATAATTTTTATTTATGCACATAAAACTGTTCGAGTACTCGCTCTACTTTGACGGCTGATTAGATTGGCTTAAAGCCTAAGCGCTTTAAGCGAAAAACAGTGGTAAACGAACACACTGTTAGTATTAATTTGAGTATTAAAATGCCGCCATCTTGAATATACGAATATTCGTCTATTTTGAACATGATGCTATTTATTTTTTATATTTTTATTGGAGCACCGCATGTGACTTTGTATATACCTGGTGGGGAGCAGATCTACAAAGTCTTCATGAATGGGGTGAATCAATAATTGTTCTTAAACTTAATTGATCGCTCCCACTATGCCGAATACGAAATGGGTGGCGAGAAAGATGAATTGCATTAAGACTATATTTTGATATGCTCACTGCCTTATCGTTAATTGAACACCCATTTCGTAACCACACCCTGAAAGGAGACTGCCACCTCGACAAAAAATAGATGCAGTAATCTCATAAAAACCCAATATTCTATAATTATTGATTTTGAATATGTTTTATTTCAGTGCGTATTTTTGGTGGACAAACAAAAGGGTCTTATTTTAACGGAAATTTCTGAAGGTTTAAAAATTGAAGACATTGTCGCCAGTACCGGTTGTAAATTTGAGGTTGCCGAAAAACTCAAAATCATGGGTGATGTCACTCGCCCCGAAACCCTAAATGCTCTTTACTCCTAAATATAAAAAAAGTCATGTATACCAGTAAAGCTTTTGAAAATGTGAATTTATTAAACATAAGCAAACTGCCTTTATATAAAAATGTGTTAAGTGTAATTAATATATAAAATGTCTATTTTTTATAATATTTTATACTCTTTTATAATGTTGTTATTGTTATATTTTTATATGCTTATTTTATAAATAATGATCTTTGTTTTTATGAATATAATTTGTTGTTCAAGTTACACAATATTTTTGTTTTATGTCCATTAAAAAAAATATGTAAGTATGCTAAACCCGCATTAGCTTTCATCATCGGGCTGTCGTCGGTCCTAGTTACACTCATCCCGATTGGGGAACTATTTGTATGTAGATGGGCTAACATCGCAACGAGTCGCCACTTGTTGGGTGAAGAAAGCCTCCGTAGACTAGTGGTTGCGCTTTTGGCGTTGTATCCGGAGGTCGAGGGTTCGATTCCCACCCATAGCAAGATTACGTATATTTATACGTTTTTCTGAACGCTTTGTCATAATCAAAATATGTCCTCTCTCCATTTGGCCAATAAATATACATATACTTCTCAAGAGGACATTCGGGGTTTTCACCGATTGTACCGTCTCCCTCTAGTTCTAATAAAATTCGATAATAAGGGAGTTACTCATCATTACTTTATATGGTGTATTATCTGAAATCAGTGATGTTGGTATCACTGGTTAAGTATCGCTATATCACTGAACTTATGTAACTACCTACGTCGCTTTTTATAAGATGATGGGTACAATCGGCCACTTCGCCGTTAGTTCTTCCTCGCTCTAAGACATTGAATTCACATTTGACGGGAGCAAGCAAATTTATGGCAATGCGTAGCTCAGTAGTACAGAGGCTCTACCATGGGTTTGCGCATTGTAGCAACGTAAAATCAATATTAACCACAAAAAAAAACACGCAGCCAATATTACAAATGGATGACTATTTGCATAGAACTATTTGTAACATTATTTGATATCATCATTTCGATATATGTATAAAATAAAAAAGAAATACTGCATCGATTAAAAATGACATTTGAAAATATATTTTATAAACATATTTATAGAAAAATAAGCTCAAGATAAAAAAAAAGGTTCAAGCATGATTTTTTTTTTAACTTTCCTAAAGAGTTCTGAGGCTCTCTCATTTTTCTACAAACTTATTTAAAAAAAACACCTAATAGAAAATATATACTACCTAAAATTAAATCCTACAAAATTAGGCTAAATAATAAATTTCTTCCATATCGCTCGCTAGCATTATGGATGTGTCCCAAAAAACTGGCTGCGTTACCCCGTTGTATAGCGTGGTATCGCTGTACAACGGGGTAACGCAGCCAATCTTTTGGGAACCATCCATAATGCTAGCAAGCGATATGGAAGAAATTTATTATTTAGCCTATTTTTTTATTAAAAAAAAATATATTTTCAAATGTCATTTATAACAAAAGCAGTATTTCTTATTTATTATATTTTAATAAAACATATATCTAAATGATGACATCAAATAATGTAACAAATAGTCATCCATTTGTAATATGGGCAGCGTGTTTTTTGTGGTTAACATCGATTTTTAATATTACTTGGTCGTTATTGTTATTTTTCAGTAAGTACCTATTTATTTATTTATTTTAAATTCTTTATTGCACAAAATTGTACATAGGCGAGCTTAATGCCTTAGGCATTTTCTACCAGCTAACCTTTTTGAGAGAGTGAAATATGCTTAGGGTGCGGAACTATCTATTGGTATATCGAATAAGTCCTACCTACTAGAGACTACACCTTCACTAAAACTAAAGGTAAAAGCAACTTAGTAAAGGTGTCTAATCTAAAACAACGCGCCCCTCCACATAAAATTAAACTATTTAACCAAAGTGTTTTCAGAATGGCCCCTCTACCATAAGCTATCCACTGAAATACGAATTATTAAAGATAATAAGCTACATCGACAGCTTATCTGTAAATATAATATGTAATAAGACTAATGAATTTCTTAAAGACAAAACTCAGATGCTACTGCTGGATGAGTACCTAAATGATAATATTAGGTAATAATGTAATATTATGTTCTAAACTTAATTACCTACAATTTATTATATATTTTCAGTATTTTTGTTGATAATTCCCTATCATTGATTAACATAACTGACCTAAAATAGTGTAAAATCTTGTAAACCTATAAACCACTATAAAGAAATTATAAATTGAAAGTAGGGTATAGACGAAATTAATAAATTTGTTCGCCTACCAGATGAATACGAACCTACTGTATTCGTTTAACACGTATCGACAGAATCCACACATAATGACACCTTCACAGTTTTATTAGCGAAGGAGGGGTGCGCAGCGTTTTAGATCTAATTAGTTATCTCTACCTAACTACTACGGCATGTGACTTTTGGTATATAGATTTATACAAAGTCATATACATTTATAAAATGTATACGCCAATTTAAACTCTAGGTATAAAAAGAGTATAACGTATTATGTACTACATGCGTTACTCTCCCTGCATGTGCCAGTGTTTTTTATGATATTTTGATACTTTACAGACAATCATAGACCATTTCGTATATTGCAAATAATAGCACAGTAATTTTAAATACTAGCTAATAATGACGCCATCAATTGCAAGTCTCAAGTTGCGGCGTAACCGTGTAGTATACCTACCTACTATTTACCTACACATAGTTAAAGACTGGAATTTAGTTTTTGATTACAAAATATTCTTTATATTTTTATCTTATTTACTAAATATTTCTCGTCTCCGTTCATCTCCGCTTTAAATACCGGCTCTACTAACATTATATTAATTATTACAGCAGTGGGAGACATGCTTTTGCTAACTGGCACAGATTTAGTCAATGCTTTTGTGTTGCTATCTGGCATTATAATGTTGCCAACTAACGTGCATATGCTTCGTGCCATCTCAAAAAATAATAAGATATAGTATTTAATTTTTATTTTTAATACTTAGCATAAATAATTGTATTACAAGTGTGAGATTCCGAATTACAATAAAATTTTAGACAAACTAATTTTTTTTTTTTTTACAATATGGATATAATTAAATACTTGTACTTTTATATCTAAAATACTAGCTGACACGCGTAACTTTCTCTGCGAATTTTACATGCAACAGTAGTTTTTTATTTAGGATTTAATTCGGTAACACATAAAAGTAAAAAAGAATCTACATCCCTACCTAATTTATAAAGTTTACATTTCAGTCACAATTCCAAAGTAATATGCTGCCCTTTCTGGCTGTGTATATCGTGGATAATTATTATAAATTTTGTTGGAGCAATTTTATGTATTCAAAGAGTGTATTCTGGACAAAATAACACTAATACATATTTTTACAATGGCATGAACGATTATAGGACTTCTTCTAAGTATCGACGACTTGTGGACAATGTTCAATGGTCACTTAAATGTTGTGGGGTATAAAATAATACTTGATTAAAAATATAGTAGGGGTTGAAGTATAAAATTGCCGTTTAGAATTAAACCTGGCCCCCATAGCATAGCCTCAAGATAAAATTGCTTGGATAAAAAAAAATAGAAAGGTTCTTTTTCAAAATAAAAAAATATTTTTAAGGGGCTCGGTCCAAACTGCCTTCAAAAACTTTGTACAGTTAACTTTGGTACCCGTAATAGAATTCTAATTCCTTCGAATAATCAAACAATTTTTGTATTGGAATGCAGATATAGGTACTTATATAGATAGTGTAGATAATGAGGCTTAACACTTTACATATCATCGCGGGTGCTTTACGGCACCAGCGGAGGGGTTTTAATCCCACCTCGTCGAAGCCGATGGTATGAGTCTACACCGAATAAGTGGCTAGCTCGTCGCGATGTTAAATTAAAATATATTTTCATTAAAAATATGAGTGAATTTAAGATTATGGCAATTTCATACTTTAACTCCTAATTTTAATATTCCTAACAACAATATGATTTAAATAATTAATTATTTATTTAATTGTTTCAGTTACAATCATATAAAGATTGGTTTAGAAAGAAATGGTTTGACCATAATTTAGTTATAGATATAAATACTGACAATTCTGTGCGAGAAGTTGATAGTGTTCCTTTAAGGTAAATTTCTAGGATTTTAGTTAAACTTAAATTCATATAGAAATATTGTTATTGTAGAATATAGGACTCTGCATATAGATGTTTTTTTTTCATTGTTTGGTTACAAAACTTGCCGGTGGGATGTTAATAAAATTAAATAAGCCTAATTAATATATTTTTTTATATCTGGTCCTTCGAGCCGGATTTATGTTTTGTATCTGTTATCATTTAGTTGCTGCAAAAGTGGATCGTGTACATCTAATTACCTTAGAGAATTGGGCCCAAATACAATAAATACTCCAGGCTGTGGTGAAACCCTGAGCAGAATAGTATCTATGTTTGCCCATTTAACCATGTTCTTTACAATCATATTACTGGAGGTTAGTCATAGTTTAGATAATATTTTATTCTGATACTACCCCTAAAATTCTTTTTTTTCAATATAAAAGTATTATTAAAACTTGTAGCCTATTCCCTTTTTGTTCATTATCAAACTTAAACTAAATTTTTCAAATATTTTATATACTGAAATATGCGCTGTTAACGATAGATGAATCTCACTTAACGATCGTATTGCATCAAGAGATCAAGACAATACATTTAGTTGACCACAAGCAATATAGGCAGTTTATTGATCGGACATTAGTGGACTACACACAATATAGCGAGTTTATTGGTCGGACATTAGTTGACTACACGCATTATAGCGAGTTTATTGGTCGGGCATTAGTTGACGACACGTAATATAGCGAGTTTATTGTTCGGGCATTAGTTGACGACACGCAATATAGCGAGTTTATTAGTCGGACATTAGTTGACTACATGCAATATAGCGAGTTTATTGGTCGGACATTAGTTGACTACACGCAATATAGCGAGTTTATTGGTCGGACATTAGTAGACTACCCACAATATAGCGTGTTTATTGGTCGGGCATTAGTTGACGACACGCAATATAGCGAGTTTATTGGTCGGACATGAGTTGACTACCCGCAATATAGCGAGTTTATTGGTCGGATATTAGTGGACTACACGCATTATAGCGAGTTTATTGGTCGGACATTAGTTGACTACATGCAATATAGCGAGTTTATTGGTCGGACATTAGTTGACTACACACAATTATTGGTCGGACATTAGTTGACAGTATAGCGAGTTTATGGATTGGATCTAATTAATTGTAATTTCCAGTTTCTAGTTTTGAAATTCACAAGCAAGGACAAACCCATGGAAAAAAAGAAGCCTTGTAAATCTAAAAATATACGCCGAATAATGTCAATAAACAATAGCTTTAACATGACGAGCGGTAGCTGTATTTCCCATCATGAAGAAAGTGACGAGGAAAATTATATCCCATCCCCGGCCTCTGAAATAAAAATGGATATTTATAAGTAAGAAACAAAATGTTTGAACACAATTTCTCCCAATAGGTCGGCTAATTTATGCGGTTACGAAATTGGCGACCACAAAGACGAATTCTTTAACATCATTGATCACTGCTTGTTCGTCAAATCAACTGCCCGTTTCGTAGCCGTATTCAGAAAGGGGGCTACCACCTTGACAGGAAATCGATACAATAGATCCATGAAAATGGTGAACAGACTAAAACCTAAACATGACTAAGTCACTTGTCGGCTTTTGCATATTTAAGGACAGTGTCAACGAAACTGATAGGTCAGCCATAATTTATAAAGACCTTTCTACCACCTATAATCTAAGTTCCCTAATATAATATTTAGTAAAGGTTATTTTTTCCAGACATGCATTAATTAATCAAGTATATTCACAAGACCAGTCACATTAAAAAATATATTCTATATTCTTGACTGGGTCTTGTGCTACATAAACGCTCTCAAAGTACGCTTAATATATTTTCAAGACTTAAATTGTATAGTTACCAACACTAGAGACTAGAGCGTCAAGGCAAGACTTGTTTAGTTACCCACTTAAGAGCGCTGCGTGATGCGTGCCGAGCCAAGACTGGTTTAGTACCAACAGAACAGTGCCAAGCCAAGACTTGTTAAGATTGCGTTCCAAAACCGAGGTAATAAACCTGTGAGATCTCTCGGAAAAAGAAAGAATCGCAGATATGAGATTTCGGTTTATTTCATCTCTTTCTTTTCCCCGAAAGGGGATACGGGTAATAATAATTTTGGAACAGTCCTTTATTAGCAACACTCGAGCGCCAAGCCGAGACTTGAATAAATAATTAAATATATACGATGTATGTATGTACGTACCTATTGTGGACGCTGAAGATTGACAAATTAACAATTATCCTAGGAAAATTATACCGCTAAAAAATATCATAGCCAGCAGTATTTAATTTGCACGGGGCGGCAAATAAAATCATCATTAAGCCATAATTATTTAGGTGCAGTTGTCAGATTGTATAAACTAAATAGTATATGTACATGTATGTTTACTATACTAATATTCATAATTTTAAATACCTTACTTAATAAACAATTTAATATAATACTAAAAAGCTTTAATTTATTATATTAATATACCTTTATTTAATTATATAAAAAATAATAAAATCAAATATTGCGGAAGTGCAACAAGTAGAAAGCATATTCTAATTATTTGAATTTGCGCGGATTAGAAGTTCGTTCCAACTTTCATAATTCATTCTCATACTCTATGACTGCACAATGATCGAATTTATTTTTTATGGAGTTTTAATAAATAAATGTAATAATTAACTATATTAATATTATTACCGTTTTGATCTACGTAAATTTATCAATAAAGTAGTCTGTAGATATATTATTACATTTTTAAATCGTACATGCATGTGTAATTTATTCGATTTTTGAATCTTAGCCTCGAATGCAGCTTTGGCTGTTTTGGATGCATTCATTTCGATTTATTGACTGACAGCATTTGTTAAAGAAAATTACAAATGGCTTCCCGTTTCTGCTTTCGGCTTTTGTATTAATTTTGTGATGATAATTTAATAAAGGTATGTACCTAGTTTTAATACAAAACGGTTATTATTTAATCTAAATATTTTAACTATTCTTTTCCGTAAATGTAAATGCTTTTAGATAATATAATTAATTAGCCGGCTAAATCGTCCTATTTTGCTAAATTCACTTCATTTGTTCTGTCTTCATATTTTATGCTGTTATCATCATAAATAACGTGTGGTGTCTATTATTATATATTCGATGTCTAAAAATAATATAGATAACTATAATTTTACAGGTAACTGATAGACATAAACTATACCTGTTGTTATAGTTCTTTTTAATAGTGCAATAATGGGTATCCAAGATTTATATACAGTAATTGAGAATGAGGGAGTACCAGTGGATTTGTTTAAGATTGCTAGAAATCAAGCTGGTGGATTGCAATTAATAATAGATGCTGAAGGATGCCTTGATAGATTATATGGAGGTTTTTTTTCAGGTTAGTATTAATTTTTCAATAACCCATTTCATCAGTCAATTTGATTTTCCGAGTCCATCATCAATTGAATGCATATTTTATTTTTAAGATTATCATTATTTATCAGGCAGGCAGTTGAAACAGCTGATGGAAGCCTGTATCATGTTATTCTTAGGTGTTAAGTATTTTTTAGCTGGTGTGGTTTAAAGTTGTCCAAACAATTTCTAAATTAATTGATAGTTTTAGCTGAGACTACTTTGTTTCGTAGTCTATTCCAAGCATTCATAACTCTGTTGCGCAGAAAATGCTTGCGAGGGTTATAAGTATATTAAATTAAGTAAATGCAAAATTGACTGGCATTGGTGCAGCTTGGTTGCAGATGAAATAATGCATATGATCTAGTGTTGTATTTAAAAACATGAAACAATTTATACATCAATATCAAGTCCTGCAGCCATATTCTGTTTTTTTTAAAGGTAACATTAGGTTGTCAAAATAATGAAATCCTTGTACAATTGTCACTTTACGGAATCCTAAAACTGTCAAAGCAATAGCACCTGTAACACAAGGGAATAAAGTGCTTGCCTTTTTTAGTTATTGGTGTAGCTAATAGTTTAATGCCATTTTAAAATGATTTTGTTATTTTGACAAGCTAATGTATCTGTAATAAGAAATAGAATAGGCATCTTTAGGGGTGCCATTTCTGAATGTCAACAATGACTTTGATATCATCAGGAGAAAAAGAGAGTAAATGTTCTTAGCTATCCATGGATTATCCATGCGGGTGCCAGGTCCATTGCGTGGTTGGAAGGCAGGATAATGTGCAGTTCATTCCCCTTCAATCCCAAACTTGAGACTGGGACACCTGCACTATGTTCACTACCCTCTCTACTCAACCAAATAATGATGATGATTAGGAAATCATGATTTATCAAAATACTTATTTTTTTAAGTCTTATGTGTGATATCAAATTACAAATAATTTCTTATAGATAATAGTAACTGACATTTTATTACACAAAGAAAATATTGTTTGTCAATCAATTTGTTGTCCTTGTTTCTCATAATAAATACATTTCTATGCTAAAACATAAAAACTCAAACTATCTGTAATTATTATTATCTGTTATCTGTGGCTTTATTTACGATTGGTAGGGGACACTCATATGACTAAAATATCATACCTAAGATATATTAAATCTCATTGGGAGACTAAACTATCATAGTCACCTAAAAATACGGGCTTCAGAAATCAATCACTATTTTTGTCATTTCGGTGATAACAAACTAATAGGATAAGGTTCCAATAGCACTATAGCAAATCCTTTTGGTAGCTTATGAAATCTCTCTTTTCTGATTGATTTCTAGCATAAAACATTGTTTTTGAAAATCAAAAACAATGTTTTATGCTATATATTTTTTTAGATTGGGCATGTGGTGGACAGTGGGCAAGATGTGTTCAATTTATCACTACTTTGGCAGCAGCTTTATCGGAACATCAAGTATCTTTATGTGTCTGCTTCAATGGTGCCCACCCTTCTACCCCAGCCACTCCCCACCAGTGGGTACAATTACAGGCTGCTAATAGACAAAAAATCAATATGGTAATTATATTTTCAAGTTTGAACCGCATTTGTTCTCTCCCATAATTTAAGATATTGGGTCCTTATAACATGATACTTCCTCGTTATAATATTAACAATCCCTGTGGTAGTGTTTATATATTATTTTGGCATCTGTTAATACTATAATAATTATTATTTCTTTAGTTAGACAATTCCTATTTACAGTGACTTTATTTTTTTTATTTAGGAATATAATTTATTACAAAAGACATTGGGGCTTAGCATAACCACATCAATATAGTTTGACAGTCGATAAAATGAAGTTTATGAAAATTCATACATAAAATATAATAATATATGTATTGATTTTGTTGATTTATCGAGCCTATTGATGCTGTTGTGCTAAGGCCCCATTATGTAATTATATTGATTTACTAATCTTCATAAATTTTTGACAAAGCCTCTTTACTGCTGTAGTAATATTTAATTATTTAGAATTAATATTTATTAATTTAAGCAATGCCCTTTTATAGTAATATATTGTTCTTATATTTAAATTCTTATAATATTTGGGAATCATTTACAGTCCTGTTATTGTACTGTATATTATACAACTCAACCAAATCTCAGTTGGAGCTTATGGTGATAATAAACAATTGCACTTTGAGACACCATGATAATGTAGTATGTGTTAATGATACTTGTAATAAATGTCCAGGTGGTGTGGGTTCCATTCCCAAAACAATATGAGTATGTTTTTCTGTACAGTTTGCCATGGTTTGGGTGTTTATAAAATATAATATGTATTAGTATTGTTGACTCTTGTATACAACCCTAGAGCTTAGTTTGTGACATGGATAACATGTGTATCCATAGATATCCTACATATTGTATTTTTTTTTAGCATCTTTGTTGGTAATATATTTACAAGTATGTATTGTATTCAGGTATTGCGGCACATTGCTACAAAAGGAACACCTCCTCCAAAGGTGTGGTGGGTGCCTCCCATTGGACTCCAGTCTTGCCTTAGAAATATACTCCGATACCTTAATATAAACATGGTAAGTTATAAGTTCTGCAATTATATTTTTGATTTATATAAAAAATTTGTTTAACAAATTTAGTGTTTGCCCCTTCTTCAGAATAATAATATTATAAAAGTTCCTGACAATTTTAAAATTTTCTTATTTACTTACTTTAATTTTGTGCCAGATTTATGTCTAGGTAACCAGATTTTGCAATACAACACGTTAATGCAAAAAATTATAGCTAGATGTGAAGGAAAATGGGAAAAAAACTTGCTGACAGGGCAGGGGCCCAATTCCGAGTTTGCAACCGCTAAAGACGACAAGACGTTGCGTATACTATAAATATTGAAATATAAGTTCTATTTCAATGGATATATAGTCTGTATTAGGTTGGCTATAATAATGCCGCCATCTTGAAATACGCGAATTCTTCGCAAGTTTGAACATCTGATGAGCATTGGAATTTAATAGGATAGAACTTATATTTTAATATTTATAGTTTACGCAAAATGCGCGACGGTGAACGTGTCAAAACTCGGAATAAGCCACAGGTCTAGTGGAAGAGGGGCCGTTTCTTTGCCTTAGTCTTAGTCCTCATTAGGTACACCCATTCTGTATAAACCACAATCAAAGTCATACATATTTATTTCATGTACATAGGGATGGGTGAATTTCGTGAAATTTTTCAAGCATTGAAATTTTTCGGAAAAATTTCATTTGGTGTTGAAAATTTCACGTTCAGTGTGAAAAATATTTTTCTTATAAAAATGAATATAATAATCTAATTCTTAATAAAACAATAGTCTGATTTATTAAAAGTTAATTGTATCGAATTAATAAAAAGATATAATTTTAGATATTTCGAAAATTATACTAAAAAAATACATAATCAACGAGGAACATAATATCAAAAGGACTTATTCTGGTGAAAAGGTTTAAAAAAAGTCTGTCATATTCTAAACTCGAGTCATCGTTTGATTACTATTACAGTTAAAATTACTTAGTAGGTACTGATTTATTGTGTGTTTATTTATTTTAAATGATAAGTAAATCTTTAAATGTCCGTAATCCTAACCGCGAAATTGCAAACACAATAGAGTTGGAATGTGTTATATATCGATGATTCTGATTTAGTTACAAGAAGTATGTAAATATAGCATTGCCTAATTTCAGTCTAAATTAGAATCGTTGCAGATTACATTACAGGGCCGTGTTCGGAAACTAACACTTTAACACTGGGTAGTGTCACTACACTATATGCATCTCTTCTTCTCTAAGCATTTTTCAATATTTTTATCGCACTCTGTGACACTACCCAGTGTTAAAGTGTTACGTTTCCGAACACGGCCCTGGGTAGAGTGACGGCACGCACGTCTTACGACCCGTCACCTATACTCCAGTCGTAGGTACACAGTCGTTTTCTCTTCCGCCATTCTTAAGTCCGAATGCAAGTATTATGTTCCTTGCCCGAATGGTTCAGATGAGACATGATTTAAAGTCCTTGAACACGTTGTCCACAGGCAATTCACTGATTTTCTAAACAAAAATGATTTGATGAACTCGCAGTCTAGCTGTCGATTGTCTCATAGCATCAACACGGTTCTTGTAAATATTACTGACGACATACGCTATGCTATAGATGAGAAAACAATTAACACTACTTGTTCTTTTGGACTAAGAAACGCCTTTAACTGTGTAGATCATGATATCCTCATTGCTATTCTTCGTTCACTAAATATTTCTCTTACTGCGGCACAGTGGTTCGATACCTATCTTTGCGGACACAGGTAGACGTCTTTTCGGATTGGTGCTCCTTGTCTGCAGGTATCCCGCAGGCTGGCGTATTATGTTCTTCTCGGTTTTCATAAATGCCATGGTTCAAGTAATAAACTTCAGTTCCTACCATCTGTATGCCGATAACTAGAAACTGATGCTTGAAATGAGCGACGTAAATGTCGCGATTACCAATGTGAATAGCGATTTGGATGCTATTCGGGTAAGTTCGCAAAATCTCGGTATTCTAGTCAACCCCTGCAAGGCTCAGGTCTTGATCATTTGTTCTAAACACATGCTGAGCAGATTGGATTTGGGAGCCATCTCTCCAGTATTATTTAATAATTAACCACCTTTCTTTTGCCAACATGCTAAGAATCTTGCTTTACACATGTCCTCCGATCTTTTCTGGAACTACCACGTTGCTGATCAGTAAACACATTTTCGCCAGTATGCATTCGCTGAAGCGCTCCCAGTATCTTATTCCCTTTAAGGCAAAGCTGTTAGTCAATTGTTTACTTCTCCCTATCATAGATTACTCTGATGTCTGCTACCCTGGTGTTACTCTAGAAGATCTACTAAACACGATTGTGATAAGTAGACGTTTTGTCTTTGGCCTGCTCAAGTATGACCTAGTTTCCGAAGTAGTTTAAGTATTGTTATGCATCATTGATAATGCATCTATTATGCATTTCGTAATCGCATCATTTAGCCGGCATAGTGGGAGCAATCAACATTGTTTAAGAACAAAGTATTCATTGAATTTACGGGCTTTGTAGGTCTGCTCACCACCAGGTAAATACAAAGTCACATGTCGTGCTCCAACAAAAAAAAAAAAATAGGTAAATATCTTTTTTAATAATAATGAATTTTCATAATATAAAACATACTCGTATTTACTTAGTACAGAATAATGGAAGTAACTTTAATACAGGTGTAAAATCATTAAAATTTCGTGTTTAATAGAACAAAAATATTTTTCACTGGATTTGAAATTTTTCAAGGAGTTTTGAAATTTTTCATATTTTTCACTTATTTTTAATTTCATTGAAATGAAATTTTTCAATTGCCCATCCCTACATGTACACCTTTACAGACAAAATAGCCATATTAAGTATATGGTCTAACCCCGTATTCAAAGCTGTGTGTCCACTTTTACTTAATGATAGTTTGTCTCATTCTATCTTTCTTGATTTAATATTTTGTGGAAAGAGACAGAGACAACTTAGAATACGGCGGTAATTGTGCTCTTGGCTCTGCCTTGCATAGGCGGCCAACCTACCAGACTAGTGTAGATAGTTAAAATTTCCCTTAAATCTTCATTATAAGTAATTAATCACAACTGCCATTTGTTTTTTAACATCTTAATTCTATATAACTAATAATTTATGATTACAGATGGTGTCAAGTGATGATCACTACCTAGAAGTCGTTTCTCTATGCCGAGAAAAATCATATTCAGGGATTATTGGATCTTCTGCACAGTATTTGGTATTTCAACCTCCGAGACTGTTCTGCTCTATTCAACTAAAGCTTACATATAGGGTATGTCATTTTTAATCAAAATTTTATTTATAATTTTAAGTTTTACATCCTGCCCTGTTATTATATTAGCGATAATATAATCAATGACTTCATATAACTAAGCTACTATTGTGTTGATTGAAAAGTTATTACTTTAAAATAAATTACAATAAAAATGCTATAAATGCTCCCAAGGGGTGTTAAACTCTAGTGTCCAGGACTTGAGACCATAAACCAGTGTTGAACGCCTCTTCTCTCTTAACAACTATCTATGATTCGCGTTTGTGTGTTGTGTGTGTGTGAAATTTTGTACATATTCCAAACTCAATTTTTTTTTCAGAATATTAGGTTTAGTTGTTTTTTTAGTTTTGGACAAAAATGTTTGAAGTATTTCTAAACACAAGTGTTCCAAATTTTAAAAACTAGCTTCAATCAATTGGTGACTATACATAAATACTGTTACAATAAAAAATAAAAAAAATATTACTTTTGAATTTTTAGACAGATTACTCATTTTTATATGATTATTCATTATGTTTTCTCATTTTGGCGCCATTTTGTACAATATATTAAAATGGAGTGGGGTGATAAAGAGAACCGAATCGCTGTGATACACAGAGTAGGTATGGAGCCAAATACAATTTTTAAAACTCCATACACTTGGTATTAGCCAAATGTTTGTGTACCGGGCTATTAATAGGTACAATGAGACCTCCTCTGTTTGTGACAGAAAAAGATCTGGCCATCTACATAGTGTTCGTACGAAAAACGTGGTCAAAGCAGTAGGGGAAAGAATTCGAAGAAATCCTGTCCGAAAGCAAAAGATTTTATTTCGGGAGATGAAGATAGCACCTAGAACCACATCGCGTATTTTAAAAGATGACCTAGGACTTGCAGCCTATAAGAGATGCACTGGTCATATCTTAACTGATAATTTGAAAAATAATAGGGTGGTAAAATCGAAACAACTACTGAAGCCGTACACAAAGGGAGATCACAGAAAATTTTTGTTTACGGATGAGAAAATTTTTACAATTGAGCAATATTTTTACAAACAAAATTACGTTATGTTAAATTATTTATGCTCAAAGCTCTAAGGAAGCTTCTCAATTAGTCGACAGAGGGCAACTTGGGCATTATCGGACTTCAGTGATGGTTTGGTGGGGTGTTTGCTATGAAGGAATGACTGAGCCATATTTTTGTAAAAAAAGGTATCAAAACGTTGGCATAACACTTATGATCAAGATACCATTCTTGAGAAGGTAGTTAAGCCCCTTAACAACATCATGTTCAATAACCCAGTATGGTGCTTCCAGCAAGTCTCGGCGCCGGGTTTATGGCTCGGTCCACGCAGTCTTGGTTGGAAGCGAACGTTTCGGACTTCATCAGAGCTGAAGACCGTCGTCCCGATCTTAATCAGCTGGTTTATGATTTATGGCCAGTTTTAGAGAGTATTGCTTGTTCTAAACGCGATGATAATTTGGAGTCCCTAAAACAATCCATACAATTGGCAGTAAAGAATATTCCCATGGAAAGGTTGCATGTTTCTATTGATAACTGGCCTCAATGTTTAAATGACTGTATTGCAGTCAATGGAGACCACTTTGAATAAGCTTTTTATATTTTTAATTGTTTTATATTTTTGTATTAAACTAACACACTATAAAAGTAATAAATTTTATTTGTAATAGAAGAACATTTTTTTTCTTAATTTAGGTATAATAATAAATTTCCTTCCTACATCATTCTACAGTATTTTTTTATTGGAAAGGCAATTTTTTTATCCCAAACTTCATATTACAATATCAATGTACCATTTCAAACATATAAGTTTTTGCTTTATAACTATAACAGCATTATACTGTTATATGCAAGCCAAGCAATACACACTGTTCAACCTTTTACTGTGAATTAAAAGTATGATTGTTTCTATAATTTATTAAATTTCTCAAATTTATATTTATAGTCATCGCTGGAGACTAAGGAGTATTTGGTGAATGAATTGCCAAAGGTGTTGGAAGTGCCTTCAGACCGCCTCAGTTTGGCTGCAGCACTATTCGGGGACCCTCGCCTCTCTGAACATAGCCTCAGTGATTTCTATAAGCGAATCAACAGCAATTACAAAAAGGTAACTATTAAAAAGTTAATAAGGTATCAGTCTGTGAGTTTATTGATTTTCAGAATGATTTTGATTTCCTGTTGAATGGTAAATGATGGTTAATTTAATTATCAAATAAGTCTTTATTGCCACACATAAAATTATTCTGTTGCTATATAATAAATTTCATTTATTGCCGCTTCACTTACAACGTTATATTGCTGATGTTACATTCTTTATGAAAATTGTTAGTGGCAAGATTGACTGCCCTGAACTGCTTAACAAAATTAATTTTAAAGTTCCATCATATAGTTTCCGTAACCACAATACCTTATTTATTCCACATGCCAATAGCAATTATAGGAAAAATAGTTTCCTCATTAGAGCAAGTAAAGCAGTCAGCTTTGCAACAGCGAAGACACGATTAATATATTTCATACTAGTGTTAATTGTGTAAAGAAAACACTAACTAGAATGTATTTGTTGGAGTCATAACATAATTTAAATAAAAACTTAGTCATGTTGGTTGTACATACATACATATGTATATTACAAGTATTTTTTTTTTTTTGTAATTTTTGTAATAAGGATAAACTATTTGTGATAACTTATTGATGGTTTTTAGTTGTTAATTTTTTATAAATAATTGTTATAATTGTTAGCCGTAAGTTGTCTCAACACTAAAATAATTAAAATATTAATCCATTTCCAGTCAACCCCAGAAGCAATGATCCAAAGTATTTGCAAATTTGTTCGAGAGCTTCCATCTTCTGACATAGATAGTGCATGCATTGAAATCTTTGGAGACTTGAATGATCTTCGAGCAGCCAAGCTTAAGGAAGTGGTCCAGTATTATGAAAGCGGCAAGAAGGAAGCCCCAAACAGCCAATTGGCTAATACCGCTGCTGGTAAGTTATTTATGGAGAAGAGGCCTCTTTGCCTGACATTGATTTTGCATGCATTGAAATATTTGTACACTTGGATGACTGCGCTGATCTGAGCTGCTAAGCTGGAGATGGTCTAGTATTATGATAACAGGAAAAGGGACCTATTTAATAGTCATAGTCTAACTGATACTACTGCTTGTATGTTGAGAGAGAGACAATATTCTTAGCTATGCATGGATTCTCCGTGCGGGTTGTGGGTCTATCACATGATTGGCAGGCAGGGGAATGAACTGCAGCATTCTCGGACTTAGACCGCAAAGCTTTTAACTCTTACCTGCACTCTCTCTACTCAACCAAATACTATATGATCCTGTTAGCGCCATCTTGGAAACTACTTCTGTAAAAATTCCGACTATGCTGGAATTCCTCTTGCCCTGACTTCCATTACATAAAGTTGAGTTTTAAAACGTTAATAATTTCATTTGTAAGATCAAAATATTTGTTCGACTTGGTGGTCCCATGGAACAGTGAGTTCTATAAGTATAACTTTCTTTAAGCACCGAGAGTGTACCAGTTTGTCTGGTCTATAAGCTGAAACTGCTAGTTCATCTGGAATTTTGTAATGTATCCATTTTGCACGCAATATCAATGTTGGACACATTGATATTGCATGCATTGAAATATTTGGGGATTTGGATAAACTCTGAGCTGCCAATGTTTAGGAAGTGGTCTTGTATTATAATAATGGGAAGAATGATAGATTTAGAAGTTATTTATAGTGAGGTCTCTTTGTCTAACATTGATCTAGTATAGGGGGCTATATAAATATAATAACCTCGGGGAAATGAAAGAAATGGAAAATACACAAATTACATATCTCCGTCTCTTTCTTCTTCCCGAGAGATGGCACAGGTTAATTATTATCCCATTTTGGAATGCAGCCTAGAATAATGATAAAATAAAATACCTATGTATTAACAGCCAATGGTCCAATAACATTCCAACATTATCGTTTTATTTATATGATGACAATAGTCCTATAACATTCCAAGTTTATCGTTTTATTTGTGACATAGTGATTAAAATCTTTAGGGAAGTTCAATAACCGGGCAAAGGTAGTTTAAAAATCGACCAAATTAAAATTAAATAAAAAATAATAGTTAAAATAAAAAAAAAACATTTATTTGGTGTACCTCAAAATATCTACAGGTGATTAGTATTAGGTGAGAATAAACTTTTCCACTGGACACCCTTGAGGCCGTTCACGCGTTTTTTTTGAGAACAATTTACATAAATTGCTCTTTCCACAAATTAAGCTCTAGGATTACGGTATCACTAAATTTAATATACTTTTTGGGCTTTCCAGCATGTAGACAATTTCAAGTGGCTAAAAATGTTTTATTCTCTATTCGCCTTGCCGCGACTCTATCGTATACTTTCTGTCCTCCAGGTCGGCGGAACAAAAACAATAAGAAACCGGTAAAGGCTGAAAACCAGGAAAAGCAGGAAGTCGCCCTGGACACCACCAAACTTGCCACAGAATCTGCAGAACAAGAGGTATTTTATTGAATAAACTGTGGTATAAGTATAATCATTGTAAAATGTCGGAAAATGGGAGTCATTATCAGAACAAACATCCTGTTTCATGATAAAGCAACGCTTATTTTAAATGGTTACGTTTGCTTTGAAGCGGGGCAATGAGTTATTTCTATATATCTTAGGCGTAATGTTCAATTACAACGAGCAATGTACTGTAAAATTGTCCTTCATTCTGTCCAAATGCTTTTTGTTTTTGTATTGAAACTGTGTATTCTATTATTATAACATGCTAAATTTAATTTCTAAAGCGAATTTCTTATTGGTTTATACCTGCAATATTAGACCGTGAAGACAATGCCATTTTGTATTATAGAATTATGTATAAAATAATTACAAACAAACTTATGCTAACTTACAGTAATATAATGAATTTGATTATAATGATAATAAAAACTACATTTATTAAAATGGTTTCCCCCTCGGCTAGTTTATGGTAACTAAATAAATAGTGCCTCGCTGATTTTTAAGATAAATCATGATTTATTAACCTTGATTTATACATACATACGCAACAATTTAGGTATATTCTAAAGATCACTCTGATAGAGTAAATCCTAAGAAAGGATTTATCCAGTAGACAGCTTCCCTACAAACATACTTCTCATATTATTAATGCAATTATTGACACAATTAACCAAAACTTTATTAAACATAAAATATGTATTTTTAATCTATTCAGAATATATATATATATTTTTAAATTCAATATAATAATATCTTACTTTATATTATATGTATAATCATAAAAAAAAATACAATTTGTATGGGATTAATCTATTTGAAACTATTTTAAATAATAAAAAAAAGCCATTTTAAATAAAAGTTAAAAAAATAATAATAATAGACCCAAATGAAAAAAATAAGCCAAATTTCAGCTTTACCTACTTCTGTTTTTTTTTTTTATTGGCTAAATTGACTTTTTTAATACTATTGTAGTGATAACATTTGAAATTCTTTTCCGTGCAATAAAATTTCTGAAACAGGGGTCTATTCAGATAATGACAAACATTTGTCTAGAACTATTATCAGATCATACATATGTATTAACTATTGCACTATATATAAAGTCATCCACGCCTTTTAATAACACTGATTGGCTATACATTCGGCTCATTTATAAATCATATTAACAAAACTTCTTTTCTAAATTTAACTTTGATTCCAAGTGTCAAATATGTAGAAAAGTTATTTACTAATAAAAATAAATATAATAATAATATGTGTGGTAGGACGTTTCACACATATTGCCCGGTCACAGACTGAGTTCTGGCTTGTATAATGTGTACATACATAACTTGCAAAATGTACTGATCTTATTTTCTGTGAGTGGGAATCGACCCGCGATCTCCGGATACAACGCCCAATGCGGTAACCACAATTATTTTACAATAGTAGCAAAATCTAAAACTTGTATGTTTATAACTTACTGTGAGATTAATACGCCCGGTTTCTCGACAATTATCATCATTATTTTACTCTCAAATACTTAAAATAAAAATGGTGTATTTTACAAACGTTTTTAATTATTTGAAACATTTACGAGAAACCAGCCGATAGTCATAGTTATAATCATGATCAAATTAATCTGTGATGAAAATCTTTCACTTTTCAATCACATGCCTGTTTATCTTAAATTAATTTAATTATACTTGAGAGATTTAAAAAGGCGTCTGCATTTAGTAAAAATATATTAAAATTTAAGAGGTAATGGGAAAAATTCTATATGCATTATTTAGTAAATAACTTCTACATTTTTGCACTTGGTCTCATAGAACAATTGGGTGCATTACAGCAAAAAGGCTTGGAGGATTACAGATTGGCTACGGCGAATGCGATGTGCGTAAACGCAGACTTTAGCTTAGAATACCCCGCGCGAGGCTTGAGTTTTGACCTAAGCGCCTTGTCTATGGGAGGCGATGGACTCGAGTACATGAACGCTAACCACAGTATGGAAACATATTATAACAACGAGGTGCGATTATATTCTTTTTGTTTGGTATCTGTTTATTGTTGTTTGTTTGTCGGATGGTGTTGGGTTGGATTTTATGGTTTAGGGCCGTGTTTATAACTGATCTTAAGTTTGAGTATGATTTTAATATTTGTATATATAAGTGTGTATTAAGTAAACGGCCTAAGGCCCGTGGGTAATGTGTAATCATGCTAATAGTGTCGATGGCACTGTAAAAGCATGTGTTTTGCAACACTTGCTATGGTTTAAATTTGATGTGGTGGTTTGACAGTTTGAGTGTAAGCGAATTAACTTTGGTACAAACAATTCATTTTGTACAAACTTAAAAATATTCGGTGTAATTGAATAATATATATTTATATATATATATTTAACGATAAAATACAATGAAATATATATTGGTGAGTGGGACTTGAACCCACGACTCTTGCATTCGCGGCAACCACTCTAGAAAATAGCACATAGAGGGCGTTTGTGTATAAATACATAAAAAGCAATGACAAATTTCTTGAGAGGTGACTAAAACCTGGATGGCTCAGCGGTTTAGTACCTTGCCGCGAAAGCAAGGGTTGTGGGTCGAACTATAGATGCCATTTACATAAATAATTCACGAAACGTTGTAAAGAGTGTTTCAACAAGAACTTTGTTTTCTAAAACAAAATAAGACAAAAAAAAAAAAATGAAGATGATTAATAGATGATTTTCAATATTTTTATATTATAGGGGAGGTTTTTATCTGCCCCCTATATACCTTTCAACCTGACCTCGAGAGTCGATCTTACAGAATTCTTCATATATCAGGAAAAACTACTTTTCATCCCCACTGGAAATGATTTCCGATATTTTCATATTTTAGGGGAGGTTTTTCTCTACATACTACATACCTTTTTAACGTGACCTCGAAGGTATTTTTATTAAAATTCTTCAAACATATTTCAAGAGAAAAGTTCGGCAATTATGAATGAATAATGATATCTGGCAAATGTCATCCACCACAAGCACGCTGACAGATGTCGGTTCTTTCAACAATGGCGAGACTATTTCGTTAATCACATCACGGATTTTAAGTTTTCAAGGCTGCAATCGATTCGATTGCCTCCGTATACACTCTGTCCTTAACATAGCCCCACAAAAAAATAATCCAGTGGTGTTAAATCACACGATCTGGCTGGCCACTTAACAGCTGAGTTTCGTGAAATTGTGCGATCGGGAAATTTGGTTTGCAATAAATTGATCGTTTCATTGGATGTGTGACATGTGGCACCGTCCAGCGGCCACATTCTGTTTCTTATAACGTGATCGTTAGGTTGTCAAAATAACGATTTCCGCTATTAGCGCGCTCTCCTCCAATCAGAGTAGTTTTTTAATCTTCGCTGATTGGAGGAGAGCGCGCTTGTAACGGAATTCGTTATTTTGACAATCTAACGCTCACGTTATAAGAAACAGAATATGGCCGCTGTTGAAACCACATGTCAGTGATATCCACGTCATCAATAACAGGCCAAAATTGAGTTGTTAACATCGCGTTAGCGTGATCCATTGACCGTTACCGCATTTCCAGCGCGCTTGTGGTGGACATTTGCCAGATATCATTTTTCATTCATAATTGCCGAACTTTTATCTTTGTAATTCAATAAAAAGGAGAATGGGCATTTTGGTACTCGCTCCAATAGCAATCATTGTGATGGCATTGGATAGGTCTTTTAATATGCAAAAATATTTACTTACTAGCAACAAAAAACAGAAATCTTAAAAGTTATACTACTTTTTTTCAAAAGTCATCACCATTATCATTATCACGATATATTATGCATTCATAGTAAACACAATACATTTCTCGTTTTTTGTTGTTTTACTTGGTTTTCGGACAAGTCATGGCGACTTGTCCGAAAACCAAGGGAAGCCCCCAAATGTTCCAGTTTTAGCGGATATCATAATTGCAAAAATACGAAAAAAATAACAATGTAAAACAACAAAAAACGAGAAATGTATTGTGTTTACTATGAATGCATAATATATCGTGATAATGATAATGGTGATGACTTTTGAAAAAAAGTAGTATAACTTTTAAGATTTCTGTTTTTTGTTGCTACGGTGACTGTTAGACCTCGGGGATAGGGAACCAGCCGCGGGGTGGGGTGTGCGGTGCGTAAAAAACAATGATAACGAAAATGAAACTAATATTAACATTTTAGGCAATTATTACTGCACGTGTTTTACCGGACGAAGAACAGTCAAACTCGTGCAGTAATAAACAGTGCTCACATAGTTTCAATCGTGTGGTATCTAGGATTTGCCAGACATGAAGGCTTCACTGCTCCTGCAGCATTCCTCAACGATGTAATTATTGATAACGTTTAAAAAAATAAATAACGTTTCTTACTTTTCTATTTTTTCTTTTTTATCCCTGAGTGTTTATTCATTTTAGTACTTATTAATCAAAACACACATGATTATATACAAGGCAACGATATAATATCACCATTATCTTAACAAAATCAAACAAAAATAAAAAATATTTAACACAAAATAACTCCGTTCCGACAGCAAATGGAGACAAGCGACCCCGGTTATCATTAATCCTTGTAAAAAGACCTTTTCAATGATATATATATTATGGCTATTGGGTCTAGTACCAGGCTTCATATATTTTTGCCCATTGTCCTTTTAATCATCTTCATCTATTTTTTTTGTTTTAGAAAACAAAGTTCTTGTTGAAAAACCCTTTACATAATCCCAATTGCTCGTATACAATACAACCAACGTTAATATAGATAACGTGAATGTTAAATGACTTTATTTTATAATAGTAAAGTTAAAGAAATATTAATTAAATAAAGTTAGAAGCATTGTAACAATATATATTAAACATTATCTAAAGGAAATTAATGCATGGTAAAATTCGATTAACAAACCTCTAGCCACTATTTACTCGTTTAATATTCGCGCATTGTTATTTTGAAGAGTGATTTAACAGCTGACGATTTCAGCAACTTATCTTTATACTATAAATGGCATATTATTAAAACTTCAGACTTACCTCAAACTTTAGAGTGGTTAATTGGCACAGGCTTAAGGTCAGTTTGTCATCCATCAAAGCGGAGATGGGAGGTAAGGATATAGGAGATGTGTCGTTAATAACCATACGATATAGGTTCCATGAGAACTCAATCTTATTGGTAAGTTACGAGACATCTCTCTGGTTTGATGGATTGGTCCTAAGAGTGGCTTTAAATTCATGGAGAAGTTTTATGTACTATGTATGTGTGTGTGTGAGGCAAAAAATACGGTCATTGGCAATATACGTAAAATGGCATCATGAACAAAACAAAATTTTTAAATATTTTTTTAAACAACACAACCGAAAACTCATTTATTATAGTCCACAGTTCCGCAACGTATGCAACAGATAAAACAGATTAGTTTATGGCAGCACGTCCACTGTATCCGCAGTAATCGGATAGCCGATGCCACTGTCATTCGGATTTTCGGAACGAGCGGAAACTTGCGTGTGAGAGACAATGAAGTTGAAACACGATAAACACGATTACAAACTAGTCGTGATTTCTTGTTTGTTAGCAGAAGAAGGCGATATCGATTTTATAGTATTTTCGTATGCCTCATGCTAAATTAATTCTTGAGATACTGAGACCACATTTATTAATGCAGAATACAACCTACAGGCTATATAAGGCCCTGAAGAAAGACGTTGTACATATAATTAAAGTGGATTGCGTCCACCAATTCGAAATCGTATGACGTCGTCGACACGCTTCGGAAAAGTCACCTCTTCGAGCAACTGCTCGGCATTAACGACAGCTGTTGCGTGCGGCCCGTGCGATGCGAATCAGTGGACGCAATAGGGTGTTTGACTCCTTTTTGAAACTCGTTTTATATGATTTTTCATTACATAATAAGTACACTACATTGATATTTCCGGGATGTCTACTCTATTATTAATAAAAAATCAATGTTAAAGTTTGAATTTCGCTAAAAACGCTGTTTTGCTGACTATGTCAAGTGTTACATCACACGCAAGTAAACAAACAAGCACAGATTAAATAATCTCCTATATATTATATTCTATTTCATTCACATGATTTATAATCTGTGTATTGTTTTGTTTACTTGCGTGTGACGTCAGCCAATCAATATCTGCGTGTGACGTCAGCCGAAAAATCAAACAATCAAAGATGTTTTTGTTATAAATAAAATTGTAAAAAATATTCAATTTTATTTCGTGTAATCTACAAAAGATATACATAATTTAGTTTAAAATAAAGTGAAATATGTTTTTTACGTTATTGTCTGATAGGATGACCACAATTTATAGTATATTTTTAATATAGTAAAATAGTCTATTGTATGAGTTTCTATACAACGAATACTAAAATCCGTTTGACCCGTTGCGTGCCTTGTGGAATTGTGGACGCCTACCTTATACACAGATTGGTCGACAGTTAAGCTTCAGCACACTTATGCTTACGCGTATATATATGTAAACGTGCAATTTCCACTACGTTGCTATATATGAAACACACACACGATAAACCGCTTGCGTGCCGTAAGAACATGCTTAGGCCCATTGCAGTGCCAAGTGGACGTCTGTCGCGGACGCCGCGTCGGATCACAAAATGCACGGAGCTAATACTAAAGTTTCATAGCAACGCGGACGCAGGCCGGGCTCCGCTCGCTGTCGTTAGTATGAGCTCTGTGCATTTTGTGATCCTACGCGAAGGTCCGTACTGCAACGGGCCTTATATACGCATCTGGTGTGCTTATTCCTTAGAATTTTGAATTTGTTGTAAGCCTATATCGTCAAACCGTATATACTCCGGATAGGTTTAAAATGTTCATCCTCTATACTTGAATTTTATATTTGCGTATTTGTTTAAAATTCAAGTACACTAAAATTGCCTAAACAAAAGAATTAAAATGTAAAATGTGTTGATGGACACCATAAATATTTAATAAACATGATTCAATCGAAATTAAGAACAGGATCTTGCCAGAATAAATGGGTTTTTAACCGCTCTGTCGTATAGGCGAACCGAAACATTAAATCTTATACATTTTGCTAGAGCTCCGATTTTTACAGGGCGGTAAGTGGGTAGTATTTAATCTTATACATTTTGCTAGAGCTCCGATTTTTACAGGGCGGTAAGTGGGTAGTATTTAATATAAGTAAATGAAATTAGTAAATTTGCACTTTATTGGTTTAAAATTGACGTGATGTAACTTTCTACCAATCATGTGCCTTATATTAGCTAATTATGATAATGGGAGACTGTTTATGGTCTTTTTAGAAAATGATAGCGGTGATAGTAATACAGTGGTAAAAAAAAATGTTTACCAACACCTGTATAGTGCTTTCGGTCCCAATTTTATTAAACAATTTGTAAAACTGGTTATAAGCCTATACAAACGCCGCGACAAGGTTACTACTTGATGGGCGTAGGTTCAGAATACCTTTGGCCACGTCGAGATGGTTATAAAACCCCTCCGCTGGGTACCCTGAGGCCGTCTAGGCGCTTTTAGGCATCACACACTATTTTTACTAGTTTTTAAAAAGTATTTGTTCGTCCACATCATATACCAAATTACTCATTTCACTAATACTAATTAGGCTCGAGCCAGCACTTCATCTGCCTCTCCTCCCACCAAAGAAGACCCAAGCTCCATTCTACCAGCCGAAGTTCTTCGTACATGCGCCGAGAGACATGCCAGAGGTCTCATGCATCCACAACTATTGGCAATATTGGCCCACCGCACTATTCTGCTGCCAGCGCTGATGGAGGACGATTCCAATAGGGAGTTGCCGTCGATTAATCACTTCTTGAGACCTATTAGGCAAAATGTGTATGCCATCGTGTTTAATTTGCATCATCAACGGTTCATGGCGCAAAAAGCTAAGGGTGAGTTTAACATTTATTTATGTAGGTGTATATAGATTTTATTCATATAATAATAATAGTATGTAGGCACAATTTACACATAGGTATTGCTCTGGTCACAAACTAAGCTCTGGACTCCACTATGTGTTCCAGAAACAATGATATAATATATTTTATAAACACCCAAACCATTACAAAACGTTATACATTTTTTTTTGCCATGGGTGGGAATCGAACCCACAACCTCAAGATACAACGTCAAAGGCACAACCACTAGTCTACGGAGGCGGTTAATATATTCGTCTAGAATTCGTAGTGTCTTAAATACGTTGACATTTTTTTTTACCGCTCGTTTTTTTTTCTAAAAAAAAATGTGTTATTATTTTGTTTATTAAATGATAATAAAGTATAGGTTGTTTTATTACATTTTGTAGCTATATATATAGCGGATTTGGGAACGTATTTTGCCCCACTTTTATTTGTTTAGCCTGCTTTAATAGTCTTGTTACGCTTGTATGATGATTTCATATATCAATGGTATCGCCGAAAATGTCTCTAGGGCTTTGATAATTTATATGATTTTCATTATCAGCTAACCTTCATATTCTAAGTTATATCCTCAACTGCACTTTTCACCCAAGGAAAGTCTCTCATTCTATCTTTTTTAATTTGATATTTGTTGGAAAAGGAAAGACGTTCTTTTAGTGAAAGTGGAGTGGAAAACACGACTTAGTAAACGGGGTTAAGTGGTTTCGAACTCTGCTTGTAATCTCTTCTTCTATATGAAGTACTTTTCAGTCAATGTTGTAAGGATTTTTGGATAGACCACGCTAGATTGCCATCTTAAAATTATTATAAATATCAAAACATAACAGATAATATTTTCTTGCGGCCATTGCACTCCTATACTTAATGGACCATTTGACCCATTTCTCCCAACTCTTTAATCAACTACTTATTTTTTTTTCAAAATGTTCAGAGGAAGGTCTGCCGTTGCCCGCCGATCGCGCTGTCCCGGTGATAATATCTGAGTGGCTGTACTCCCGCGTGAACCCCGGCAAAACCCCCGAGCTGACCCCGGCCGTGATGCTGGACTGGCCTGTGCCCACTGTGCAGCGACTCTGGTTCGGGTGAGCACTCACTACAGCAACTAATATATTTACAGTTGGTTTTAAGCAGCATACGGTATCGTGCAGAAATATTGAATTTTAACACACTGTTTCCAAAGGCTTTAATTTCCGTCGGCAAATTACTTGACTGTATGTTTCGTTATTCAGGCTCGAAATTTTCGGTTACGAAAATAAGGAAAACTTGAAAATCAAGATATATTTAGTGTCTTGTCCGAAAAGGTTTAATACCTAAAGGTCTTTTGGGAAAAATAGAGATAGATCTAGGAAAGTAATCGAAACGTCTTTTAGTACAACAGTTTCAATTATTATATAAATATTGCGAGACTAAACGCGATATACCTTAGAATATTTGATTAACCGACGTTTCGACCAGGTTGCATTGATCGTGGTCACGGCATGACTGGAGCTGGAGGTGAGTGAATTCATGCGCCGAGCAGTTATTAAACTACCCGAACTATAATAATATAATCTTATACCACTTGTAACTCGAAGAAACGTCACTGATTGTATATATTTTCTTAAAATTATTAACAGCACTATAGATTGTCCTCAATTGCTAGATAAAATTGGGTTTCAAGTTCCTAGAATCAATGCCAGAAATCCTTCTCTTCTTCGTATACCTAATGCTAGTACAAATTATAGGCAGAATTCATACCTTCTACGCGTTAGGTACCTAAATTATCTTGTAATAAATCTTAGAATAGATCTGTTTACCATCAGCGTTGCGGTTTTGCGGAGACAAATGACAGCTCAACCTGTCGTATTATTGGAGGGTACTAGTTAGAAGAAAATAAATAATAATAATAACAATAATAATGTAATTATGTGTGCACGTGTACCTACCTACACAGCTATTAAGTGAAAAAAAAAAAAAAATTTGTTGATATAATATTTACCTGCGAAAACTTGTTAATAGCTTTAAGTTATTTTTTAAGTAATTTACATTGTTCTAGATCTAGCTGATAGTTTTCCAATACTAAATAAATAAATAAGTTATTGGTATTAAAATCACGACATACAACACTCACAACATCATCGGATGTGTTTGACGATTTGTCGCATTACCGAAACCGATTGAATACTGGATTCTACGACGGTGAAAGTTTAAAACTATCATCCCGATTGTATTGTTTTATTTCTATGGCTTTCCGCTCTATCCTTGGATAATAGGGACGTTCAATAGAATGAATTTATTATATTAATTTACGAGTATAATGACAACACGCGAAGGTTTAAAAATAGCAGTGTAAGTTTGTTGAAAAAAATTTTTTTAATAACTTTAATTTTAGTATTTTTTCCAATGACAAGTGGATGTCAGATTTAAGTTAATTTGTATTATTAGTGAAAGAGGTATAATAGGATGGAAAGGACTAGGTGGGAATGTGGAATGACGACATGCCCGTATGCAAACATACGGTAAAGTTCTGCCAGAATCAAGTGAAGAAGGAAAATAGAAACCGACCATAGAATGGGTACCGCCATTTTATCGAAGATTGTGGGATTTTTTGAGATAACACAAATATCGAGATCATTGAGTAAATGCTACACTTCTTAAACTTAAGATCACTATGAATGCTTATTTTACAAAATTAATACCCTTTTGCACAATAATATTCTATAAAATTAAATATATAAAAAATATTACATAAACAAGCAAGCAGTCTTCGGGCTGCCCTAAAAGAATAAAAAAAATATGAATAAAATATAATAAAATAACAGTATTAAAAATTGAAACCCTTCACTTGATATTGGCAAAATTACGCGCAACGCGTACAAGCCACCAAACAAAATATAATAATAAACAACAACAACAGTATTATGTGGGCCGTGTAGTAATTTACCATATCTTTTTTGAAATAATCACAATCACCTTGTAAAGAAAGATGATATTTCCCACAATTGTTTTATCACTCGACTGTCAGTGTATACTCTGGAAATTACCGATAATTATTTACCAGGTGATCTCTCGGTCTCTCTCTCTGTTATACTCTGTTGCACACGTAACGCATTTGAGTGCTGCAAAGATCACCGTAAGAATTAAATCGTTTTAGAACTCAGCCTTATTTGTTAATGGTTTGAAATGTTTTTATGCTATAATGCCATGTAACATAATAACTACGAGAGAATTAAAAAAAGTTCTGCAGTTTACATTCTCTATCCATCCTAAAATTTACTATTTTTATCTTGTAGGTTAATATTATATTAATAATTTTGTATATTTTGTTCTCATTAACAGAAATGCGCAAGAAGACAAATGCCGTCGTATGCGCGCCTTCCTGTCGTGCATGCGTTCCGATACTCCCCTGATGCTCAACACCACATACGTGCCACAGCAGTTGCTCATTCTGGCCACTGTACTCAGGTAACTTTCATTCTTATCCTTAAGAGGGTGCATAAAGCAAAATATAAATTTAGATCTCCAATTATGAACACCTATACCTAAAACCCAACTAATATACAGGGTGAATTTGGGTTAATATGAGGTTCTGCTGATCAAATCGAATAACTTTTCCCATGGAACTATGTGTCGCAAATGAAAAAAATTTTGGCTTCCCCATACAAATTGGTAATTTTAACATTACTCTTTTATATGGAGAAAGCAATTTTTTTTTTCATTTGCGACACATGGTTCCATAGAAAAAATTTTTCATATCGATCAGTAGAACCTCATATTAGCCCAAAGTACATCCTTTCAAAGTCACCATGTATAAAAATAATACAAGCTATTTAGAAATAACTGGCTTTTTGATAAACGTAATAGCATTAAGTTGCCTCCATAGAAAAAAAAATCGCAAAGTTAATCCCATTTTTTACTGATATTTAAAATTTTTTTTATATACTACTAAATTTTACTCATATTGCACTAGTCACAAACTAAGCTCTAGGCTTGTACTATGTGTACCAGAAACAACGGTATAATACATATTATATTTTATAAACACCCAGACCATGAAAAAACGTACTAATATTTTTTTGCCATGGGTGGAAAATCGAACCCACGACCTCTGGATACAACGCCAAAGGCGCAACGACTAGCCTACGGAGGCGGTCAAAATAATATTACTTTAATATTGAGCAGATTATAAAGTCATGTTTTTTATAAGTTATATAATAATATTAAACACCCTCTTAATAACAGTATTGTTCAAGATTACGGAAAAGAAAACTGCAAAGTTCAGCCACTGATGGCGTTTTATCGCTTGACACAAGGTTTCTCTTGTATTTGATTCTGCTTTCAGCTGTGGAACTACATTTTGTTAAAAAGCGTGAGAAATATTTTGTTTAACACTAAATAATATAAATACAACTACAGAAAGAACTCTCTTATAAATGCTTAAATCGAAAACAAAAATCAACATCATAAAAAAAAACGAATGAATTAATTACGAAAGAAATACGGAGTCAAGGGATTGCAGCGCCATCTACAATTTTAGTTTTGCGTTTTCTTCTCCATTGATGCGCTTAAGTCTTGAGAGAGGCTTTTATTTGATATTCATGCATTCCCCGTGCGAGTTCGGGTCCATCGCGTGTTGGCAGTTGGGAGTTGAGTGAACTGCAGTGTTCCCGGAATTATGACTGCGAAGTAGGTTTACGAAATCGAAGATGATATCGTAAAAACTAGTGCTGTTTTTATTAGCCACTTTTTTATTTTATTTTTCAATAAATATATTAAAAAACTCCTTTTTTGATTAGTGTCGTTTTTAATATTTTTTTTTTTTTTTTAATCCGCCATTTTCGCCAGCCTCCGGTATTTAGTTTTTAATGGAACACGGCGTGTAACTTTGTATCTACCTGATGTTAAGCAGACCTACAATGTCCATGAATGGTCAATCAATACATTGTTGTTTAACAATATTGATCACTTCTACTATACCGGCTAAATGATGCGGTTAAAAATTTTAGTTCAGTGATACAAATGTTTAATGATAGGTTCATACTACAGATATACATCAGAAGCACATCGGAATCATGCATTTTGTATGAAAATTTGCACACCATTAAACGTCAGGGTGGTAACATGTTCGTCCCCAATGGCATCAGTTCCCCTACCCACACTACTTCAAGCCTACGTGGGCGGCACTGAAAATTTCGGGAATCAAGGAAGTGACACAACATTACTATTTAAAAATGTATTTATTGCTTTTCGAAGTATTCTCCGCGAAATTTGACACATTTTCCATACGATGGAACCAATCATTGAAGCAACCATTCCATTCGGAAGTTGGGGTCTCCAAAATGGCCGTTTTGTAGGCGTCCACAGCTTCTTCAGGTGATGAAAATCTCTGACCACGCAATTTATTCTTTATTTTAGGGAAAGTTTAGAAATCATTAGGGCTTAGGTCGGGGCTGTACGGCGGATGGTCTAATCTATACTAATATTATAAAGCTGAAGAGTTTGTTTGTTTGTTTGTTTGTTTGTTTGTTTGAACGCGCTAATCTCCGAAACTACTGGTTCGAATTGAATAATTCTTTTTGTGTTGGATAGTCCAGTTATCGAGGAAGGCTATAGGCTATATAACATCACGCTACGACCAATAGGAGCAAAGATATAGTGGTAAATGTGTAAAAAACGGGAGAAATTATTTCATCTTTGAAGCCTTCCGTTGCGTGCGCCGTGAAAACGGTTCAAGATACACAAAAAATATGTATTAAAGAATAATCTAAATATATATAACTCAAAGGTGACTGACTGACATAGTGATCTATCAACGCACAGCCCAAACCACTAGACGGATCGGGCTGAAATTTGGCATGCAGGTAGATGTTATGACGTAGGCATCCGCTAAGAAAGGATTTTGATAAATTCTACCCCCAAGGGGATAAAATAGGGGATGAAAGTTTATATGATAAAAAAATAACTATTCCACGCGGACGAAGTCGCGAGCACAGCTAGTAATTCTATGTTTTCTTGCTCCAAAAACTCTTTTGTTCTGTGCGCGGTGTGAGAACTCGCATTGTCGTGATGGAGGATGATGCGGCGATTGCAGTTCTCTTTACGGAGTTCAGAAACGACCTGTGGCAAACAAATGCTAGCATACCATTCTGCATTAACCGTTCTTTGTCCCTCAAGAGGAATAGTCGCAACATGGCCGGTTTTGGAGACAAACGTGGCCACCATTTTTTTTTGCAACACTCCGTGAACGCATAATTTTTGTTGGCTTTAACTCATTTTCGAACACCCAAACTCGTGACTGATTTTTTGTTTCGGGTTCGTACGCGTATATCCAGGATCCGTCACCTGATACGATGTTGTATACAGCATTTGAGGATCCTGCGTGGAATCTTTCGAGAGTTCTGACGCACCAAGTAACGCGAGCCGCTTTTTGCTCTTCACAGAGCGAATACGGTATCCATCGGGAAAACAACTTTTTTACACCTAATTGTTCATGCAAGAATATTTGTATTTGACTCATGCCAATGTCTAAAGTTGCCTGAATTTCGCGGTATGTCACATGTCGATCTTCCACAATCAGCTTACGCACAGCATCAACGTTTTCTTGGGTGACTGCAGTTTTTGGACGACCTTGACGGGGATCATCACTGAGCTTGACACGTCCACGTTGAAATTCAGCAAACCAGCGATAAATTGTGGTTTTGGATGGGGCTTCATCACCAAATGCAGAAAGCATCCGATCAACACACTGTTTTTGTGTTAAACCACTTCGAAAGTCATAATAAATCGCTCTTGAATTTTCTCGAGTCAATTCCATTTTCTCAACGACTAAACAAGTTTGACAAGTCCTTGTGACAAGACCAAGAATCTTTTTTTAAATAAATAAATGGTATTCGAATTTTAAAACCAAGGAGTTTTCAATTAAAAAGATTTTAATATGACAGGAACAGTGGAAATATTCCATTCCCAATATTTTCAGTGCCGACTACGTATATGGCCCATAAAGGCCTTATCTTTTGAATAAATTTTACACGTTTAGCTTTTATTTTGCGATGCCAATGTCTCTATGGACCATAGATAAAAATAACGTTAGTACGCAAGCTAGCAAAACGCCGACATGTAAGTCCACTTTCAAAATTTCATATTATTGTTACCAGATACATCATGACTTCGCAAGTGCAAGTTCTGCGGCGCCAGGAGTTGGATGTGTTCTTGGCTACAGCATTCTCCAATGATCTCATGAACTCCGTGTATTTGCAAGAGCTTTCTGTGAGTAAATAGATTTTTGTGTATTTATGTATGTTAGTCATGTAGCTCTGTAAAGCAGCTTAAAATGTCCATTATTAGGGATGACTAATATTTGTGACACGAAGAGTCGCTTCCCAGGTAACAAAACATTTTTTTTTTTAATTTATTTAAAATTCTTTATTGCACTAAAAGTGTTGTACAAAGGAGAGCTTAATGCCTTAGGCATTATATACCAGCTAACCTTTAGGAGAGTGAACATTGTAATATAGGGTGCACAGATTAATGTAAATAGAAATCAAAATACATAAACTACATATAGTTATTCAGTTATAGATATAAGTACCTACATGCTCAAATATAAAACTACATAAATAATATAGTTTTATTTAACTACATAAATATATGTTTAAACCTAACCTGAATTGTGATAATGAAAAATGAGTAATTACTTAAAAATGGCGAGAGACTTCGATAGTCTCAATTGGAGAAGCGGGATTTGAGATAAGAACGAGAATTAGGATTTTTAAGAATATTATATAACAGGCAAAGGAGATGTAGTGACCTGCGGAGAGCTGGTCATTGCTGAATATTGAGCCATTTCAGCTCTTTTCTATACTCCGAAATTTGTTCATACTTTCGCAAGCCAAAAACGTACGTATGCACACGTTTTGTAGGCGCTCAATATATATATATATATATTATATAGCATCATAAAAGTAATCATAATATAAAGAGTGGTCTAACGCCTATCGAACGAAATGTTAAACATGTCCTCTGATGCCTTGTTCTGTTATAATACTTTATGTTTTGGTTTTTATGATGGGATAGGTGATTTTAGTCCTTAGGACATCTCTTGATTATATTATTATATTTTCATGTATAGTATATGTTTAATTATTAAAGTTAACAGTTGAAAAGATGGTGAAAGTTTAAAAAAAACGACACCACGGCGACTGGATTTCGCGCCGTACTGAGGACTTACCTTAGGACACGGCGCTATTCTTAGTTGACTTACAAAAATATTGTATTTTTTTTATTTATTTTAAACAGTTCAAACTTTCCATTGCCATCATTTTTCTTGATCCCGTCAAATGGGAATTCATTGTATTACAGAGAGTAAGAACTAATAAAAAGGAATAGTTTGAGCTGTTGCCGACTGTACATAAAATCATTAATGCAAATACTATTTAGCTTTCATAAAAGGTTATTGAATCCTAGAACACTTTAGTAATAGTAGGTTTTGTCTATTTTTTTTTTAGCAACAAAAATCAATATGCCTTAAAACCTTCTTTTTTTTTTAGGTGGAAGGAAGGTTTCTATAACTTTGTTAGGCCAACCGACCGGTTTCGTTACCACTGATGCAAAAACCATCAAGTGACCCAGTCATGTTTCGGTTGTTGTATGTGGGTTCACCGGTTTCCAGGAGATTACTGGATCGATTTCTTGTCGAGTCTCCTTTCAGGGTGTGGTTAAGAAATGGGTTGAATTGACGATAAGGCAGCAAGTATATTAAAGTTTACTCGTAATGCAATTTGTCGCCACCCATTTCGTAATCGCATCATTTAGCCGACATAGTGTGAGCGATCAATTTTGTTTAAGAACAATTAATAATGATCGACCCCGTTCATGGACTTTGTAGGTCTGCTCACCACCAGTTAGATACAAAGTCACATGCCGTTCTTCAAGGACTCAATAAGAGAAGTTAAGAATAGGGCCAATAATATGTTATGTGTTAGGTAAACGGCGTGACAGCCCGCGGGGTACAGTTGGCCACTCTGGTGATGGCTGGCGTGGAGGCCGCGCTGCTGGCTAACGACGCGTGCGGCGCGCCCGTGCCGTGGCTGGCCACCGGGCCCTGGCTCTACATCGACGGCAAGCTGCTGCAGGCCAAGCTGGCTCGCGCCGTGCACGCCAAGCATCTGGCCCAACTCTGCGACTCTAACCTGGAAGTCGTCGTTAAGGTAAGCTAATTAAGGGCAGCGTCTGATTAAACATTTCACATACATCACGACCTTTTGGTCCTAACTGTCACCCCCCCTTAAACATTCATAGTTTTTTATGTTTTTTTGGAGACGTTATCAATATGATCTATGGCTCGTACGTTTTCCTTTTTTTAAAGTTTGGTATAGGTAATAAAATATAAAACCCTGCAATTCGAAAAGAATCACATTAAAATAATTCCTATAAAATATCAAAACAGAAAAAAAAAACGTACAGTCATCTTTTATTGTCTCTTTAACAAATTGAGACCATTTATTTTTAAATCCATTTAAGTTTAGGGATAGAAAACAGTTTTGGCCTGAAAGTCGTTTTGCTGCCTAAATTGTAGGTATAATCTCATACAAAATCTTTGTGAGGGTCGGGGGAAGGTTTACATACATTTACGGGTATAAATATATGGTAACTTTACCGACTCACGGGAGAGGTAATACTTTGCAATTGAATCAACATGAGCATCGAATAGCCTCATCAGACACTCCTCTTTAGCTACTGATTGCCAAAACAAACTGCCATAGTACGAGGGGAGATCCAAAAGTTCGTGGAATGAAGGGGATGTAGTGGGGATAGGGGAGCTCGCTTAGTGACATTCTAATTGGATACTCATCATAAGTATATAAATTGAGTTTCAGCCCTATTCATTCGTCATTCGTCCTATCTACCCTCCCCACAAAGGCCTCTCTTCCAGTACCACGTACGTGACGCGTTAACTGGGAAAATTCACAAGGTCGCTCGTCGAACGTGGATAGACTCGCGTCTGAACTGACCGTACAGTCCCGCAAGTCCCTAGAGAGGGGCCTCCACGATTGATTTATTGATAATAATAATAATATGTAGGACAAATTACACAGATTGCTCTGGTCACAAACTAAGCTCTAGGCTTGTACTATGTGTACCAGAAGCAACGATATAATACATATTATATTTTATAAACACCCAGACCATGACAAACGTACTAATATTTTTTTGCCATGGGTGGGAATCGAACCCACGACCTCCGGATACAACGCCAAAGGCGCAACCACTACTCTACGGAGGCATTCATGATAAACTTATAGTAATATAATTGATTGATTGATAGCGAGGACACGCAAACGGCTTGATTGTTTAACGCGAACTGACTTTGGCGCGGCGGCGGCCGGCCGCCAAGCCTTAATTGCTTACTCGAGAAAGTTGCATCGTATGCGTACTCGTACAGGGAATATATTGAAACAGAAAAAAATAATTTATCCTACACCTGCTCGGAAAGTAGGTTCTTACTTGCGTAAGAATAGGTCAGAAAGTACGTCTTTGTAGTCGTACAAATATGCGGGAGGAAAAAGTGTATGAAAATCCATTGTTAACGTGCTTAAGCGGGAGGAAAAAGTATATGAAAATTCATTGTTAACGTGCTAGTTTTTTTTTAAATTTTTTTCTTCAATTCTTCCAAATTAGGAAAGGCAAGGGTTCAAAGCCATACAGCCTAGTTTTTTTTTACAAGTTCGAAATTTTAATCAAAATAAAATAAAAGTATTGGTTTATTGGCTGTTTACTTTCTTTGCATTTTTGATTTATTAAGTTTAGAAAAGTAGCATAGATTCTTTTCTATAGAGATTTTATTTTTTATTTTCCTCGTAGGTGTAGTATAAAGCACTTATCACTCGGCGAGAAAGTGCGATTCCTAACTCGAGCGAATTAAGGCCCTCCGCTTCGCGTCGGGCCTCAAACTTCGCCCTCGTTAGTAATCGGTGACTTTCTCCCCTCGGTGAACAATGTACTATTTTTGTATCATTTTATTTAAAACTCCTACATTCCACGAACTTTTGGACCTTCGTAATAATAATAGGACAATACAGATGATGAAACTAAGCTCTAGGCTTGTACTATGACAAACAACTAAACAAATACATTTAATATTTTATAAACACCCAGACCATGACAAACTGTGCAGAAAAAAACGTACTAATATTTTTTTCTATGTGTGGGAATCGAACCCACGACCTCCGGATATAAAGCCGAAGGCGAAACCACTAGTCTACGGGGGCTGTCAGTATCATTCGAATATATTGGTCTCAATATATTCGAATGACTCAACCCCGAACAACTTTACGTGAGTCCATCACCCACCTGTATTCCTTCCACCCAACATACAGGGAACCACAAATTGCCCTGTATGCAACACAGTTATTCTTGAAATAATAAAAACATGTAATTGCAGGTGGAACGCATGCGTAAAGCAATCCTCGAAGGCCTTGAGGTAGAGTTCGCGATGCCCCCCCTGACCATGGGGGGCGGCGTGCTGGGCCTGGGGGGGTACGGGGGCACGTGGGGGCAGCGCGGGCGGGGGCGCGGCGCGGCGCGGCTCGAGATAGCCGGCGTGGTGGTGGGGCAGTGGGGCAGCGGCAGCTACAGACACCAGCAGGTAACGCGTCCATTACACGATAGCTTATGCCGTCAGCTTTACCACAGGGGCATTTCACGTGGAAACAAAAAGTGAGATTCTGAATTATAATTTTTAAAAAATCGAAAATATAGCCTAAAATAAGAAACTAATTTCGTATATTTTTTTTATAAAAACTGGTTTTATGAGATATTAAATGTATATTGCATAGGAAAAAAGATTTTTTTATTTTATTTTATTGCTGTTATAGCTAATGATAAGGATAAAGTTTTTTGTAGAGATGATTAGTTTCAAGAAGCTTGTATACCACTGCAGAGTATTGTCAGACCCAAATTTTCCTTCGCGATAACCAAGAAATACTTGCTTGTGACATTGACATGTCAACATCGCATTTTTTTTTAAAGTAGCCCGTTTTCATTTCCACCCTGATTATTTTTGTCATAAAAACCAGATTTTTTTTAATTGATAAAAACGAAATTACTGTCTTTGCGCTGTAGAATGGACATCTGTCAGTACCACATGACTAGGGAAGTGACGTAGTGATTAAGTGATTATTTTTTATCGCTTACGATACTCGCAGCATAAATCTAGTTCTCTTTAAAATAGTCATCGTTAATAATATCCGTTTCACCATGAAGCTAAAAAAACGCGTCCCGCGCCAATGGAGTAAGCATGATACATAAATTGTTTCATAATAGTACGATACCGGTGTCGCCAATTTCTGTGGCGAACAAATGAAAAACTGGGAAAAAGGTGTGGCTTTAAATGGCAGCTCAACGCGTCTGACACTTAAAAAACTGCTTGAGAAAAAAAAGAGATACCAGCAAACATGAATGTCTATGAAGTGTATAGTTTTTTTATTATAAAAAGCTAAATATTAAATTGCATACTTAATAGTTTCGATAGTGTTGCCACCGACAACAAATATTATTACTTATCGATATAAACCAAATATTTTGGGATTTATAGAGATCATCAAAGATTAATAATTATTTATCGATATACAATTGTAATACACACACATATCATCACAAACCCCAAGGTAACCAGCGGAGGGGTTTTAATCCCACCTCGTCGTAGCCGATGGTATGAGTCTACACCGAACAAGTGGCTAGCTCATCGCGATGTTTTGAATAGACTCAATAACTTTGGAAGAATATACTTTGGGCTAATATGATCAAATCAAACAACTTTTCCATGGAACCATGTATCGCAAAAGAAAGAAAAAGGCGTTCTCCATACAAACTAGTAGCGTTAAAATGACCAATTTGTATGGGGAAGTCATTTTTTTTTTCATTTACGACATATGGTTCCATAGGAAAAGATGTTAGATTTTATCAGCAGAACCTCATATTAGCCCAAAGTACATCCTTTCAAATTCACCCTGATAGACACTTTTGCATTTATAATACTAGTGGATTTAAAATATGTAGGTATAGATAACAATAAATTAAAATACCTACTTAATTTTTTTTTTATTTAATTAAAACACATGCACAACTAACTACATGTTACCTACTAAACGCAATCTCAACATTTATGACCGACCTCCAAGAGGAAGTTATAAAAATCGATGCAAACTACAAAAGGCGAAAAACAATTAAATCGTAGCTTGATTCGTCAAAATGTACTGAACTTGTTGGTAACCAATTTTCTCCTCTTTTAATTGCCTCTACCCATTTACGTTTTAATGCCGTATCTTTCGGGAAACTGTATGTCATGTATAGAAAATATAATTAGTATTATATAAAAAAAAAACAATAGTTGTATAATATCTCATAACCATGAAAGTATTTACAAAAATCGAGTTTATCAACTATAAAATCACATCACTAAATAGTAACTGACAAACCTCGTTGGACGGTTCTGTTGTCGCCATACCTTTTGATTAAATTAAATTAAAATGATTATAAATTATTTTAAAGTATCGAAATTCTCATTAAAAATAAAAACACATCACTAGTTCTTCAACTTCTAACTGACGAACATAGTTTGACAGTTACCGTCAGATTGATATTTTAATTATTGGTTTTATTATTAAGGTTTAATATAAGAAAAACATGTTAAATACATACTTCAAAAACGTGACACAAGGTACTTTTTTTTAATAGTAGTTTCTACACTGTGTGCTTTAATGCACAATTAACCATTTTTTCGACAATAAAAGCGGAGCTCTTTTCCACTTTCTCCGCCGAACGCACAAATCAGACTGAGGATGTAAAAAATGTAAAAGTGTGTGTGAGTGACAAATTTGTCACTCGCGCGGCACCCTGCAAATTGAATGATGCTTACTCCAGTAGCGGCGCGCGGACGGGCACGGTTTTTAACTTCATGCGTTTCACAGATTCAGATGATAAATTTAGTGACAATAGGCTATTTGACTATATTAAAAATATACTATAAATTGTGGTCATCCTATCAGACAATGGCGTAAAAAAACATATTTCACTTTATTTTAAACTAAATTATGTATATCTTTTGTAGATTACACGAAATAAAATTGATTTTTGATTTTTTTTAAATTTATAACAAGAATATCTTTAATGGTAAATGTTAAAGTGAAATATGTTTTTTATGACTGGTGACGTCACACGCAAGTAAACAAAACAATTACAGATTATAAATCATGTGGATGAAATAGAATAGAGTATAATATATATGAGATTATTTAATCTGTGCTTGTTTGTTTACTTGCGTGTGACGTCACATAACAGCGTTTTTAGCGCCATTGTGGAAATTCAAACTCACATTGATTTTTATTAATAATAGAGTAGACATCCCGGAAATATCAATGTAGTGTGATTATTATGTAATGGAAAATCATATACAACGGGTTTCAAAAAGGAGTCATATACCCTATTCAGATGTTCAGGAATCCGATATAAATTTAGACGAATAAAAGGTATTTTTTCTTAGCAACCTTTTAAGCAACCTTACCCTATATGTTCTGTTGTTTTATAATATACTTCTTAACAATAAAAATTGAAGTACGCCCAATATACGTTTTTTATTATAAAAACATCGACTATCAATCGTAGCAGTACATCACATCACTAAATACGTCTTTGGCGTTACGTTATACGCATAACACTTTGTTTAATTTTTCTTTCAATTTCATTTATTTATAGACATTTATAGATTTATTTACATTCTGGTTGGGTTTAATTTAATTTACTACAGTTATTAATGATTTAATATATTACGAATGTGGTACAGCTGTCATACTAAATCATAATTTGTAAATCGCGGCAACTATCAAGAGTGAAACGCGTTACTGAAACTGTCACCATGCTACAGCGCAAATAGTATAATTTTAGTTATTTTAGGCTATATTTTCGAAATAAAAATAAAATTTACTCTTTTTTATTTTTCTCGGAAGCCAATAGAATAACTACGACACATTTGGATGGCACTAAATGTAGGCAAGTTGCGATTCCGGTGTTAACCCAAGCAAACGTCGTAATTAGTTCTCTGCTAATTTAAGTGATTATAAATGTAAAGTGCGCCCAAACCTCTATAATACTTATAAAAAAATATAAACCAGTGAAGTTACGAAATATTTTGATTGTTTCCAAGTGAATAGGCAATAAATATATAAGTGAAAACATCTATTTTAGAATCAACCTCATGTCTCAAAATAAAAGTTTGTTGACATTTTATTTGTTTGTGTTGTGAACTGACAGTAATAATTGGATGCGTTCATAAACAAAAAAAAGTTTGGAAGAGCTCTTAATGAAAATCAGAGATGAAATGGAAAAACAGAGTTTAAGCATTTCTCAAACCGTAACAAATAATATGATAAAAATTCTAGATTCTAAATTACAACCATTGCTAGAAGAAAACATAAAATTAAAAGAAGAAAACCAAAATTTAAAAGTAAAATATAAACAGGATGACAAAGAAAAAAGAAGAAACAATTTAATATTTTTCGGAATAGACGAGAAACCGCAATCAACACATGAAAGTGTAAATAACACAGTGGAAATAATTAAAAATATTGGTGTTAATGTCTTTCCACAAGACATTAACAATGTCTTCAGATTGGGAATAAATACAGGAAAAACGCGCCCTCTTATGGTAAGCTTCGTTACTACTTGGAAAAAAAAATGAAGTGATGACAAATAAAAATAAACTACCCATGAACATATATATTAAAGAAGATTTTAGTAAAGAAATTTTAGAGAGCAGAAAATTGTTGTAGCCTCAGAAAGCAGAAAGAGAAAAGGGAAACATTGCCTATTTAAAGTACGATAAACTGATTGTAAAAGATAAAAATAAGACAAAAGAAAAAGGATAGCTACAAATTTACGACTAAAAATTGAAGATGATTCAACAAAAATAAAATATCGGTTCCGCGTAAAATTTATAAGATAATGCTTTCGACCAGATGAGGGGCAGGTCAAGCTCACTAGCGACAAACTACTAAGTAAAAATTAACCAACATTGGTGATCGGTCAAAACTAGAGACAATAAAGAAACTAAAACTAAATAATAAACCTCCCCAAAGCCGATTGGTCATCTTTATTTATTTTATTTAAAATACTTTATTGCACAAAATTACAAAATAAAATTGTACATAGGCGAACTTAATGCCTTAGGTCATCGTGGGGGATAACGACCAAAACCTTCAGCAAATAAATATTACATAGCCACATTAAACACCAGAACTTTAAGAACGGACGAAAGTCTAATGGAATTAGAAATTGCTCTCAAAAGCATAAACTACGATATACTTGGACTAAGCGAAGTAAGAAGATTGGGAGAAGAAATTCTAGAGCACGATGATTACATATTTTACTATAAAGGTGAAACAAAAGGCCTTTATGGAATAGGATTTATGGTCAAGAAACACTTAAATTAATGATATCGAGGAACTCATAGGAATTTCTGAAATAATTGCAGTACTAAACATAAAATTTCCGGGATACAAAGAAAAATGGCCAAAATTCAAGTATATTCCCCCTACAGAGGATTCAGACGTAAGTGAAATCGAAAAATTTTACGAATATTTAGCAAATGTTCTACAAAAATCTTATAAGAATAGTATCGTAATGGGCGATTTTAATGGTCAAATTGGGAAAAGACGAATCGGAGAAGAAAAATTTTTAGGTAATTATGGTCATGGAAAAAGAATCAAAAACGGAAAACGAATTATAAATATGGCGTTAGAAAACAATATGACTATAATAAACAGTATTTTTAAGAAAAAAAAAACAAGAAAAAGTGGACTTGGATTTCTACGGGGGGATCGTATAAAAACGGAATAGATTTTATAATAACAAATAACCCTAAAATTTTTAAAACCTCGATATAATAAACCATCTTAACTTCAATACTAATCATAGGATGGTACGAGGAACTTTATTTAAATCTGAGAGTTTAAAATCCAGAAAATTTTACTCACACAATATACAGTTATAAACCAAACATTCAAGAAACAATAACAATACACAGAGACCAACCATTAAATCACACATACAAATATCTTATAACAATATGATAAATAGCATTTTTTTAAATATAAAAACATACCAAATTATAAGTGATGATACAAAACATTTAATGGAATAAAGATAATTACTAAACAGTTTGAAGAAAGTTAAAAATATTTTAAAGGAAATAACAACAATTAGTAAGAAGATAACACCAATATTAGAAAAGAAAGAGCAAAGATAGATAAGAAATAATACAACGTCATATTAGAAAAACAGGAGGCATACAGAAAGCGTTAAAAGAACTAAGAACAACTAAAGACTGGATACCAAATTTTAAAAATGTAGCAGGCATAAAAGAAACAAAAAGACAAAATATAATATAAAACAGCTACTGATTTTTATCGTAACTTGTACCAAACCCAAAATCCCAATGATACAGCGTTAGAATCGAAGAATGAAAAAGAAGCTACCATACCACCAATATTAAGAAAGAGAAGTAGAATATGCTAAAAAAACTGAAAAGAATTTCAAAAGTCTTGGTCCAGATTGTATTACCAATGAACACCTAAAAATATTAACAAAGGAACATAGAAAATTTTACAATTCTCTTTAATAAAATATTAGCAACAGAAATAGTTCCAGAGCAATGGCTTAAAAGTGAAATAATTCTACTATATAAGAAAGGCGACAGAAGCAATATCAATAAAACTACAGTAAATCGTTTCAAACCTTTAAAACATGAAGGGGTTTCCCTTTTATTGGGTTACACTTTCAAAGGCATTTGATTACCTCATTTGGTAAAATTTGATAGGAGTAATGCTTATTTTGATTTCAATAGGTTATCGCATTATAATTGACTTTTGAGGTGCAACGGGTTTTGTAAGCAACCTTTATTAAAAACCCATTCAAAAACCCCTGAAGGGGGGTATAGGTCTGGTCTCTGCCAAAATTACACCTACTATTGATGACTTGATGGCGGCTTCACAAAGTAGAATCCAGCAGGACTAACTAACACTTGTAAATGTTAATTATATTGAACTTTTTAGTCATTTTGATGTCAGTTCTTTTTTTGTTAAAAAGTGTTTTCTTCTTCATTGATATAAGATAATGTGTTGGTATTCAGATGAACTATGTGAGCTACACACCGACCCCGCGCAATTCATACCAAGCTCGTGCCACGTTCATGCGTGGTGGGGGCGCTCGTGGGTCGCGGGGCGCGCGCGGGGGCCACAGGGGGGGAACGCGCGGCGGCCGAGGGGGAGCGCGCGGGGGGGCGCGTCGTCGGACGGACAACGAGCCCGCACGACCTGCCACCTTGGCTATCAACGGGTGAGTTTTTTTTTTTAATTAAGTTTTCTAGCATGGATTTGAGTCTTGCAGTCGAATTTTTTTTTTACTGATCACTTACTGAGCGTTTTCGAATGGAGACCACGCACCGGCAAGCGTAGCGAAGGAAGTCCACCAACAAGGTGTACCGACGTCCTTATTATGACCAGAGGAACACGCTGGATGCAAGCCGCTTCCAACCGGTCTTTTTAGAATACTATAGGAGAGGCTTAAGCCCAGCAGTCGGCGTCCTATGGCTGATTAAGATGATGACTTAAGGGGCCTATACTGGAATTGACGCCCATACAAACGTACTTCCAATATTACAACTTGACTGTTAGGAGGAGGCCAATTATTTTTTCATGATCGCGCAAAAATCTTTCTATTATAATATTTAAAAAAATCAAATAAAATAAAATAAATAGTAACCAAACAGAAAGATTAATAAATACAATGACCGGCATAAATATTATTTTAATTCTGCGACAAACAGTGATTGAGTATTACTGGAAGTGCAAAAGCTCATTTTGTATAGAGAACGCGGAGTTCGCGATTACGAATGCAGTCTCCTTAATTCATTCTCCTCTATAATGTGTTCATTAATGCCCAGTCCCTATAATGTTCAAAAGAACAACGGTGTTCAAGCCAAACGGTGCTTGCGGTTACGATTTCTACCATTCGTTACAGAAAAGTGTTCCTATAACTTCACACGTCTACCATTGGCAATTAGATTTGGTAATTACCGGTTGGGAGGGCCTGCGGTGACGTTTCGTTACACTAATCTATGAGAGTTGTTGTTCCTGGGGTCCTATAATATTTTTTAATCTCAATAAACTCTCAAACCTACGTTCCGTAATAAAAGCTGTAACCGCCGAAGATCCGGGGTTTACGCGATACTTACGGTTTCAATAAATTTTATTTTATAGTTTTTGTAAATTAAAATAGAATATTTGGACAGTGATAGTGGTCTGTAGGCCATTGTAGCGTTAGATTTATTGGATAGTTCCGATGAGAAACCACAAATACGCCACAAGTCCCGAGTCGATTATAAATCAATATTAGATGAAGTCGAGTTCACTACCAGAGGCTCTACCATGGGTTTTTGCTTTGTAGCAACGTTACGTTAAATCGTTAGGAACCACCAAAAAGGTGGCTTTATTAAATCCTGTTACCAAAAATAAAGCAACCCTATTGGTTGTTCCTCACGTATTAACATTACGTTGCTACGAAGCAAAAACTCATGGTAGAGCCTTAGGTTCCGCCTCAGTAAGGTAAGAGTTAAACTTTTGGTGGAAATTCACCCCTATTTACGAGTAATTATTAAGTCAAGGTTACTTTGTGTATTTATAACCTCTCAAATATCTAAGTTATCGCGGATTGTCATGCATACATTATCTCAATTGCCCATTCAAACCTATTTGGTTGGTGTAATCCATAATTCTTTATTAAAAACCTAAATTACAAAAATTTCGTAAACACAATACAAGTGTATTGTGTTTACAAAATTTTCACTGAACAAATAAGCAAAGCGAAGTGACAGCGTTTTGTTTTTCCATAAAACATTTTATATATTGTTTTTAAATTAATTAAAATTAGAGTAGAAAAGTTATTACCTACTTAAATAACCAATATAACAAAATTTATTTTATACAAAATCGTTATTTTTAAATATTATTTATTTTATTTGCATTATTTTATATTAAAGTAAGGAATAACTAAACACGAGAGAGGGCTTTCTACCGACGATCATATACTATTGCTTAGGGCAAAAAAAACTATTCGGATGTCAGTTTGGGTCTTGTAAACTTTCGTTACAAACTCAAGGTTACGCTTACCATTGCCGATCGTTAAAATTATAGGGACCGGGCATTAGATCTTTTCTACTGTATTAGTTGAAAATTTATTCAAAGCCCCATAAATTTCTGGATATTGTAGGATCTCTTGTATATGGCGGGGTACACTTTTAAAGATATTTTCTATCTCTGACGCAAATATTAGTTTTAGTAGTGAAAACTTTCGGCATTGAAACTAATATGATTTAAATCGACGTTTTCTTCATGACAATATGGGCAGTTGGCATTCTTATATAGGTACTTTTTTTTCAATGTAGAACGTGTGAGTGACTTACTGCGCTGCTATATGCATGATCATATGCAGGAAGCCAGAAACTCCCTAGTAGTCTGCTTGTGATGCACGTAGCTAATATTTGATTGCCTTCGTACGCTAGTGGTTGCGCCTTTGGCGTTGTATCCGGAGGTCGTGATTTCGATTTCATGGCATAAAATATTAGTACGTTTTTCTGTACAGTTTGTCATGTGGTGATTAGATTAGTTTGTAATAATAATATGTGTAAATTGTTGTACATATTATTATCACAAAGTAATCTTTGATAACTATACTATTTGCGCTGTAGCGTGGTGCGAATGACAGTTTCAGTAACATTTCGTTTCACTCTTGATAGTTGCCGCGATTTACAAATTATGATTTAGTATGACAGCTGTACCTCATTCGTAATATATTAAATCATTAATAACTGTAGTAAATTAAATTAAATCCAACCAAAATGTTCTAGTCTATAAATAAATGAAATTGAAAGAAAAATTAAGCAAAGTGTTATGCGTATAACGTAACGCCAAAGACGTATTTAGTGATGGGATGTACTGCTACGATGGATAGTCGATGTTTTTATAATAAAAAACGTATATTATGCGTAGTAAATTTTTTATTGTTAAAAAGTCTATTAATAAATAAAACAACAGAACATATAGGGCAAGGTTGCTTAAAAGGTCGCTAAGAAAAAATACCTTTTATTCTTCTAAACTCATATCAGAGTCAGGAACATCTGAGTTGTCACTAAATGCATCATCTGAATCTGACTGATATTATTAACGATAACTATATTAAAGAGAACTAGATTTATGCTGCGAGTATCGTTAGCAATAAAAAATATTTTCATAACGTCACATCCCTAGTCATGTGGTACTGACAGATGTCAACGTCATACAGGCAACTGTCACCCGCACCATGCTACAGCGCAATGACAGTAGTTTGGGTTTTTCATCCGGCATTGGTGACGCCTAGAGCATGTGCCTGGCTTCCAATAACTCTGTAGGTTATGTTTCCTAACCTAAACAAAAGTGATATTTAACTTCTTCCTTAAATGACGTATTTTCTTTGTCGCACAAAAAAACACCCACTGCCTAATGAATTATTACCTTTGACAAGAACCAAAAATACATTTGCAACCCTAGCAATATTTTTTTTTAAAAGCAACGAAATACGAGGTCATTGCATAACTATTTACTTTACTTAAAAACAAATTACACCATATTATGTTATTAAAACACCAACTTATTGGCAGGTCTTTTTTTAATTACTATTTATTTTTAAGACAAAGTGCAAGAACTGCACTTTGTCATCATCACTGGTATTACCAAACATACTTCTAATTATTTTAACAACCTCAATATATGGAAAGGAGTGGGGAAAACCTTAGCTGGCAACATTATAATTAATTTGTATTGTTTCAGTAAAACCGTGCGTTCAGATGAAGTGTTCCAAGGGGAAGATGGAAGTCCCGCCAGCTCACCGAATGATAACGAAGGTAATTATTATTTACTGAATTTGATTATTTATGACCGCCCAAACGGTTTTAGATGTGTGTATTAGTTAGCTCCCCCCTCCCCCTGACCTTAACCTGGGGAAATTTGAAAACTATATCCAGGCTACTTGGAGCAACACCAAGAACGGTATTTCATGGTTTCTTTACCAGTCAGTAAAACATATACAATACAAAAAAAATACAAAATATGTTTATTTTCATTCCATTCACAAAATTATAATATGATCAGCTCTCTAACTACACACACCGGCAGAATTAGCGGAACACAAAAAAAAGGGAGAGTATAAAATAGTTAGCTTTATTTTTAAACAAATAATAATTAAATATGAAACAACATTTAAATTAATATGTTTTGACATTAATTTGCAACACCATACTTAAAGTTTAATGAAAAAAAAACTTAACTAAACCAAATGCATTTTTCTTAGATTTCGTAGTGACAGACAAACAGTTGATAATTTAAGATTTTATGACGGTTTAAAATTAATTAAATGAATGTTTAATAACGAGTGTTTCCCCCCCCTGTGCCCTGATTAAGGTTTTCATCCATCTGGGCAAGCTGCGAATGATGTTGTCAATGATTTCTTGGGGCAACCTTTGCCATTCTTCAACTAATGAGTTTTTCAGCTCGCCCAGATTGTTAGGAGGTGGCATTCTTGATTTGACACTCCTCTTTAGCAAGTTCCAAACGTGTACAATCGGATTCATATCCGCGGACCCTGTTGGAACCTTAGAGAAATTACACTCCATTCCATCAATGGAATCGCTCTCAGTCTAATAAGTATAAATTTTGACAGTTGTCAGTAGGCCTTGAAATCGGACGGAAAAATTGGTAGAGAAGTGGCAATTCCATAGAATCTATAGTAAGCATGAAGGTAAAAACCGTGCCCGTCCGCGCGCCCCTACTGGAGTAAGCATCATTCAATTTGCAGGGTGCCGCGCGAATGACAAATTTGTCACTCACACACACCTTTACATTTTTTACATCCTCAGTCTGATTTGTGCGTTCGGCGGAGAAAGTCGAAAAGAGCTCCGCTTTTATTGTCGGAAAAATGGTTAATTGTGCATTAAAGCTGTGTAGAAACTACTATTAAAAAAAAGTACCTAGTGTCACGTTTTTCAAGTATGTATTTAACATGTTTTTCTTATATTAAACCTTAATGAAAAATTATAATAAAATCCATAATTAAAATATCAAAATCTAACGTCGTAACTATGGTAACTGTCAAACTATGTGCATCAGCTAGAAGTTGAAGAACTAGTGATGTGTTTTTATTTTTAATGAGAATTTCGATACTTTAAAATAATTTATAATCTTTTCAATTTAATTTAATCAAAAGGTATGGCGACAACAGAAGCGTCCAACGAGGTTTGTCAGTTACTATTTAGTGATGTGATTTTATAGTTGATATACTCGATTTTTGTAAATACTTTCATGGTTATGAGATATTATACAATTATTGTTTTTTTTTATATAATACTAATTATATTTTCTATACATGATACAGTTTCCCGAAAGATCCGGCATTAAAACGTAAATGGGGAGGCAATTAAAAGAGAAGAAAATTGATAACCAACAAGAATACCCGTATGTTCAGTACATTTTGACGAATCAAGCTACGATTTAATTGTTTTTCGCCTTTTGTAGTTTGAGTATAACTTCCTCTTGGAGGTCGGTCAAAAATGGTGAGATTGCGTTTAGTAGGTACATGTAGTTAGTTGTGCATGTATTTTAATTTAAAAAATAATTTAATTTAATAAAGTATTTTAACTTATTGTTATATTATTATATACCTACATTTTTAAATCCACTAGTATTATAAATGCGAAAGTGTCTATCAGGGTGGATTTGAAAGGATGTACTTTGGGCTAATATGAGGTTCTGCTGATAAAATCTAACAATTTTTTCTATGGAACCATATTTCACAAATGAAAAAAAAAATGTACTTCCCCATACAAATTGGTCATTTTAACGTTACTAGTTTGTATGGAGAAGGCCATTTTTTTTTCTTTTGCGATACATGGTTCCATGGGAAAGTTGTTTGATTTGATCATATTAGCCCAAAGTATATTTTTCAAAGTTATTGAATCTATTCAAAACATCGCGACGAGCTAGCCACTTGTTCGGTGTAGACTCATACCATCGGCTACGACGAGGTGGGATTAAAACCCCTCCGCTGGTTACCTTGATGATATGTGTGTGTATTACAATTGTATATCGATAAATAATTATTAATCTTTGATGATCTCTATAAATCCCAAAATATTTGGTTTATATCGATAAGTAATAATATTTGTTGTCGGTGGCAACACTATCGAAACTATTAAGTAAACAATTAAATATTTGGCTTTTTATAATAAAAAAACAATACACTTCATAGACACGCGCACACATTCGTGTTTGCTTGTATCTCTTTTTTTCTCAAGCAGTTTTTTAAGTGTCAGAAGCGTTGAGCTGCCATTTGAAGCCACACCTTTTTCCCCGTTCTTCATTTGTTCGACTCAGAAATTGGCGACACCGGTATCGTACTATTATGAAACAATTTATGTATCATGCTTACTCCATTGGCGCGGGGCGCGTTTTTTTAGCTTCATGATAGTAAGCCACACCCACTCTGGAAAATATTTGACATTTGTTTGTATCGGATCGGTAGAGAAATCACCAAATTTTCCATATTCCGTAAAGACAACGGAAAAAAAAGTTGACGATTTCAATTCTGTCTGGAATAGGCTCACGGCTTGTTCGATTTATACATTTTTTAAAGTTTTTATCATAGGAATGTTTGTTTGTATGTCCGAATTAATGTTGTAGTTACAGAGAGAATAGATTGATAAATTATTACTGCTTCAATAAAAAATGGTCCCAAAGTTTTAAAAATAATGTGGATATTTTTATATAGGATATTGATGTGTCGAATTTAAGGACAACTTCAAAAGCTTATCTTAATAAACAAATATGTTTTTAGACTGATTTTAGAATTAAAAATAGGAATTGTAAATATGGCAAGATTATTTTTATAAATATCTAATCACCATAAGAGTGCCTTTGAAAGACCTAATTCAAACAAGGGCCTGGATTAACAACAATAATAGGTATTAAGTAGGATTTTCTTACATAAATTGTTCTAGTCATAAACTAAGCTATAAGCTTATTCTGTGTGTAGGTACCAAAAACAATGCTCCTAATACATTATTATATTTTATAAGTAGGTAAGTTTATAGTCCCTTTGTGAAATATAATGAAATATAATAAAGGTGCCTGAAGATTAATGGAACATATCAAACATTCCATTAATCTTCTAAAGCTAAGGTACCTAACTAACACAACCACATATGGTACAAGGTACAGATAAATAGATAACAAATATAACATGTTCCATCCCCCAAAGTAGTGTACCTATTATTAATTTACATCAACAACCTACCTACCAAAAAGCAACTTGAAAGGTACTACCATTCTAATGTAACCTATTTGCTGATCATAAGTATATCAATTTTAATTAAAAATTAAAGGTATATGAGAATATTGACACTCAAATAGAAAACACTTTTAACATAGGTCCTTAAATAAATGGCTTCAGGAACACAATCTTGATGCTTATAATTTTAAACCATATAGGTAGGTATAAGAATGAATTTAATAAAAAATAATAAAAGTTTATTGTTAAGTTAATAGTAATGTATAATACTAAGGATATATTTAGAAAGAATTATAAATATAAAACACACATAGGATAAGTTGACTCATTTAATTACCAATACATAATTTATAATCTAGATTTATACGCCTACACTATGCAAGGCGTGAAATAAGGTTTAATGTTGAGGCGGAATAGGGTAAATATTAGAGATATAGGTTCTATTTATATTACATAAAATAATAGTTTATTTTACAAAAAAATATATGACATGTGTATATTATTAGATATCTGCACAATATTAATACACTCCATAAATATAACTTACCATATCCAGGATTAAAATTTTAAACTGTAGCCCATACTATATGGCAGTTAATTATATTTTGTAAGTTACCCGAGTGTATCAATAATGATTTGAAATTTATTTAATCTACAGACCAACTTAAAAACACCTAAGTAGTTGTTAAGTTTATAGAATAAATTAATAGTTTGAAAATGAAATTATATGTAAAATAACAGAAACAATAATCCTATTATTCAAGAAAACTCGGTTGAGTGTTTAGGCTGAAGTAATGTTTTATATCTTTTTTATCAAAAAATATTTTCATTGGGAAAATACCAATGATCATACTTAAGTATGTTAGTTTAGATCGTCTCTGGGTACATTGTGGATGGTTTAGTGTCAATGAGTTATCATAACCAATGGTATTCTCAGTCTACCAATCAAGTGGCAAGCTCATAGTGGTATTTGTATAGACACAATATTTTGACTCCGTGGTGTTGTCAAACATTTTTTTTAGAACATTAATTAAACAATAACAACACCAGCAATTGAAGTTAGATCTAAAACTGTACTGTTAGTCCTATGGTCTAACCAAGTCAGACACCATGTTCTTTAAGGATATTGTAGGAAATATAAAAATCTATTGTTTTAATTTATAATTTTTACTCGCTGTTCTAATATACTCTAGCTTATAGTGTAGGTACCAGAAAAAAAAATACTAATACATTGTATTTTTATGTAGGGTTTATAGCCTCTTTTGTGATAAATACTAAAATGCTGTTACCAAGATACCCACATACCCAATACAAAAACACATATGGTACATGATACAGTTGTCTTTCACAATATTCACTTTGAGGCAATAGGTGTTGACAAACAAATGCGCTGGCACACATCGGTGTTTAAACTTGTGACCTAAAACTGAAGTTTTAAAGTCTACAGTTCAACCAAGTAATGCAGCATGTTTGGTAGGGATATTATAGGAAATATAAATGAAAAAAAAGTTGATATTCTCTAATCCATCGTTTTAATTCAATAATATAAACTGAAGGCCAGCTTTTCCAATATGTTGGCCAACTACTGCTTTAGTTGGTCTATTAATTACCCCTTTTTTGTAAATTAGTTTTTTATAGGGCACTTTAGTCCATGCATGCTTTATACTCTAGCTAGGGGCTCCATTTTTTTTTACTTTCCACTTGTGTCTGGCCACACCTATAACAAAGACATTTATTAAAATCAAAAATAGTATCTTAATACATACATTTATTAATAACAATATGTAGGCCATGTGTGGGAATCAAACTCACGAATATACTCTCATCTAATTCTGTAAGATATTGAAGAAGATTTTTCATGTACCTACAGCATATAATAGGTACTTAAATATTATAAAATAATACTCAGCATGTTGTTCTGCCTAAAAATGCATTTCCTACCAACTAAATGCTGCTAATCTAGACAAATGCTAACTTATTTATCATAACATATCACACACGTTTAAAGTAGTTACAAAAACAGCTTAAACTTTGTAGCAACAAACTATTTGATTAGGTATTACATCGCTAATAGTCGGGCTACAATTCGATGTGGAGAAATTATAATGTATTTAGTTACAAGACGAGAATAAAGTTCTTAAAATATAAACAAAAAATATATACTTACATCATCGATAAATCAACAATTTTCCTGCATGTTTCCGTATCTATGTATTTTTTTCCGTCCTAATATTATTTATAAAACACCATAAATATAATATTTCGTTACATGTTTATGAAATACGAAATTTCCAAAATTTTGCTAAGTACAAATGACAGCTGCTGTCTGGAAAATAGTGAACAAAATTACCGGTTTCATTCGTTCCTAAGCCAGAGTGCCTCTCGCTTTTAATTCTCTACCCAAATTGGCGATTCTGGCTCACGCTTACGGTTGGCTTGAAGGCCAATGCAATGAAATTTCTCTAAGGCCCCAGGCCACTCCATCACCGTAACACCAGTGTGGTTGAGGTATGTCTGTACTGAGCGAGCATTGTGAGCCCGAGCATTATCCTGCATTAAAATGAAGTCGTTAGCTCCTAAACATATCCCTCCCCAGACCATTATTGAGCCGCCGCCATATGCCACTGTATTTTCAAAATTAGACTGTAAATAACGCTCTTCTTTGCGTCTCCATACTCGCTGCCTTTATCAATCTGATTTAACAGAATTCTACATTCATCAGTAAAGAGAACCTGTCCCCACTCGTCAAAGTCCCAATGATGATGTTCACGGGCAAAGTATAGTCGGTTTGTGCGGTGGTGTCTCTCAAGTTTTGGTGCTTTGGCGGGTATAAATGAGCCTATACCAACTTCCTCGAATCTTCTGCGAACTGTCCGCTCACTCACTCTTACTCCTCAAACCTCCTCCAATGCATTTCGGGCCTGCACCGCCGAAGTCTCGTGTTCCGACGAACTTGAAGTTGTAGAAAACGGTCAACTCTCCTTGAAGTACACCTTTTCCTGCCTTGTCCTCTTCTCCTCACTAGAGAATTCGTCAATCTGTACCGTTTGATGCTACGATGAATCGTTGATAACGATCGACGAAGTCTTGTTTCAATCGATCTGTAGGATTGACCATTTCTTCTCATTTCATCTGTCCTGATGATTTCTGATAGCGTTAAATCAGGCATACTTAGATGTTCGTAACTTATCAATAAGCAAGAAAACACAAAAGTCTCATAAAACTGCAATATAATGTTTTTCAAATGGAATTTATGAACTTTACGAAAACGGAAAATCTACTTCGAAGCAGTCTATAGAGATGTATGAATGAAAAAAATGACTGTTGACATATTCAAATTAGACGTTTTTAAAAAATATATGTAAAAAATTATAAAAAAAGTAATGTAACCGGCCAGTGCTACGAAAAAGATATATTAATTCTTCCTTTTTTTTGTGTTCCGCTAATTCTGCCGGTGTGTGTATATGGGTTATGTTTCTTACTCAGTATATCAAAATTAAATATGTACTTTATTAAAATATTTTATAATTCTAGACAGAATTTAAAAAAAAAATCCCCTTATCTCCTTTTTAAAAATTTATATGCCTCAATTTTTTTGAATTTCAGTTAAAGAAATACTTTTCTATTAAATTTACATAATATTGGCCAGAAACATATAATTTTAATTAATATTTCAGGTAATCTTAAGGCCGGAAATCGCAATAACAAGAACGGTAAGAAGTCCATCAACAAAGGTAAGAAGAAGACCGCAGCTCCAAAAACAGAGTCCGCTCCGGTAGAAGCCAACGGACCCTTAGAAACACCTACTAACGACTAAATAACTCAATAACTTGACTAAAACTTCCCTCAATTTTAAACTTTTTATCATATACTTTAATACAACAGGCGCCTAGACTTTTTTTTTGTGTTATGAATTTCTTTTATTTATTTTTGGATTTATTAATCTAGGTTTCTGTTAGATTAAAATAATTTTATGGCGTTTTTTTAAATTTTAATACCTTGTTATATATATACTGAGCTAAATGTATTATTTATATATTTAGGGATAGATTTATTTTGCCATTTTATGTTTAGTTTGAATTGGGCTGGGTTAGAGCAAAATTGCTTTTCTGTAATTATATGATTAATGCCAAAAATGGCGCCGAATGTACCAGATACCATTATGTTCATTTCTCAATAAAACTATAAAATAAAAACTATTGAGAGTTTAAGTTAAAATGCTGTTTCGCCTCTTTCTTATCAATGAAAATCATATTTGACAGAAAAGAGATAAAACAACATTCTAACTAAAATACTCGACCCGCTGGGTACCGTGAGTCCATTTAAAAGTCCATTTTGGGGGCCAAAAAGGCACTCGTGGATGGTGTTTATTTATTATTAAATAAAGTTTTATGAATAAGAAGTTTAAAGTTCAAATATTAAACAATTTCAGAAGCGCAATTCTGGTTTAAACCTGCCCAAATCAATATAATGTTGCGTTTTAAAATGCTATATCCATTTTAGACAGCATATCAAATTAGAGATTTATGATAAAACTGATTGTTTTTATAACAATTAATAATTCTAGTATATTAAATAAACTTTTACAAGTGAGTAAGTCCTTATAAAAAACAGTTTTATATATATTCTCTATTTTGAACATAGACTAGGATTTACTGTCGATTATCTAGATTTAAGATTCAATTTAATAATGGAATAAATAGCATAAGATTGTTTAGTAAGTCTAATTTAAATGTTAATTAGGAATTAAAATGGATTTAGAATTTTAAAATAAACTCAGTATATAATACAAAAAGTATTGATAATTAAAAATATTTACTACACCTTTCAAAAACAGGTTATTTAGTTTCTGACAAGAGGATAATAATAATAATATATAAGTATTAAAATCTATGACGAATCTACATATAAAATTAGCGGTTTGGAACTAAGGTGTTTTATTAAAAATATATTGTGAATTATTTCTTTGGTTAAAGTATTTAATCTGTTGTTGAAATGATATAATTTACTTTTAGTGTTTTATTGGATTCATAATGAGGGAAGTTTAAAATAATTATTACAAAAAAAAATGCAATACAATACAATTGTAATGTGTTGCGTATAATACCAGCATCAAGTGACATAATATTGCTCAGTAAATTAACACGACTCATGTATTTAAACTTATGGTTTTTATATATTTTGTTATAAAAAATATGATGCCAAATTAAGCAATAATTTGTATGAAGTTGGTTGTGAAAAGTGTGGTCACAACCATTTTATGGATGTAATCAAAATTATCTTTTTACTAGTGTTATTATTATATACTTATATTTAGGTGAACATTATGGTGATTTATTTTAATAAATTATACTAAAAAATTTTGAATACAACTGCTTTGGGCAGTGCTGAAAATTAGGTTATTATTATATTTATTGTTAGGACGCAATGTCTATTGCTTTAAAATTATGTGAGACATGTAAAAACCATAAGCGAAATGTAATTCTCGTCGCTAATAAACCAAAATAGAACATAAAGGTCTTAAACACTGGTAAATAACTCGGGGTGATATAGCGGCTTGCCTGTGGACTGCGGAACACAAACACGATGTTTCCGGGTACTAAATAGGTTAATCATAAAAAGGAAGCCATTTTGAAAGTAATTTACACAATTATTGCAATATCTTTTACAATGCAATCAGTGGAAAGCAAGCTCATAATTTAGTTTAAAATAAAGTATAGGATTTGGCCTTTTTTTAGATATATGTACTTATACTCTATTTAAAGAGGTGTTGCTACATCAGAACATTTTACGTTGATAGTCAACTATAGATTTTTTATCAACCCCCGCCTTAACACGCTCATTGCCAATCACGCGAAGTCGCGTGTTCGTGTTGCTATTCATTTTGGCTGGTCACGCGACTTCGAGTGGCGAGCTCATACTATTGTATATGAAATTTGACTGACCAAAGCATAATGGCAATGGGAAAAGGATTAGACTATCAAAACACGGATTTCAAATTTAAATCACGCGTTCAAAAAAAAAATGGTCACAAAAAATTACATTTTTGTTTTGACAATTAATGTCATCTCGTCAACAGAATTTTTATTCATAATATATAATAATGTCGTTTATTCGAAATCAGCAAACAAAAAAAAACAATCTTGTGGCATTTTCTTTAACAATAGGTGCCATTTTGTTGCCTTAGCCCCTTTATAATACTATATTATGGAGCTTTTGGAAGTTTTATAAAAATATCAACTAAATGTAACAGAATGAGCTTGCTTTCAGTTATGGGCCAGAGCTGATGTATTGGCTGTCTGCTCCGAGTGTAAGACTTGTTCTAAGAGACTGATATATACGGTACGGGGCAGCGGGGACTGCCGTGCGCACGGGGCCTGCGCGGGCCGTAGCTGTAGGTACTATGTGATACCGGGTATGTAAGACATGAATGATTGCGTAGTGAGAAGACTTAGTCTGCTTGTTTCATCATAAGCGAGGTTACAAAGCCAACTTTATTTATTTATTAATAGTATATTATTATTTACAACATTATGTTATTATTTGTTTTTTGTTTTCTTGTTTATTTAGCTTTTGGTTTGGTCTCAGTAATCTTCAGTTGTTAAGATCGTTTGTGTTCGCGATATAATTTGATGTCGGTGCGACGATTACTAAGATCGGACCGAATATTTTCAGACTCGTTTTCGGATCGGGGTTTGCATTTATTGTAGAATAAATGGTGCTGTGATCGAGGGGCTGCCCGAAACCTGTCTGAAACTTTTAGATTTAAGTCTAACGGATAGACGTTAAATTATAACGGCCGGCACTCGCGGGCGCGCTTCGTCCCATAGGGTATTTATTTCGATAGGAAACTTAGGTTTATAGTGATTACGTGCATTGTGAGGCCGTCGCCGCGAGTGATCGTCGTTTGTATACGTATTTTTGTAAATTTGTTATATTGTTATACTTAAATTTAGCTGGAATGACTTTGATACGCGTCAGGGACGGACGTACGGGACGCGGGCGCACCGACCATACATTCCTCATGAACTATTTGTGACTAAATGAAGACTTGTACAATTTTTGGAACGCTTTAACCTTGGCCGAAACAACTAAATATGTTGCTAATATGACATATTGATTTTTAAACACTGAACTGGCAGAGCGCCGTGCCTGAGCGCACGCGACTCTCAGAGGTGACGTACGTGGGTCGGTAGAGGGCGCTGCGGGTTTGCTGAACGATGGAGTTATTTTAAATAATTAGACTTGTATTTTTATCTGTATTTACAGTTTATCTTTATGATAATTTCACTATTATTACTCTTGAACACTGTAGTGATGTTTATTTATATAAGAAAGTAATTTCTTGATAGGTATTTCGCACCTATATTTTTTGTTTGTAAAATGGCCGACTCATTAGGCGTTACCTCTACAATACATATATTATTATACTACTTTAATGTAATTGCTTGCTTATTTAAACACTGTAGCGTTTAGAATTTTTATCTCAATTGTATTTTTTCTATGTGTATAATATACCAGGTGTGCCAGTTCCGCGGTGATACGTTGTGGCGATGTCACACTCGCCGGCATACCAGCAGGGTAATCACCGACTCCGATACCGTGAGATCTCGTTCGAGTTGACACCGAGAACGATGTTTTTGGTACCACGAAAAGTTAAACATCGTTATTTGAATTGCCCAATGCATAACTAGTTCGAGTACCTAATTAATTACAAAACAATATATATAATATTATGAAGTTTGTAAATATGATTTGTATGAAATGACGTCTTTTTATCTCAACTCGAACGAGAACTCACGGTATCGGAGTCGGTGGTTACCCTACTGTTCTTGTATAATATACCAGGTGTGCCAGTTCCGCGGTGATACGTTGTGGCGTTGTCACACTCGCCGGCATACCTGTTCTTGTATAATATACCAGGTGTGCCAGTTCCGCGGTGATACGTTGTGACGATGTCACACTCGCCGGCATACCTGTTCTTGTATAATATACCAGGTGTGCCAGTTCCGCGGTGATACGTTGTGGCGTTGTCATACTCGCCGGCATACCCGTTCTTGTATAATATACCAGGTGTGCCAGTTCCGCGGTGATACGTTGTGGCGTTGTCACACTCGCCGGCATACCCGTTCTTGCATGTTACTAAAGTATTATCGTATTAGACAACGAGACGGTGTAGTCTCATTTACGTTCTCAATGAAATAAATTATTCACTATAGCTTAGAGTTGTAAACTTAACGTATTTAACACATTATAAAGCTGTTTACCGATATATTATTGTGAACATGTATATTAGAAGTAATGTAATGAATTTGTCTTAACCGAGTAGCGAACGTGTGGAACTGTGGCTTTTTTGAAAACACTTATAACTTGAGTAATGTACCGAGCAGATAATGAATAGACACTTTACGTTAACAACCAAATATGAAGAGTTGTATTTGTCTTCAAATAAAACGTTCCAACATACAACTGTTTTAATTTTATACTTACCCCCAAAGCAATGACCACAGACTTGAAAAACATAATAATAATAAAAAAATGCTTTCTTCATACAAATTTATTACTAGAATAATAAAATGACCAATTTGAACGGGGAAGCTAATTTTATTTTTTCATTTGCGACCGAAATTGCGACACATAGTTCCATGGGAAAAGTTGTTCGATTTCATCAGTAGAGCCTCAAATTAGCCCAAAGTACAACCTTTCAAATTCAGCCTGTATAAGAGTTGTTATTAAAAACTGTTTTTACTTTTATAAAACTCTAGCAAAGCCATGTACAGTATTAATTTTTAAATATTTTGTTGTCAAAAATGCATACATTGTTGCAAACAAAATATTAAAATAATGTTGATCACAAGTTTCTTTGCTTTAAGAGCGGAGTCTGATCAAACATTTCCCATACATTCACGGCCTTTTGGTCCTAACTTATACCCCCCACTAAACATTCATAGATTTTTATGAGTTTTGGAGGCGTTATAAATAAAACCTATATCTAGGCTCGTACGTTTCCCTTTTTTTAAAGTTTGGTATAGGAAAAATAATATCAACCCCTAAAATACGAAAAAAATCGCAAAAAAAATCCCTCACATTAAAATAATTACGAAAAATATCAAGGCAAAAAATAAAAAAAAGGAAAACCTGCAGTCATCGTTTATTTACTCTATACTAAAATAACACCATTTTTTTTCAAATCCATTAAAGTTTAGGGGTAGAAAACAGTTAAGGCCCGAAAGACGTTTTGCTGCATAAATTGTAGGTATAATCTCATAGGTCGGTTACATAAATGTATGGAAGGGTTACCGACTCACCGTCATGCGCGGAGAGAGGTAATACTTTGCAGTTGAATTAGCATGAGCATCGAAGAGCCTCATCAGACACTCCTCTTAAGTATATGTTGTAAGCATGACACCAGCCGGACCACCACGTGTGATATCGTTTTTGATTATGCCAGGTTTTAGTACGTAATTTGTGCGATTTTGTTAGCTAATTTACAGATTTTGTTATCATTTCGTTCAAAAGTTATAGGGATGTATTTGTGGTCCTGCTGATAAAACGTGACATCGGCAGAACCACGATAGAAATAATGCACTTACGAGGTTAGTTCCTTCGCAGAAATTAGGTTTTTATGATGATTAGGTGATTATGCCAGGTTTTAGTACGTAATTTGTGCGATTTTGTTAGCCTATTTTCATTTCGCTAGAACGCTTGGTTTATAAGTTATGGCGATCACAAAAATCTACGGGTACAGTCACGAAGAAAAGTTTAGACACGCAGTAGTTTAGTAGATGTAATTAATTTTTTCATAGGCTTTTTGATTTATAAAATTAAATAAATATATATAATAAAACCAATAAATATAATAAACCTAAGCAGTGGTATATTAGGAAAGTTAGATCATAGATCGAGATTTTCATTTATATTTTAACCCACTTTCAAAAATTGCATAACGAAATGATAAAACAGATGGAGACCATGTTTATTAATGGAATGAAATCTAGCAAAACGTACGATAATAAACAGATATGTTGGTACAATTACTTTTCTCAATCTAAAGAAGACCCGATTAGTAACTAAATTACTGAATATAATAAAAATGAGTATTTATTTATTTATTTAAAATACTTTATTGCACAAAATTACAAAATAAAATTGTACATAGGCGAACTTAATGCCTTAGGCATTTTCAGTATGATGAGGAAAACGTTATCATCGTTCATCAAGTATAATTATAACTTTAATATATAATTTAATGAAAGTAAATGGATCATATTAACGAAAAAATCGAAATTGTTGAATCCTCAGATAAAATACAATTATTATAAACATTCTATATTATTATAATGTTCTGCTACTGAATATTTCAAATAGACTTTTTCAACCCTTGGAAAGCCCGTTTTACAAAGCGAGTGATCTGACAATCATCAGAACAAAATTAGCAATTAAAATCGCTTGAATCCCAGAAAATCAGGTAAAACTCGATATCATAATATAACTGAACCTGGTATATTAGGAAAAACGCTAGATCTATGATCTAGCTTTCCTAATATACCACTACTAACCTATTTTCAATATACAATATAAGAAAAAATATTATTATGTTTATTTTTATAATAAGGCGCAACCACTAGACCACCGGCGGTTGTATTTAATAGACTTAATAATATATATATATATACTTATTAGTATTTATATATATATAGATTTTGAAAAATGTCCGTATTACCTATATTTATCATGTTACTAGCTGTTTAACTAGCGTTAAATTTAAACCGACTCATTCACGTCGCCGTCGCCTGTATCGCTATGCTTTATTTTTTTGTACGTAATGTACACAAAAATATTTCTGTTGTGGGTAAGACATATTTTTGTAAGCGTTTAGCGAGTAAGGGTGTGGGACTTTTGATGTCTGAGAGAATGACTGAGTGCACTGAATATGTATGTGTCTCCCAGGCTCGTATGGGTTAGGTTTAGAGTGGAGCTACTCAGACTGTTTATAGTAGGAGTGTATGCTCGGATTAAAATAGAAATTAAAAGAAGTTTTGAATGTTGCTAGATTAAATGAAATAATTATTGTTTGTTTAAGGTGATTTTAATGCATGAGTTGGAGTGAAAAGAATAAATTTAGACCGCGTGTTGGGTAAATTTGGAGATGAGCGAGTAAATTAAAATGGGGTAAACTTGATAAAGGTCATTGGACACTTAAGTATGAAAAAATTACCCACGACCTACAGAAATTAATTGATGTGGGATGTTTCGACATATATCTCTGGTTTACGAATATATGGGTCGCATTACCATAAATATAGGGAATCAGACAGAAAATGAAATTCTGTATCTTAGAAAAAAAAATACTGGGGTTAATTTCAACTTGATTAATATCTACAGGTGCAATTGACTATCTCACTTAGTACAAAAAATATATCCAGAATCTACAGAAATAAAATAGTGTAGAGAATTTCGTTTGAATTTGAACGTGTTGAAACCGGTTTCTACCTGACTAATGTGCGAGAGAGATAGCATTATATATGCCGCCAGAACGAGTACTCATACGCATGGTGTTTTTTATATAATACAATTCGGTACATTACTCAAGTTATATATACAATTCCTTCATTTAAATTCTATTTTGTTCTTTGCAATAAATATCTTCAACTTTTAAATCACTTGTAATATTTTATTCCCATGGTTTAAAAAAAAAAAAACTTAAAATGGAAAGTGGGATATACCTTATTAATCTAAAATAATTTTGTTTCTGTAGGCAAACCTTTACAAATTGGGTCGGATTGTGCCCAATGACCTTTATGTTTGGAAAATAATCTCGTTGTGACAAATACAATATTTAATCACAAGGAGATTCACAAGTATACATGGCAGACAGACAAAGATAGAAGTATGATAGATTTCGTGATTGTGGTTGGTAAACTAATGTGAAAGGAATAGAATAACCGTAAATCCAACTATATCCGTTTATTATTATGAGAAGGCGCAATCACTGGACCACAGGCGGTTGTATTTAATAGACTTAAAAATATATAGGTACTTATTAGTTTATTTTTTTTAGAAAATGTCCTTAGTACCTACCTCTGCTCTCAATAATCAATAAATAAAAAGACATGGTTTTAACTTATTTGAATGAAAATTACATATTTATTATATTATAGTACCACTGGGAATGTAGCTACATTTTGAAATATATAAGCATTAAAAAGAATCTATAATTTACCACTAAAAAGTATCTTAAGTGATTATCTCAACATTAATTCAAAACTATTTTTAAATGTATAAACTACGATTCGATTACGAAATGGATGGCGAATTGCATTAATAATATTAATAATAATTAGTAACACAATATACACATATTGCTCTGGTCACAAACTAAGCTTTTGGCTTGTACTATGTGTATCAGGAATAACGCTATAATACATATTATATTTTTATAAACCCCCAGACCATGACAAACTGTACAGAAAAATGTACTATTTTATTTTTGCCATGGGTGGGAATCGAACCCATGACCTCCGGATACAACGCCAAAGGCTACCACTAGTCTACGGAAGCGATCGAGAACATTTTAATATAATCGCTGCTTTATCGTCAATTCAATAAATAAAGGAAAAATAAATCTTTTATTTAATAATATATATGTTTTGCGTTATAACAAAACATTTATTATGTGTCTGTAAAACACACATCATTGACGAAGAAGCTATTCTTGATTTTTCTGTTTATTTAAGCTAATTTGTATATAAAGTTACAGTTTACCTGTAATTGATGTATACTTATACTCATCAACATAATCGATCTATCACCACTAGGCTGCAGCATCCTTGCCACATCACTAGAGATGTCATAGCGTCTTCACTACAGTGTAGAAAGTCTTCTTGACTATTTCACCAGCAAGACACTTGCTATGATGCTGTGTGTTTTACCGACACATAATAAATGTTTTGTTATAATACAAAACTTATATATTATGTGTCTTTGTAAAACACACAGCATTGGTGAAGACCTGTTCGATATCTGCTGGTGATAGAATCATTAGTAACACTAAGGGCCGGTTTCTTGATGAATAGTTTACGTTACTATAGTTAAAAATGGCGGGTGTTCTATGAGATTTTTGTCAAAACATGTTTTAAATTCATATAAAAGACGCCATAACTGTCATTATTTAACAATTAGTCAAGATGACTATCCATCAAGAAACCTGTGACCAATAGAAATATTAGTAATATTATCAATTAGAATATATTATAATCTGTAAACTGCTGATTTATTAAAAAATATCTAGCAGCTATATAGGATAAGTAATGAATATCCTAGGAGATCAAAATCATACAAAATGATTGTTTGATTACACTCTAATAATGAAAAATATATAGTACTAGAATTAATGTGAATTCTAGTATTTCAAAAATATTAATAGTAGGTAGGTGATGTTTCTACTTGAATTAAAAATTAGAATCAATGATATTAGATATTAGTAAATTTTTTAATTAATAATAGAGCTTTCTTCTTCTTTTTTATCTTTAAAAGTTTGAAAAACTCTTTCAGTTTCTTCTAGATAGTATTTCATCAATTGATCTATTTTCTCAGAACATCCACTTGAAGCTATTGCTGCTATTACACTACCTGGAGGAACATCTATATTCACTTCTCTAAAACTCATACTTAACCATCCTGGATGAAATTATTGGTCTTGTTGCTGGTCTTCCAGACCAGCAACAAGACCAATAATAAAAAAAAAATTGGTTTCCCCATACAAATTGGTCATTTCAACATTACTAGTTTGTATGGAGAATATTTTTTTTCATTTGCGGCACATGGTTCCATGGGAAAAGTTGTTCGTATTGATCAGCAGAACCTCATATTAGCCCAAAGTACATCCTTTCAAAGTCACCGTGTATATTTATTAATATTGGTGGTTCCAGAGCTCTCCTCTGTAGACCTGGCAAACAAAAAACGTTGGTGCCACCTGAGTTACCACCAATGTTATATAAATTACATTAGACTTGTTTAGATGAGTTAATATCCATGACATAAGGAGGAAAAGCCCAAGGTAGACAGTAGTTCTCCTGGCGACTGAAAGTATTGCAGAACACTGTTAACCTACCACTTGACTTAAGTATCACAATTTTAGTCTTTGCTTATATGCAACAAATCTTGGGTCTGCCCCAATTTTAAAAGATGATTCCCTCAGGCTTCTTTAATCGTTTCCTCAACCTGAGCTACTAACCTGGATTGGTGTTGGTTGACTAAGAGAAAGTCATTGATACCAAGACCGGCTTTTACTAATTTATGTGCTACCCCAGCAACTCCAGAAGGCTTGTGGTTTCATTAGTTCTATTATGATATCGAGTTTTACCTGATTTTCTGGGATTCAATCGATTTTAATTGCTAATTTTGTTCTGTGGCCCTAGTGTGAGTTTTTTTAACGTTTACTTTCGCGTTAACTATACTACCGCGTTAAAATTTTGACCAATCACACGACCGCATTTCTAGTTCCCAAAATTTCCGCTTGGAGCGCTGAACTATTTCCCATACACATTTTAGTTAACTCAAACGCAAAGTAATAGTTAGAAAACTCACACTAGGGGTACTGATGATTGTCAGATCTCTCGCTTTGTAAAACGCGCTTTCCAAGGTTTAAAAAAGTCTATTTAAAATATACAGTACCAGAACATTATAATAATAATTGTATTTTATCTGAGGATTCAACAATTTCGATATTTCGTTAATATGATCCATTTACGTTTGTTAAATTATATATTAAAGTTATAATTATACTTGATGAAAGCTGATAACATTTTTATTATATTCAATAATTTAGTTACTAATTGGGTCTTCTTTAGATAAAAGTAATTGTTCCAACATATCTGTTTATTATCGTACAACGTTTTGCTAGATTTCATTCCATTAATAAACATGATCTCCATCTGTTTTATCATTTCGTTATGCAATTTTTTAAAGTGGGGTAAAATTTAAATGAAAATCTCGATCTATGATTTAATTTTCCTAATATACCTGCTTAGGTTTATTATATTTATTGGGTTTATTATATATATTTATTTAATTTTATAAATCAAAAAGCCTATGAATAAATAAACTATGTATCATCACGGGTGCATTACGGCGCCCGAGACCGCCTAGACGGCCCCAGGGTACCCAGCGGAGGGGTTTTAATCCCACCTCGTCGTAGCCGATGGTATGAGTCTACACCGAACAAGTGGCTAGCTCGTTGCGATATTTTGAATAGACTCAATAACCCATCTATAAACAGTTTCACAAGTTGGTATAGTGAAACCGAGACCGACAGCTTAACGTGCTCTCCGAGGCACTATAGTGGTGTTGTCAAACAAATGTACATGATTTTTTTAATTAAAAACTCATTGGTACACACCGGGATTCGAACCAGGGACCTAAGTGTTTTTAAGTCCAAGGTCTAACCAACTAGGCCACCACGTATATAGTCCAAGGTCTAACCAACTAGGCCACCACGTAAATAAATAAACTACTACGTGTCTAAACTTTTCTTCGCGACTGTACCCGTAGATTTTTGTGATCGCCATAACTTTTAAACCAAGCGTTCTAGCGAAATGAAAATAGGCTAACAAAATCGAAACCTAATTTCTGCGAAGGAACTAACCTCGTAAGTGCATTATTTCTATCGTGGTCCTGCCGATGTCACGTTTTATCAGCAGGACCACCACTGTAACTTTTAAACCAAGCGGTCTAGCGAAATGAAAATAGGCTAACAAAATCGCACAAATTCAAAAACTAATTTCTGTGAAAGAACTAACCTCGTAAGTACATTATTTCTATCGTGGTCCTGCCGATGTCTCGTTATATCAGCAGGACCACCACTGTAACTTTTGAACCAAGTGGTCTAGCGAAATGAAAATTAGCTCACAAAATCAAAAACTAATTTCTGCGTAAGAACTAAACTCGTAAGTGCATTATTTCTATCGTGGTCCTGCCGAAGTAACGTTACATCGGCAGGACCACACTACATCTCTATAACTTTTGAATGAAATGATAACAAAATCTGTAAATTAGCTAACAAAATTACGTACTAAAACCTGGCATAATCAAAAACGATATCACACGTGGTGGTCCGGCTGGTGTCACGCATACGTTCTCAAATTATTCGTATTCATTCGAATCGAATGATTGCACTCAATTATAGCGGGAAAAAAATTCAAGATTTTTTTATTGACAACACTATAAAATTATGTATGAGTGCGTTAGCCATGTAAAGACGTCATACGGACAGCACACAGATGCGTTTTTCCGTGAGAATAGCAGCGGCCTTTTATTATTGATCTGTGGTCCGACCACTGGTATGAAGATAACCGCGCATGCGAAAGTACTTATTTGTTCAGTGAGAGAGTTCTCTATTTAAACTGAGGTGCGAGAGAGCGTAAAATAATATAGCAAACAATTGTAAAAAATATCTTCCTCTCTCTGCTGCTAATGCTAAAGTTCCTTCACAATTTAATTCCTGCATAAGTTGATAGTAGGTAAGTAATTTTCAATTCATATTAAATTAAATCGTAGAATAAATCAATGCATGATAGGCAAGCATAATTGTATGACGACCATCCATTCCACCAGTCGTTCTCCACCTGTATTTTTGTGGAAATTTTGTAATTACTTTTCTTTGTTGTTTGACACCATTTAGTCTTCTGTTGTATTTGTTGTGACCATGGCCTCTATTGTTTTCATACAGCAGTTAGTTGACAATGTGAGGTAAGGTTAAAGGTAAAGATCACTTTAACACAAACCTTTGTCAGCGAATTACTAAACAACCCGTTTTATAAGTTTATATAATTAATTCCTTTTTTAAGACAAGACCTATACCTATGAAAGTTGAATATAAGGGAGCGTTCAAGTATTACGTAACGCAATTTTGGAGGGAGGGGGGGGGGGTCTTGTAAAACGTTACGATGCGTTACAGAGGCGGGAGGGGGTTTTCGAACATCATATTACGTAACATTGTTTTTTTTATTTAAATTAAAAAAAAATCTAATTAAAATCTCCTAAGTTGGCAACCCTTTTTTATTTATTACCGCAAACGCGTTTAAAACAATAACGAAGGTATTTTAGTAACTTCCTGGTACTTTGCGCAACATAATTGTAAATTTTATAGGTAAAATGCTCATTTGGGTGTGGGGGGGGGGGGGGGAGGGGGGTGGGGGTACATTTATAGACTTAAAAGCTTACCGTACATTTATGCTTATAGTTTGTTTTATAGTTTAGTAGCATAAACTATAACATTGTAGGTTGTAGCTGTGCAACTGTTATTAATTTATAATGGTAAAAAGAGCTATTATATACCTTGTTATAACAAATAGGTATTTTTACTTTACAATGATTACAATAAAATGTATTGTTTTATAGATGCCCTAATGGAACTGATTATAAAAAAACTGTTATTCCAATATATTGAAGAACAGGATGATGGAGATATGCGCTACAAGAAGTTTATTGGATATATTGGTGAAGAAGAAACGGAGTTTGCATTTATTTTTTATGCAAATAAAATACTACTAGTTATATCACAGCTTGGAAATCCAGGATCCCTGTTACATGTAAATCAAGATGAGGCACACGTAATATTTGGTGTCACAGAAGAAGGGCCTCAAGTTGCAGCTAGATTCTTGGCAGAAGAACTAAAAATACAAAATCTGTTGATTTTCCTTAGTCTGAAGTCTTATGACTTTGAAACTGTAAAGGCTTGCGTGGATATTATAATGTTTAACAAAAAAAAAGACAATCAACAATGTCTACCACGCAACTAGCCACGAGACGTCAAGAAGAAGTTGTCACATAAATTTTATGTATATATATATTTCTTTCGATTAGTGATTGCCCCCCCTGGCGCTGGAAAAACAACATACACTTACAAAATGGAATTCTTAAAGAAACAAGGAAGGCATGTTATTGTGGTTAATTTAGATCCTGCTAATGAAAATACACAGTGTAAGCAAAATATTGACATGTGAATCTAATAACATTGGAAGATGCTATGGAACAACATAATTTAGGGCCAAATGGAGCTTTATTGTACTGCGTGTATATGGAATATCTGGACAAAAATATTGATTGGTTAATAAACCAAATCAAAGGTGAAAATGGAACCAATTTTATATTTGATATACCTGGTCAAGTTGAACTATATTATCACCATGACAGTTTGAATAATATTTTAACAAGTCTACTACAAAGAATTGCCAATTTGCAATTGTGTGTTGTTCATCTCATAGATTCTCATCAATGTTCTGATGCTGGAAAATTTATTGCAGCCCTAATGTTGTCTCTCAGCGCTATGCTAAAAATTGGTTTTCTACATATTAATTTGTTATTAAAGTCTGATTTGTTGAAAAGACATTATGATAAACTAGCTGACCCGCGCAACTTTGTCTGCGCGTTTAAATTTTACCGTTTACGCAGCGTACGCTCTTAAAAGGAATAATTTTTCCCCGTTTTTGCAACATTTTTCTTTGTTACTCCGCTCCTATTAGTCGTAGCGTGATGTTATATAGCCTATAGCATTTCTCGATAAATGGATTATCCAACACGAAAATATTTTTCAATTCGAATCAGTAGTTCCTGAGATTAGCGCGTTCAAACAAACAAACAAACAAACTCTTCAGCTTTATAATATTAGTATAGATTACAATTTAGTATAGACTTCTACACTGAAGTTTTGGATTTAAATTATTTGCTTGATTCGTTGGAAGAAGACAAGTTCACTGCAAATACATAAAGCTTAATGCAGCATTTATCTCTATAATAGAATATTATAGTTTAGTTACATTTAAATTACATAATGCATTTGATGATGAAAGTTTAAAAAACACATCAAGTCTTGTAGACAAAAGTAATGGGTTTATATTCAAATCTGATGAAGGAAGAGAAATCAATACTATGCTGTCTTGTGCCCTTGGTGTTGGTGAATCAGAATATGAAAATTTCCAATAAATAGTAATTCATAGAATTTGTTTTTGTTTTTACTAATCATTTAACTATAATCAACAGTTTGTTATTTACATAATAAAAATATGGACCAAGCTATGAACATTTACATATTTGTATGGGAATAATGAATGTTAGCCATTGAATATAGGTGTTACCGACGAAACCTGCTGGAAAGACTTTAAAAGAATATTTGTGATGAGAGTCTAAACCATTTGTCACAATAGAAAAATAAAAGTCAGTTTGATTACTATTCTGACAAGTGGTTGAGGCTCTCTGTGTTAATCTATATATTATTATAACTCAAAGGTGACTGACTTAGTGATCTATCAACGCACAGCCCAAACCACTGGACGGATCGGGTTGAAATTTGGTAGATGTTATGACGTAGGGATCCGCTAAGAAAGGATTTTGATAAATTCTACCCCCAAGGAGATAAAATATGGCATGAAAGTTTGTATGATAAAAAAATTACTATTCCACGCGGTCGAAGTCGCGAGCACAGCTAGTAATTAATATTTTCCTTGCATTTTATTATTTTGTGATTGATTCATTATATTTAGATTTATACAGTCCATTGCTTTAATATTTTCTCGCAATCAGTTACAAAGTTTTTCGTCTTTTAAAAACCAGTAAATTCATCCATCCGCATTTTCGCGAAAGACGCGAATGAAATGTCGTGAGTTTACTATTTCTAGAGAGTGGGAAATAGACAATCCCGCCAAAAGGTTGTGAGTAGCAGCTAATGTGGCGCGAGGTTTTTTCACTGAAGCAAGGTTTTATTTTAACTAGTTTAGAGTCAGTGCAACGAAGGTTCCAGATTATAAGTTGAGTATTAGTGATAAATCAATTGAGTATAAATAAAGATTAGCGGTGAGTTATATATTAATTAAACAGTGTGATGCATAATAAGTCCGAATCTTAGCGCATCTGGTGCCGACCATGTGCGCAGGAAAAGAATAGTTCATAGGAAGCTGGTGAGGCTTCAGGATGCCTGGAGTTATCAAAGGTATGAGAAATAAATGTATTTAACAAGAGACTCGCCATATCTCAGTCCGCCTGGCAACAGCCAGAGTATGGGAAACCGAGTATTTAGTGAGAGACCTGCCAAGTCTCTGCGCTCCTGGTGCCAACCAGGGTACGCAATATAAGAGTATTTAGTGAGACCTGCCAAATCTCTGCGCACCTGGTGCCAGCCAGGGGCTAAAGAAAAAGCAGGCGAGGCGACATGTCGCGTCGCCTCAGTCAAAAACGTATGTATTTTGACAGTGACAGTAGGCGTGAGGTACGCTGTCACCTGCTAAAGTCTATACAGTTTTGATTGAAGGCGACACGACACGTCGCCTCGCCTGATTTTTGTCGGTACGCAATATAAGGGAGCGTTCAAGTATTACGTAACACAATTTGGGGGGAGGAATGGGGTCTTGTAAAACGTTACGATGCGTTACAGGGGCGGGAGGGGGTTTTCGAACAACGTGTTACGTAACATTGTTTTTTTTATTTAAATAAAAAAAAATTGGGAATAAAAACTTCTAAGTTGGCAACCCTTTTTTATTTATTATTGCAAACGCGTTTAAAACAATAACAAAGGTATTTTAGTAACGTCCCGGTACTTTGCGCAACATAATTGTAACTTTTATAGGTAAAATGCTCATTTGGGTGTTACGTAACGTTTTGGGGGGGGGGGGGGGGGGGTACATAACAACGTTTCGTTACAGGGGGGGGAGAGAGGTTCAAAAATCTTCAAGAATTGCGTTACGTAATACTTGAACGCCCCCTAAGAGTATTTAGTGAGAGACCTGCCCCCCTAGCCAAGAGCATGGTCGCTTTTTACGCTCAAACGTTGTAGAAGCGTGAAAGAGAGGGAGATAACAAATTTATTATCCTATTGGTGTATCTATATTGTGGTCTCGTTTTGGTTATTTCTGCAACGATAAAAACAAAAGTGACGTCATCACCAAATGTCATCTTCATACAAAACTTTCGTGCGCGCTTTTAGCGCTCATGCTCTTGGCTAGAGGGGCTGGGGCTCTAGAGAAAAAGCAGGCGAGGCGACATGTCGCGTCGCCTCAGTCAAAAAGTATGGGTTTTGACAGTGACAGTAGGCGTGAGGTACGCTGTCACCTGCCAAAGTATATACAGTTTTGATTGAAGGCGACACGACACGTCGCCTCGCCTGATTTTTCTCTAGAGCCCCTGCCAAGTCTCTGCGCACCTGGGGCCTTATTCCGAGTTTGCAAACGTTACACACGACAAGTTCGCGCGTTACAATTTTTTCGTGAGTTGCGATGACGTCGATTCGTATTACGAGTCACTAAACTTCGTGCGTTTGCGTTGTCGCAAGCACCATAGACAAAACAGTTTTTGCGTAAAGTTTTTTTTAATATATTTTTATTCCATTGCACAGACTATTCAAACCTTGAAAATTAAATCCAAAGCATTAGTACTTAGTATAATGTCATATGAAGTACTTTATAATTTAATGTAATTGTTAATAAGTAATAATTAGTTTGTATTTTTGGTGATTTATATCACTTAATAGTAAAGTATATATATTTTTTGTTGTTGTTTCATCTTAGTTAGTTCTGAGAAGTAGTTAAAAAAGTTAGTTTTGGTAAAACAAGAAACCTTTTCGAAGTATCGCGTTAAAGCGATTTTGAGTTTTAACCTTCCGCGTACAACGTGGGGTATATGGATATCTCTTTTAATTTTAGTGCTATTAATTTGTAACTCCAGATAATCTCGAGTGCGACATTGCCAAATAAACTGATTAGATTTATTTCGTCTAAATCGTGCCCTGACCTCAGTGAATGCCTCTGCGGTCTGTGAGTTGTATTGCGCGCAGCTAAAACGTAAGTAATATTTTTTTGTATTTACAGGGCTTTTAGATGCTTACTAGAAATATAACATGAATTTGTTTTTTGTGTTATATTTTAAATTATTGTATCTTGAGCCTGTAGCAGTCCGTTGCTGGATACGGCCATTACCCAAAGCGTTTTTTTATTTATATTTATTATACATATATTTCTTAAATCTACCTACATAGCAATTATAAAATTTGTGTGCCTGAAGGATCATAAAATAGAGAAGTACATTTGAAAGAATATAGTAATATAAAAGTGTCAGATTTTTCTTCTTATATTATTATTTATTTATTTACAAACTTTATTGCACAAATTTAGTACAAAGGCGGACTTAATGCCGCTAGGCATTAAGTCCATAATATATTTTATTATATTGAAGACTTGGAGAGGGTTTCGAGCCTGACCATATTAGTTGTTCATTCGATCATTTCGGTGATTCATATGCAACATCTGAAACTTCAGGCATTTTTAATCAACAATAATATATCCATAAGCAACCGGCCTATATAACTTACTGAAAAATATTTTTACCCTTTTATCAATCAGAAGAGCCCATGATATGCCCCAGAAAGTTGTCATGGATGGGACGAGATGGGCTAAAGAACTTGTCAAAAGATATCTACCAGATCCACCTAAAGTCAAGCCTTATGAAAACAACAAAATAACCACGGAATAGAAAAAACAAGTGGAAATGCTATAAAGCACCAAATGTATTAGAACCGGTGTCGCCAAAATCATATATCTATAAGTATTGAATCTATAACCACTTCGTCCTGATTGGTTGCAAATATACACAGCAATTTTAAACACTATTCTCCAAATAATTAGATTTAAATTCATATAAAAAAATAAACATGCCATCTATCATAAAGTAGTAAGAACCTCCTATAAAATTTGTTCTGCTATTCCAACACAGATGGCGTGATTACTACAACATTCGAATAAATGTTTTGTTCAGTCGACATAAGGCATATTATCTTTTATATAAAAAAGTATTTTAGTTTATTCTAGAACTTTCCTTGCATAAAAATATAATAATTGAAAGGCGGCGACATAATAAAATATTTAAAGTATCGATATCGATGCTTTTTTAAATATAAATTGTGCTCTATATATTTAAACGCAGATGGAAGGGAAAACTTTTTAGAAAACATAGCTATAAAACTTTTAGGAAATAAAGGCTTAAACACTGATTTTTGAGATAAGTATATTTTTATAAGTTGAGTTGGGTGACGTTGTTGTGACGTGAGCACGAAACAAAACTTTGGGACGCAATCTTAACATAACTAGTATTTTTGTAATAAAAATAAAGAAATTAGGCAAAATGAAGAAATTATTTTTGCCTGGAATATTACATTATTATATAAAAATATTTTTTATCGTTATTTAAAAAAAATGAGTTTTTAGTCGCAATGGTACAGACTTGTTTTTTCTATTCCGTGAAAATAACTCTATATCTCTATAACTTTTTCGGAAAAAAATACAGTTTTGCTTCATTGAAAGCAGGACAGGCCCTATTAGTATAAAAATTATAATAACAGAGCTCAAAGAACTTCTTGGTTTATTGGTAAACGACAAAGACTACTTGTGGGCCTCTGATGGAACAGGCATAGAAGCATTTTATTATGTCGTTTTCTTAGTGAGCAATTTACAATTTGACGACATGCTTACTAGAAATATACCATGAATTTGTAAGTTTGAAAAAAAAAGAGTTTGAGTTTAGACATTATCCACAGGGGATAATGTCTAAACTCTTGGCTCTAAAAACTTCTTGGTTTATTGGTATACGACAAAGAACTACTTGTGGGCCTCTGATAGAACAGGCATAGAAGCATTTCATTATCATGTCGTTTTATTAGTAAGTTATTTGTAAATTGACGAGATGCTTACTAGAAATATAACATGAATTTGGAAGTAAGAAAAAAAAACTCTGTAGATACTTAACAATAACAATAAAACAATAAGCTCTTGGCTCGTAGAACTTATTGGTTTATTGGTATACGACAAAGAACTACCTACTTGTGGGTCTCTGATTAAACATGCATAGAAGTATTTCATATTATTATGTTGTTTTCTTAGTACGTAATTTACAATTTAACGACATGCTTACTAGAAATATAACATGAATTTGGAAGTTTGAAAAAAAAACATCCGTAGATAATGTCTAAAGCAATAAACTCTTGGCTCGAAGAACTTCTTGGTTTACTGGTATACGACAAAGAACTACTTGTGGGTCTCTAATGGAACAGGCATAGAAGCATTTCATAATATCATTGTTTTATTTTATTTTTTAAGTTTGAAAAAAAAAAGTCTATAGATAATGTATAATATGGCAATATGCTCTAAGAAACTTAGGATTAAGACTCAAAAAGAATTATTTGAAGAATATGAAACAGAAATGATTTGACTTTGCTGCGCTCAACTGTGAGCGGTATTGTGCTAAAACTATTTGTATAATGGAAAGTTTGTTATCGTTTTCGGATAACTTAAGGATTAATAATTCATTTCTATAACAAAAACTATACTAAACTTACACTATATGGACTACCATAGAAAAAATCTAAATGATTGAACAAAATACTAAAATCATGGACTATATTTTTATACATCAACGTTTATTAAAAAAATATTTATTATTCATCACAGGACAGAGTACCAAATATTTACCTTTTAGTCGAGCACTGGGGCTTTATTCCGAGTTTTGACACGTTCACCGTCGCGCATTTTGCGTAAACTATAAATATTGAAATATAAGTTCTATCTTATTAAATATATAGTTGAAATTCCAATGCTCATCAGATGTTCAAACTTACGAAGAATTTGCGTATTTCAAGATGGCGGCATTATTATAGCCAACCTAATACAGACTATATAACCATTGAAATAGAACTTATATTTCAATATTTATAGTTTACGCAACGTCTTGTCGTCTTTAGCGGTTGCAAACTCGGAATAAGGCCCCAGATCTAAGTAACCATTGGTTACTTAGTAAAACCAGCGTCATACTGATATTTTTAATGACCAAATAAAATAAAAATATATATTTATATTCGTATACATTATTTAATTTTATTTGGGGTATATAAACTACCTATCTAAGTACCTACCTAATACGTTTTATTGATCATAGTAACAGTAAGTTGCATTTTCTAATGGAAGCAAGCTAATTTTGACAGTGATAGTAAGGACCTATATATCCCCATATATCATTATTATCAATATTCATTCAATAATATGTTATTAATGAATAATGTCTGAACTTAATGTGAAAGGAAACATGGGAATGGGTGTTGTAGATTGTTATTTTATAAGGTAAACTGTTGAAAAACATTTAAAAAAAAACTTAGTATCAGCAGTTGATTCTTATTCGATCTTATTATTTTTTGATGATGTTTGATAAAAATACAATGTTTTAATATTATTACACCATTCTTGGATTTTGTAGTTCGGCTTATCATTAAGTAAATATAAAGTCACATGACGTATTCTAATGAAAATATTTTTTAAATAATATAACTATTCCAATTGTTTAGAAAATGAACCAGTAGTTCTCGAGATATTATATTGCAGAAAGACAGACACCTCATCGTAAGGGTACTTTTATAAACATGTTTTTACAGGACCCTAATAAAACCACGGAATAGAAAAAACAAGTGGAAGTGCAAAGTAGGCGTGTTTAGTGTGGCACAATTAAGCGTAGCTACGCTTATTTGATCCCAGTCGTTATCAGTCGTGTCTAACATCGCTTCGAGTTGGTAGTCTCGCGTCGTTCCTGATTTTTCCGCATAATTATTGTAAATATGCCGTATTGTTGCATTCTGGAGTGCAAAAACGATAGTAGGAGAAAAAATCTTCGTAATGGAGGTGTTTCGTATCATCGGTAAGTACGATTTTGTTAGTATTCTTTAAAAACCTTAGCTTATTTTAGTTTACTAATAATTGTAGTTTAAATGAAGTTAAAATCAACCTTATGTAATTGTAATAAAGAATACTTTAGATTGAACATTGGATTTCAAAAGTTCTTGCTACTCGGTTAGTGTTGTAGTGGGTGCTTATCGATATAACTTATTTATTTAAAGAAAAGAAGGAACAGTTTCGGCAGTTATACAAAATTATATACTTACATATTTTTTTAAATATTTATTCATATTGTATCGCATACAATTTTTTAATAGTGTGGGCTTAGGATAATAAAATGTACGTGTAAACTCTTTATAACGATAAACTCCCTATACGTAGAAGTCAGCACAATTTGGTTGGTTTACCACATACATAAAAAAATATTTATAGCGCAGCAGCTATTCTCTATTATCCATAATAGAGAATAGAATTGTGTTCATATTTAGACACAGTAACAGTTGTTTGTAAAAAGAAATTGAAATTAATAGTTTATAAAATTGAATAATCAAAATTTAATAGGCTACCATTGTTACAATTACTTACCATTACCATTACTTACTATTTACCATATTGTTATAATGAGCGGTTTATATATAATTTCATTAAAATCATTGAAAGGTCATCAATAAGAACTTAACCAACTTTCTAACCTTCGTCATATGCACAAACAAAATTGGGGTCTGTACCATTGCGACTAAAAACTCATTTTTTTTAAATAACGATAAAAAATATTTTTATAAAATAAAATAATATTCCAGGCAAAAATAATTTCTTCATTTTGCCTAATTTCTTTATTTTTATTACAAAAATACTAGTTATGTTAAGATTGCGTCCCAAAGTTTTGTTTCGTGCTCACGTCACAACAACGTCACCCAACTCAACTTAAAAAAAATATACCTCAAAAATCAGTGTTTAAGCCTTTATATTTTCTAAAAGTTTTATAGCTATGTTTTTTTAAAAGTTTTCCCTTCCATCTGCGTTTAAATATATAGAGCACAATTTATATTTCATAAAAGCATCGATATCGATACTTCAAATATTTTATTATGTCGCCGCCTTTCAATTATTATATTTTTATGCAAGGAAAGTTCTAGAATAAACTAAAATACTTTTTTATATAAAAGATAATATGCCTTATGTCGACTGAACAAAACATTTATTCGAATGTTGTAGTAATCACGCCATCTGTGTTGGAATAGCAGAACAAATTTTATAGGAGGTTCTTACTACTTTATGATAGATGGCATGTTTATTTTTTTATATGAATTTAAATCTAATTATTTGGAGAATAGTGTTTAAAATTGCTGTGTATATTTGCAACCAATCAGGACGAAGTGGTTATAGATTCTATACTTATAGATATATGATTTTGGCGACACCGGTTCTAATACATTTGGTGCTTTATAGCATTTCCACTTGTTTTTTCTATTCCGTGAATAAAACACATTTACACTCTCATTTTACTCGAAATCGACCAAAGTGTTAAACTCCCCCCCCCCCTCCCTTGTTGGGTCGCGAGCGAATATTGAGTGGGAATCTTTAATGTTACAATAATGATCTACAGAAATTATGTGTCATCGCCTCATCGGTCACGTAATCACTAACGCTTCACCCATTACATGAACGTTTGTAAATTCTTCATCACTTTCATAAATTTCTATACATTTCGTTGCTTTCGCCCCCACCCCCCTTGATCCGCCACTGAGGCTCATTATGTATATTATTACGGCAAAAAAAAAAAAAAATCTTGTCAAAAGGCCCGAACCCCCCTCAAATCAAGAGTTCCTGGACTGTTCCTTGGTGCATTGCGGAATATATAATTTCAAGAAAAGTAGAAAAAATTCCCACCTAATGAAAAATCGGGAAAAAGTCCCACTTTTTCAATACATATAAATTTTCCCCATTAAAATAAGAATATGCAGAAGGAATTTGGGCTATGATTTTATAATCGAGATTAAAACGAAGATAAATTGCTACCTCTCCACATGCCTTACCAGTGCGGTCATTCCAGATTAATATAAAACCGAGGATAGAGAAACAGGAAAAAGGATAACTCGGTTTAAGAAATGATTCCGAGACCGATATCGCGTGAATATGCTCACTTTCAAAAGTGGTCAGCAAATCAGAGTAGTGACATGGAATACTTTGGGCATTTATATGAAAAAGGTTTAAAAAATTATAAAACGTTGAAAAAGTGTTATGTAATGCTTTACCAAGAAGAATATCGCTTCCGTTGACATCAAACTCATCAGAAGTGGATGAGTTACACGAATAAAATTCTATAGATTCATCTTCTGAAGATGAGTTAGGCATAATATATAGGTAATATGGTATAAAATATAAAAATAAGTATAATTAATAATAAATATATAAACAATATATATATATATATATAAAGTCATTAAAACATATATATAAAGTCAATAATTTGGCAAATTTTTGAAGTGCTACATCAACCGCCAGTTAGCTGGTTCACAATTGAAAATAAATCACCAAAAGAAAACAATACGTAACTCAACATCAATAAAGTAAGGCAGTAATTAAATTAAATACTATATATAATTAAACATTATATTTTTAGATAGGCAATAGTAATTTTAATAAGTATTGTAACCTTCTCTATTGTAGAGTAAGGCTACTACTGGCCATAAATATTGTTAGTTTTCTTATTTGAGTATTTATGACATTTGTGACGGGAATAGAAGAAATCGAAGGAACAAAAGAGTCGAAAGGGAGATCAATAGAGGGACACACGATGGAAGCGTGATTGCTTAATTTAATAGAAAACGAATATGAAACCGCGATTAATCCTCACAGTTTAAGTTTATATAGCTTCGCAGGGATATTATATTCTATAGGGATATAAAAGGATTATAAAAATAAACTTATGAAAGGAATAAAGTTGTTTTTAAAGAAGGATCTGGAGGAGGTAACCCTGAAGAAATCGGGTACGGTGACCGAAAAGTGAAGCAAATCATATCTTCGGTCACAGTATTATGGATAAGACAGAACTCCATGGTACATTGACCTTAGCCTTTTCCAGTACCTTTGCCAAAGCTTATAAAAATTTTAAAAGAAAAAAAAATTAAAAAAAGTGTGTTCGGAAGCGTAACACTTTAACACTGGGTAGAAGAAGAAGAGTGTTGTCCCCCCCCTGGTGGGATTCACAGTGTACAAAAATGGTCAAGTGCCGCAGGGATGCAGAAAGATTATATAACTCAGCGATGACTCTTTCCAATTTTATTAATTATAAGAAAATAGCTGCTCAAACTAGAAAACTTTTATCCTCTAAAAAAAAAGCTGGCTGGTTTAAATTCTGTGAGAATCTTTCTCCTCAATTTCCTTCATCCTTTATTTGGAGACATATCAAAAAGTTTCGTGGAGCCATGTCCTCAAACAACACCTCATCCTTTAATGACCCATCAGGGTGGTTACAAAGTTTTTCTGAATCCATGGCCCCTCCCCTGGACCCCTCCTTGATAATTTACCCCCACTATCTGCCCTCCTTAATAGCCAAGATCCTATGAACGAACCCTTCAAGAGGACTGAATTTGACTGCATTCTTAGCAAGCTCAATGACTCCTCTCCGGGTTTTGATAGTATCCCTTATTCTTTTATATGTAAATCTAGTTTAAACTTCCAAAATATCCTTCAAATAATAAATAAAACATTTTCCAATGGTATTGCTCCTGAACCTTGGAAAAATCAAATCATAATTCCCATATTAAAACCTAATAAAGATCCCTCTCTCCCTACTTCCTATAGACCTATTGCTCTTTCTCCAGTTATATGTAAAATCCTGGAACATCTGGTTAAAAACCGCTTAGAGTGGATAATAGAAAATAGACGCATTATTCCTAAAACCCAGTTTGGTTTCCGAAAAGGTAAGGGTACAACAGACAGCCTTGGAGTTTTGTCCACTGATATTAGAGTTGCATTCTCAAATAATAAATCAGTTGTAGGGGTTTTTCTTGATACAAGTTCTGCTTATGATAGTGTCCTTCTTCCCCTGCTCAGGCAGAAATTGCTCAAGCTGAGCATCCCGGTGAGGATTGTTCAGGTCATAGTAAACTTACTATCTGCCCGTACTATTAATATAAGATATCATGGCTACCATCTTCCTTCTCAAACAATTTAGAGGGGCCTTCCACAGGGATCTGTCCTAAGCCCTCTCCTCTACAATATCTATACTTCTGCGGGCCAACCACCGACGGCTTCGAGTTGACATCTCGTTCGAGCTACGATCGAAAATGACGTATTTGGTACCACGGAAAGCGAAGGAGCACAGTTCGAGTTGAGATCGCGCCGCTCGAACGAGATAATGTCAGTCCTTCATATAAAACGGTACCACCGACGCCTCTGGCTTCGAGTTGAAGCCGGCTAGGCATCGAAAATAAGTGTCAAACTTCTCGATAGCTATAAAGGTACTTTTTTGAGATCGAGTAAGACGAAAAATCAATAATTATGTAATAAATATGATTAATATCGTAAATTTAACATCATTCTTATGAAATACCTAAGTATTGGCCGCGGCTTCGCAAGAATATAATGGATTATTTCATTTTTTTTTTTCTAAAAACCATCTCAGCACTTTAGGCATAATTTTCCACAAACATACAATTTTCCTTTTGAGAATATTTATTATTTACTGTAGTACCTACCTAAATTTTTTTATGTGGGTAAAGTAATGCCGCCTGCGTGGTCGCGCTTTTGGCGTTGTATCCGGAGGTCGTAGGTTCGATTCCCATTTATGGCAAAACAATATTTGTATGTTTTTCGGTAGTTTAGTGGTTGTTTATACAATATAATATGCATTTATTATTATTGTTGACTTGTACTAAGTGTACCAGAGTCAGAGTATACATAGTACAAATCTAGAGCTTTGTATATTTTTATCAAACAAAGTGTTTCTACATTTGTTAATATACAACAAAAATAACAAAATTCTAGTACATAATCAACCTCAGCCTAGGTAACTAATATGTACAAAATGTATACAAAACTAGGGTAAGTGGTACAAGTGTAAGCACAAATTTCTGGCTTAACTTATATAATTAGTGTCCGGACCCGCATTGCACAGACTGATATTCTTATTCTGTATGTCCATAATAAAAAAATAGATAAGTACATTCCTATTAAAATTTAATTTAAAACAATGCTTCACTACCTATGCAAAGCAAGTCCAGTCAGTAATTGTAATACAAAATAGGTACCTAACTACATATATAATATATTTATAATAAAGGAAAAGTAAAAAATAGTAATAAAAATATAATGCAATTTATTTTATTGTGTAATCAATCGAATATAATATGTAACTAGGTATATTAATAAATTCCACAGGATTACCTAAAAAATGTAAACAAAAAAACAGAATAATAAGATAAATTTATTTTAAATTGTTGGGCCGTTCCGTTTTTGCCTTCACCCATAGATGAAATATTGGTGCTTAGGTAGCTTCTGAATAGATAGTCTTCTATCAGTGTTTGGTTCAGGATGTTGTTTATGAATGTGAAGCAAAACAAATGTGGTTACATTCAAATATCTGAAAAAGGAGGCACTGTAGCTCTTGCACACTTGTTCGGTGTAGACTCATACCATCAGCTACGACGAGGTGGGATTAAAACCCCTCCGCCGGTAACCCTGGGGCCGTCTAGGCGGTCACGGGCGCCGTAAGGCACCCGTGATATGTATTTATGTAGTTCTTGCACTAGTCAGTGATAATCGGAGACAATCTTCAAATATAGATATTCTTGCCATCTTTACATTTTCAGCATTAAGAAACAGCGCAATCTCGCCTCATTTATTCTTTGTCTCATTTTGCTTTAAAATGAGGAAAACTTTGCTTAATTTTCTAAAATTTAGATTTTTGTTAACATTTAACTTTTTCTCTGAACATTAATTTCATAATCTTCAATCGAATCACATATTCTAACAGGGGCCTTATTCCGAGTTTGCAAACGTTAAACACGACAAGTTCGCGCGTTACAATTTTTTCGTGAGTTGCGATGACGTCGATTCGTATTACGAGTTACTAAACTTCGTGCGTTCGCGTTGTCGCAAGCGCCATAGACAAAACAGTTTTTGCGTAAAGTTTTTTTAATATATTTTTATTTCATTGCACAGACTATTCAAACCTTGAAAATTAAATCCAAAGCATTAGTACTTAGTATAATGTCATATGAAGTACTTTATAATTTAATGTGTTTTTAAAGAGAAAATAATATTAAGTTAAAGTTTGATAATGGAGGAATTTAATTTAGTATATTAGATTAAGTTTATTGGTAATAAGTAATAATTAGTTTGTAAATTTGGTGATTTATATCAATTAATAGTAAAGTTTATATATTTTTTGTTGTTGTTTCATCTTAGTTAGTTCTGAGAAGTAGTTAAAAAAGTTAGTTTTGGTAAAACAAGAAATCTTTTCGATGTATCGCGGTAAAGTGATTTTGAGTTTTAACCTTCCGTGTACAACGTGGGGTTTAATACCCCAGGCGTAATATTTTATGGATATCTCTTTTAATTTTAGTGCTATTAATTTGTACCTCCAGATAATCTCGAGTGCGACATTGCCATTTTAACATTACCATCTATGTATGTATTAAATAATATTATATATGCAAATAAAAATATTCATAATACTCGTTCTCAACAAGAAACAAAAATAAAATTTCTAATATTAAATGTAGATTAAATACAAAGTATAAAAGTTATGTTATAAATAGTGTAAAATTTTTATAATAAAATAGACGATGATTGGAAGAAACTAAATTCAAAAGTATTTAAAAGAAAATGTCAGAATTGGCTCCGGGACCTTAAACTATATGTTATAAAAGACTTCACATAGCATTTGACTTTGGTCTATTATTTGTATTATTTGTTTTGTATTGATATTTAATTACCCCTAAGTTGTGTTGTGACATTACGTTTTATTATACTGACCCATTATTAATTATATCTTTATAAAATATTTCTGACAGAGGCCATTAACGGTCGCTTAGTTATTTATTACATATCATTTTTTTTTTTTTATATATATATATATTTATAGTGTTTAAGGACATTGATGTATTTAGGACAAAGCCCCTATACAGCTGCTAACATATTTGTACTATTTTTTATTTGATTTATCTCACCGACAAAGCCCATTTACAGCTGCAATTTTACTATAAATTTTATATTGAAATACATAAATAGCATCTAAATTTTTATTTTATTTCTTGTTGTTTGTACATTTGATTTTCTGTTATATAGCTTTTGTATTTTATATGTACTTTTTGGTTACTAGCTGTATCATTGTTATTATTTTTCATTTTTGTTTGTATTTCATTTGATTAGTTATTTTGTTATGTATGACGATAACCAAGTGTTCTGTATTGTACCTATGGTGGAAATAAAGATATGAATGAATGAATATGCCAAATAGACTGATTAGATTTATTTTGTCTACATCGTGCCCTAACCTCAGTGAACGCCTCTGGGGTGTGTGAGACCCCACGTTGTATTGCACGCAGCTAAAACGTAAGTGCTATTTTTTTTGTATTTATAGGGCTTTTCATTGTTTTTTGTGTTATATTTTAAATTATTGTATCTTGAGCCTGTAGCAGTCCGCTGCTGGACACGGTCATTACCCAAAGCGTTTTTTTATTGAAAGAAATTACAAAAACAAATAAGTACAGTTTTGCTTCATTGAAACCTGGACAGGCCCTACTAGTATAGAAATTATAATAACAGAGCTCGAAGAACTTCTTGGTTTATTTGTATACGACAAAGACTACTTGTGGACCTCTGATGGAACAGGCATAGAAGCATTTTATTATGTCGTTTTCTTAGTAAGTAATTTACAATTTGACGACATGCTTACTAGAAATATACCATGAATTTGTAAATTTGAAAAAAAAAAACCCTGTGGATAATGTCTAAGCTCTTGGCTCTAAAAACTTCTTGGTTTATTGGAATACGACAAAGAACTACTTGTGGGCCTCTGATAGAACAGGCATAGAAGCATTTCATATTATCATGTCGTTTTATTAGCAAGTTATTTGTAAATTGACGAGATGCTTACTAGAAATATAACATGAATTTGGAAGTTAGAAAAAAAAACTCTGTAGATACTGTCTTCTAAAACAATAAGCTCTTGGCTCGTAGAACTTCTTGGTTTATTAGTATACGACAAAGAACTACCTACTTGTGGGCCTCTAATAGAACAGGCATAGAAGCATTTCATATTATCATGTCGTTTTCTTAGTACGTAATTTACAATTTAACGACATGCTTACTAGAAATATAACATGAATTTGGAAGTTTGAAAAAAAACATCCGTAGATAATGTCTAAAGCAATAAACTCTTGGCTCCAAGAACTTCTAGGTTTATTGCTATACGACAAAGAACTACTTGTGGGTCTCCAATGGAACAGGCATAGAAGCATTTCATATTATCATGTTGTTTTCTTAGTAAGTAATTTACAATTTGACGACATGCTTACTAGAAATATAAAATGAATTTGGAAGTTTGAAAAAAAAAGTCTATAGATAATGTATAATATGGCAATAAGCTCTAAGAAACTTAGGATTAAGACTCAAAGAGAATTATTTGAAGAATATAAAACAGAAATGAAAAACGCCAAAAAAATATTCGTTATCTTAGAAAAATTGTCGAAGAAACGAAATCAGAGTGCCCAATTCGTGCTCACAGATTCAAATTTGTATTTGTCCTAGAACAATGGACAGAAAAACCTTTTTTATGTTTTTTTTTAAATATTCTATTGTATATTATAATGTAAGGGATAATACAATGTTAGTAATGATATAATATATATATTTGGCTATTAAGTTAAAATATTCCATTATTTTTGTAGGTAAAAAGGTGATATTTTGTTTTTGAGATTTTATTGTTTAATACTGTGAGCTATTGTACCAAAACTAATGGTGTAATGGAAAGTTTGTTGTCGTTTTCAGATAACTTAAGGATTAATAATTGATTTCCATAACAAAAACTACACCAAAAGGAGCCGCTACCGCTGTTGCTATCTTGTAATGTGTTCTCGCTGCGCTAAATGCAGCTAGCGCACAAAATTGTCAGCCACAGTGACGTCATGCCTGCTTGGCACACTGGCTTTTAGCGGCAGGAACGGTCTATGTTTATTATTTAATATCTCCGTAACTAATGGTCCGATTTGGATAATTCAAAAATATATACCATTCCTAGTTCATAAAGAACAACGTGGATACTAGTTTAAAATAAAACTAGTAAAAAAAAACTACCAACGCCGAACTCCTAACGCTTTATTAAACACTCGTGCGAACGTAGCTTTAATGTTACAATAATGACCTACAGAAATTATGTGTCATCGGTCACGTAATCACTAACGCTTCACCCATTACATGGACGTTTGTAACCAATTCTTCATCCCTCTCATAAATTTCATTGCTTTCGCCCCCACCCCCCTGGATCCGCCCCTGAGGCTCATTACGTATATTATTACGGCAAAATAAATAATTTAAAAATCTTGTCAAAAGGCCCGAGCCCCCCCCTCAAATCAAGAGTTCCTGGATCTGTTCCTTGGTGCATTGCGGAATATTTGTTTTAAAGCATAATCGTCATTACAAGTGACGAACTTAGTTTTATTATTCGCAGCAACATTATTGTATAGAAATGAAACTATTGCATAAAAAAACTAATAGTGTCATAATGGATCTAGTGCGAATTATTAATTATTTTATTATTCGCAGTAGTTTACATATATTTCCATTATTACCATTACTATTAAAAAATGTGTGCGAAAAAAAATTCGCACTAGTTCCATCATGGAACAACGCAATGGAACTACTGCGAACAATCCTGAAAAAGTCCGACTTGACGGAAAAATGTTTTTTTAGTGGGATTTTTTTTAAAAGTCCCACTTTTTTAAAAAGTAGGAAAAAAGTCCTAGTTGACGAAAAACATTTTTTTTTAATGTAGGAAAAAGTCCCACTTGACGAAAAAAATATTTTTGGAGGGATTTTATTTAAAGTCCTACTTTTTTTAAAGTAGGAAAAAGAACCCACGTGAAGAAAAAAATATTTTTTAGTGGGAAAAATATCTAATTTTAAGAAAAGTAGGAAAAATTCCCACTTAATGAAAAATCGGGAAAAACTCCCAATTTTTCAATACATAAGAATTTTCCCCATTAAAATAAGAATAGGCAGCAGGAATTTGGGCTTTGATTTTATAATCGAGATTAAAACGGTTAGCAAATCAGAGTAGTGACTTGGAATACTTTGGGCATTTATATGAAAAAGGTTAAAATTTTTATAAAACGTTAAAATTAGTGTTATGTAATGCTTTACCAAGAAGAATATCGCTTCTGCTGACTTCAAACTCATCAGAAGTGGATGAGTTACACGAATAAAATTCTATAGATTCATCTTCTGACGATGAGTTAGGCATAATATATAGGTAATATGGTATAATATATAAAAATAAGTATAATTAATAATAAATATATAAACAATATATATATGTATAAATTCATTAAAACAGCAATAATTTGCCAATATTTTGAAGTGCCACATCAACCGCCAGTTAGCTGGTTCACAATTGAAGAGAAATCACCAAAAGAAAACAATACGTAACTCAACATCAATAAAGTAAGGCAATAATTAAATACTATGTGGGGTAGGTCGGATTGACGAATAATACTACCTCACATATAGAATAATGAAATATATTGTCTTATTAACTAGTTGTTGTACACGTATAAATCCACGCGTGTGGACGAATGCAGTCGAGCGCAGTGCGTCTGCGTAGACGTTCCGGAATGCACTGAAGTTCCATTGCATTCTCTAGATGCGCGGTGGGGACTCCGACGGGGATGTGATGGCACCATCCTATTGGTCGATGAGAAGTGCTGACATGGCAACCGTCGCTCGCTACCATATATGGTGAGCGTGGAGCGGACAAAAGAGGTCACGTCGTGTTGCCATGCGCCGCGTGGAATGTAGCCACATCAGCCCCCTCGGAGACCTTTAGGTCGATACAAAATATGAGTTAGCACCTAATTTGGATATAATAAAATTTTTAATAAAGTAATTAAACATGTTGTTTAAGTTACGTACCTTCGTTTACGCCTGCTGCACTACTTTCGCTACGGTGTGATCTACCCGTTTGTTCAGCCAATTCGTGACGGATTTATTAAAGTTTTTTAGTAAGGAACGCGTTATCAATATCAGCAATGCTGCCACAATGATGATTACGAGAATGAGTATTATTTGTAAGTTTGAGTCCATTGTCGACGCGTTATTGTTATTGATTTGAGTATGGGCGTCCGAATTGTTTTCGACACTTTCTACCTTTGATTGAATCTTGCCCATTATTATTATTTAATTATGACGTGCGTTTGTCAACTGAGCTGACACGTTACTAATGCTAAAAGAAAGTAGTGCAGCAAGACTTACTTAAATAATTACAAAATTTTAGAATTATAATAAGAATAAATAAAATATGCAGAAAAAATTAGGTCGAGATACAGAATACGTGACATACAGTAAGTATATTTGTACCTGAACGTGATCGGTTGCGGTTATCGTAAGTATACATTGGAATTTGCTGATCTTGGGTTCGCGACAATTATGCATGCATCGAGTCGTAAGTATGATTCACAGTTATTTGACCTACTTATAATTCGAAGGAATTACAAAGACTTACGAATTATTAGAATGTACATAATATTAATGAAGCATGCATCTTAAAAATATTGACATAATTATTATAAAATAAAATGTATTGTTTTTATTAGGTATTTTTACATTAAAAATAATTCAAAACAGTAAAACACATTAACTTAAAAAAAATAACGATAAATTAATGTAGGTAAAATGGGTTTACTTACAATGAGAAGCTATATAAACTAAAATACCTAGAATCTAAATCTAACGGGCCTGAGGACTACGCGGCCAGACCTCGTGGTCCTTAAATTAGGGTCAGGAAATGATAAGGTAATACGTGGTTGTAAATCATTGTGTGTCAATAACGTCGGTTGTGGTAGCGGGTCGAGGGGCATGGGTTGTGGATCGGGTATTTGTACATGTGCGGGTTTGAGGTAAAATGGGTTTACTTACAATGAGAAGCTATATAAACTAAAATACCTAGAATCTAAATCTAACGGGCCTGAGGACTACGCGGCCAGACCTCGTGGTCCTTAAATTAGGGTCAGGAAATGATAAGGTAATACGTGGTTGTAAATCATTGTGTGTCAATAACGTCGGTTGTGGTAGCGGGTCGAGGGGCATGGGTTGTGGATCGGGTATTTGTACATGTGCGGGTTTGAGTCGGTCGATAGACACGGTTTGAATTTTCCCGTTTACCTCGATTTTGAAGTATTTCTTAGCGCGTTCTAACACTTTGTACGGCCCTGATAAATTAATGTAGGTAAAATGGGTTTACTTACAATGAGAAGCTATATAAACTAAAATACCTAGAATCTAAATCTAACGGGCCTGAGGACTACGCGGCCAGACCTCGTGGTCCTTAAATTAGGGTCAGGAAATGATAAGGTAATACGTGGTTGTAAATCATTGTGTGTCAATAACGTCGGTTGTGGTAGCGGGTCGAGGGGCATGGGTTGTGGATCGGGTATTTGTACATGTGCGGGTTTGAGGTAAAATGGGTTTACTTACAATGAGAAGCTATATAAACTAAAATACCTAGAATCTAAATCTAACGGGCCTGAGGACTACGCGGCCAGACCTCGTGGTCCTTAAATTAGGGTCAGGAAATGATAAGGTAATACGTGGTTGTAAATCATTGTGTGTCAATAACGTCGGTTGTGGTAGCGGGTCGAGGGGCATGGGTTGTGGATCGGGTATTTGTACATGTGCGGGTTTGAGTCGGTCGATAGACACGGTTTGAATTTTCCCGTTTACCTCGATTTTGAAGTATTTCTTAGCGCGTTCTAACACTTTGTACGGCCCTGAATACGGCGGTTGGAGTGATTTTCGTACAAAATCCTGTCTAAGGAAAACATGAGTACAGTTTTCAAGGTCTTTGTGTACAAATACCTTATCCGAAACACCATGTCTCTTAACCGGGGATGGCTTGATTTTGTCCATTTGTTGCCGCAACCTGTCTCGAAAGCTAGAAGGATCCGGGACTGCAGGGGCCGTTGGTCCCGACACGAAGAAGTCGCCTGGCAACGATAGGGGTTCGCCGTAGACCATCTCTGCCGCTGAGGACTGTAGGTCTTCCTTCCAGGCGCTGCGGATCCCGAGGAGCACGAGTGGGAGAGCTTCCGTCCATGTCTCGCTTGCGTGGCACATTATCGCTGCTTTCAATTGTCGATGGAAGCGTTCCACTAAGCCGTTCGATGCCGGGTGGTAGGCTGTTGTATGCGCGTGCAATGAACCTGTTATTTTGGCTAGTTCGGCGAATAGACTGGACTCGAACTGGCGGCCACGATCTGTTGTGATTTTTTGGGGACAGCCGAAGCGGGATATCCAATTGTTGACGAAGGCTTTGGCGACTGTCTCGGCCCGGATGTCTGCCAACGGGATTGCTTCTGGCCAACGTGTGAATCTGTCGACGGCGGTGAGGCAATATTGGTAGCCCTCTGATGCTGGTAAAGGTCCGATCAGGTCGATGTGTACGTGAGCGAACCTTTTGGAGGGTGGTTGGAAGTCTTGTACCTCTGATCTTACGTGTCTGTTGACTTTCGACTTTTGGCATTCTAAGCATTCTTGTGTCCATTTCCGGCAGTCTCTTTTGATGTTGGGCCACACGAACCTTTTTGATATAAGCTTGGTCGTGGGTCTGCCGGCGGGATGGCTCAAGTTGTGTAGGCTGGTGAATATTTGCCTTCGAAAGTGTGGCGTGACGTATGGTCGGGGTAAAGGTGTCGATATGTCGCAGTACAGCGCCTTGTTGGAGCCTGGGATATTAACCTTTTTTAGCTGGAGCCCGGAGTCACCGTTTAGAAGTTGGTGAAGTTCTGGGTCGTCGCTCTGGGAAGTCGCGAGTTCGTCGAAATTTATGAATGATATTTCTTCGATGCGGGACAAGGTATCGGCAACTACGTTGTCTTCACCCGTGATGTGCCGAATATCGGTGGAAAATTGTGATATGAAATCCAAATACCTAAACTGACGGGGTGAGCAAATGTCGGAGCGCTTTTTAAACGCGAAGACTATGGGTTTGTGGTCGGTAAATATTGTGAATGGTTTTAGCTCGAGCATATATCTAAAATATTTTACCGCCTCGTAGATTGCCAAAAGTTCTCTGTCGTAGGGGCTGTATTTGCGCTGAGCCGTATTTAAGCGCTTGGAGAAGAAACCCAAGGGATTATAAGCGTTTCCAATTTTCTGTTGTAATACAGCGCCGATTGCGACATCGGAAGCGTCGGTTACTAAAACTAATTGTGCGTTTGGGTCGGGATGAGCCAATAAAGTGGCTTCTGCGAGACATTCTTTTATTTTTATAAATGACTTTTCGAGAGTGGGTGTCCACGAAACAGGGGTATTGTTTTTTAGGTCCTTACCCGCGAGCAAGGTGACTAATTCGGCTTGTTCGTGAGCTGCATGCGGGAGGAATCGGCGGTAAAAGTTAATCATCCCGAGAAATCTACGGAGCTCCTTAATATTTTTCGGGATTGGGAAATCGTTGATAACAGTAACCTTAGCCGGTTGAGGTTTAGTACCCTCGGCGGATACTAAATACCCAAGAAAAGGTACCTGCGGCTCGCCGAACCTGCATTTTGCGGTGTTGATGACCACTCCGTGCTCCTTCAGACGCTCGAAGACCTGGCGAAGGTGCTGCTCGTGCTGCTCTGCATCTGTCGACGCCACTAGAATATCGTCTAGGTACGGGAAGCAGAAATCCAGGTCGCGTAAGATTCCGTCCATGAATCGTTGGAATGTCTGCGCTGCATTGCGCAAACCGAAGCTCATGAACGGAAACTCGAAAAGTCCGAAGGGCGTTGTTATAGCTGTCTTGGGTATGTCCGCTGGGTGCACCGGGATCTGGTTGTAGGCTCGAACCAGATCTATTGTCGTGAAGATCTTGCATCCGTGGAGGTTGTGCGAGAAATCGCCGATATGTCTCACGGGGTAGCGGTCCGGGATCGTGCGCGCGTTTAATGCACGATAGTCGCCGCACGGACGCCACGTGCTGTCGTTCTTTGGTACCAGGTGCAGCGGCGAAGACCAGCAGCTGTCGGACCGTCGGGCTATTCCAGCACGCACGAGATCTTCGAACTCTTGCTGGGCAATCCTCATCTTCTCTGGGGCGAGTCGTCGGGGGCGCGAAAATGCGGGCTGGCCCTCTGTGGTCCGGATGTAGTGTATGGTATCGTGTTTGACCACGCGTTGAGTAAGGTCACCAGCTGGGCGAGTTAATTCCGGGAAACTTGCGAGCAGCTGGTGGTAGTCCGATCGGCCGGATACCGATTTAACTCGCGGCACTGTTGTAGTCGCGACGGATACACCACTCACGGATAAACGCGTGACACCATCGAGGAGGCGCTTTTCGCGAACGTCCACTAATAAATTGTAATGCGATAGAAAGTCAACACCGATTATGGGTTTAGTAACGTCCGCCACTACAAACCGCCATCTAAATTCTCGTCTCAGTCCCAAATCTAAATTAAAATTAATGAGTCCGTACGTAGGTATGGCGGTACCGTTGGCGGCGTATAGTTCATATTTATTATCTTTCGCGCACTTTAGTTTTGTTAGGCGCACAGGGTAAACGCATAAGTCCGACCCTGTGTCCACTAAAAAGTTTATATTTGTTTTCTTATCACTAATGAATAAGCGGCTATGTAAGTCGTTGCAGTCACTTGCCGCTAATAGTGACCGTTCCGTCGCTTTCCCGCGTCCGAAAAATTGCAGGGCTCCCGGCATTTGGTCGCCCGCTCGCGGAAGGTCACGTGGTACCAACACCACGTAGACGGCGCGTCCCGCTGCTGAGAATTGCTCCGCGAGCGATTCTCGTTGCGATACGGCGAGCGGGGTCGGCTGAGGCGGCGCGGGCGGGAACGATCCATGTGAAGCGCGGCCAAGTGGTGACTCATCTCCGCTACCTGTCGCCTTAGGTCATCAAACTCTGACGAGGGCGCTCACCTGTGCGCTTGCTGTGGGAGGGGCGACCTCTACTACCTTATCGGCCAAGCGGGCGATGGCCTCCAAGGTGACGTCATCACCCTGGGTGGCCACGATGGCTTGGACGTGGTTAGGTAGGCGTCCGGCCCATAGGGTGCGTAGCAGTTCTGTCGACACCCCATCCCCCGCGAGCGACTGCAGGTGGCGCAGGAATTGTGACGGTTTGCGGTCACCCAATTCCTCCTGGGACAACAGCTGGCGTAGCCGTTGTTGTTGCGAGGTCGAAAGTCGCGCTATCAGCTCTTGCTTGATCGTTTTATATTTGTCAGTAGCCGGCGGGTCATTTATTATGTCCCTCACTTCCGCCACCGTTTTATGGTCCAAGCACTGGAGCACTTGCCCGTATTTTACATCGTCTGCGACCACTTTGTGGGACACAAATTGGGCCTCCAGAAGGGAGAACCATGTTTCAGCGTCGTGTGGCCAAAAGGGCATCACTCGCGGCGTTTCCATTCTTAAACGTTTGACACTCACATATAACAAAAATAAAAAGATATAACTAAACTAACACGAATTAAAATTAACAAAAATAAATACTGAGCGCAAAAGTTTTTTGTCGGGGTCACCAATTATGTGGGGTAGGTCGGATTGACGAATAATACTACCTCACATATAGAATAATGAAATATATTGTCTTATTAACTAGTTGTTGTACACGTATAAATCCACGCGTGTGGACGAATACAGTCGAGCGCAGTGCGTCTGCGTAGACGTTCCGGAATGCACTGAAGTTCCATTGCATTCTCTAGATGCGCGGTGGGGACTCCGACGGGGATGTGATGGCACCATCCTATTGGTCGATGAGAAGTGCTGACATGGCAACCGTCGCTCGCTACCATATATGGTGAGCGTGGAGCGGACAAAAGAGGTCACGTCGTGTTGCCATGCGCCGCGTGGAATGTAGCCACAACTATATATAATTAAACATTATATATTTAGATAGGCAATAGTAATGTTAATAAGTATTATGGAATTTATGGATAACACAGAACCTCATGGTACATTGATCTTAGCCTTTTCCAGTACCTTTGCCATACAAGCTCATACAAATTTTAAGAGAAAATTAAAAAAAAAAAACAGTAATGTAAACAAACATTGTGAATATTTGTGAAAGAAAACATTTGGTAATTTTAATTTTTATGGTAAGAGCCTTTTTAGTTGCAAGCATGGTCACAATTACAACATTTGTAGGAAAGAAAAATTGGGTATTCACTTAACATATAGAGAAATACACTTACAAACAGGAAATATGAATTTAACTTGTAATAACCATTTCTGGGAATAAAACTAAAACTACTAATAAGATCTTGATGTTAATATACAGAAAATTATAGACCTGGGTAAATATACATAATTAACAATATTTCTTGAATTATTTTGTTTTTGCAGCACGGATTTTCCTTTTGATTTGTGTTTCAGGCTGAACCGGTGGATGTTTGGCAGCCAATTCACTTAGGTGGGCAGCAGAAGGCAGGCAATGTTTTTAAACATTTGGCAATTTTAAGTAGACTTTACCATCTTGGGACCAACAGTTATTAAGACCATATAATTGTCGGCCTTCAATGAAAATCTGCCTCCGAGTTGGTGTCATGAAGTCAGCTAGTGATAAACCAGAGCCCTTAAGACTCTTTTTGGCCTGCTAAATACTGACTCGGATATCCTCACCTTGAAATTTTACCAGATTTGGACGGGGTTTGTCCGGCTCAATTTGTTTTCCAAGCCGATAGCTAAAACTTATGTTAGTTGGTGTACAATGCTGATGTAACCTGTTGGACACCACATTACAAATAGTATTGGGAGTGCTTTCACCAACTTCTTCTTTTATACCCTGGAATATAATAAACTTACACCGGCTTCTGTTCCCAATATCTTTTGCCATAATAGCGACACTATTGATTTGGGCAGTGACCGTGTTTCCCGTACAAAGTCCTTAAAAGTATTGAAATTCTTAACCAATTGCGCCCTTGAAATTGAGGAGAGAGATGCAGATGAAAAGTGGGCTTCAAAGGTCTTCATGGTCCTCTCAAATTTGTCCTAAAGGCCCAAAAGTTTTGACATTGGCTCAACTTCCATAATGTTGATTGTTTTGGAGTAAATAATGTTTAAAAACAAAAAGGCAGGGATGTGCTTAAAGTAATTTACACTTTCATTTATCTTTCAATGCTTTAATATTAATATAATAATTAATTAAAAATATAACAATTCAAAAGAGTGTGTTTTTTTCTGCCTACCCTACAATCCATTATTAATTTTATTCACAAAGGGTTCCAGTATTTAATTATATGTTATTATAAATTATTTGTTGTTTTTTCTTCCGCAAGGAGAATAGTTTATTAGATAAATGTTAAAAATATGATATAAAATATACAGGTTTTTATATCATATTATTAAAACACAATACAGTCACACAAATTATAATATTTACAAAAGGAACAAAATTATTTATAATAATAATAGTCAGGCTAAAAAATACAATAAATATGAAAAACATAAAAGGAACAAAAAATAACACAACGAAAATCACAACAATTCCACAATAATCTATAATAATAATAGTCAGATTTAACTAATAAATAAATTACAAAAAAATCCACTCTTTTTAACAAAAATAAAGAATATCGAAAATGACGACCACAAATCTACGTTTACGAACAAGCGCCGCTTTCTTTAGATATTAATTATACTCTATGGCAGTCGCAGAAAACATTTTTTTCGATTGTTTAAATGCATGCAACTCGTAATACAAAATTACAAGAAATCCATACTAAAATTCATAGACAAAACAATAAATGCGCGACCGTGAGTGACGGAAATTTCGCCAATTACTCGTAATACCATTTAAAAAATGACAGCTGTCATCCCATACAAAGGTGATCGTCGAAAACGGAAAAAACGTACGCAATATTCATTATCATCAATATTCATTCCAGGGGCCTTATTCCGAGTTTTGACACGTTCACCGTCCGAATATTGCGTACGTTTTTTCCGTTTTCGACGATCACCTTTGTATGCAAGGAACTTAATACTCTCTACGAGAGAAGAAAGCCAACTTCATAGTAAATAAATGCCGACAAGTTTTAAGCGCCACAGCGTTAACCCTGGGAACTATAATTTAAAAAATTCAAAATGGCCTCCTGATATAAATATTTAAAGTTTTTTTAAGTGAAATTTAATTGAGTAGATATCTGATTTTCATCAATCAAATAACGTACTCAATTAAAATTCACTTCAAAGAAAAATATTTAAGGGTAAATTAAGTAGGTACAGTTGAATAAAACATCATTTCATAATACGTTTTTAATTAAATTAATTAAGCATATTGTAATAGAAAATGTAACCGAGTTAGGCTTAGTAGCTGCGGGAAACCTATGAAAGGTTCAGTATACGAGGATATTAGTCCGCACTCTGCATTTACTACACTTTCCTGTTTCAATTACACAGAAATTAATAACACAAAAACATAGGATTTCTTTAAACGACACAAGTTCATAGTCACTTAATAAATTATTAATGCAAGACAATTTCAAGTTTAAACATTTGCAAAATTTTAAGAACACATCACAATTAAATAAACATAAACAATATGCCGATCTTTCGTAAAATAAATAAATATCTTTCTTTTTCTTGTTGAATGGCTTCTCGCTTTGCGCGTGATTCTGCCATGTTTAGTTAACAAGAAATTAATTTACACTGTAATTACGCCGTAGTTTAATGAAGAAAGCGTTTTATTCGTATATTTATACCAAAAAGTACTTCTTTATTTAATATTAATAAAATAAAACCCATGTTTTATTAAATTAAAAATAATTCAGAAATAATAAGTTTTTTGCTTTCCGAGTAAAAAAAAAATATGTATCCGTTTTGTATCGTCTTGTGTCCGTGTTGTTGTATATCATTCTGTCTCTCTTGTTTCCGTATTGTTGTATATAGTCTCTTTCTCGCATATTTTGCCCAGAGGTGGCGCAAATGCACATACCGTAGTTGATACCCCTTGTTTGTATGGGATGACAGCTGTCATTTTTTAAATGGTATTACGTTACGAGTAATTGGCGAAATTTCCGTCACGCACGGTCGCGCATTTATTGTTTTGTCTATGAATTTTAGTATGGATTTCTTGTAATTTTGTATTACGAGTTGCATGCATTCAAACAAACGAAAAAAATGTTTTCTGCGACTGCCATAGAGTATAATTAATATCTAAAGAAAGCGGCAGCTTGTTCGTATACGTAGATTTGTGGTCGTCATTTTCGATATTCTTTATTTTTGTTAAAAAGAGTGGATTTTTTTGTAATTTATTTATTAGTTAAATCTGACTATTATTATTATAGATTATTGTGGAATTGTTGTGATTTTCGTTGTGTTATTTTTTGTTCCTTTTATGTTTTTTATATTTATTGTGTTTTTTAGCCTGACTATTATTATTATAAATAATTTAATAAAGTTCCTTTTGTAAATATTATAATTTGTGTGACTGTATTGTGTTTTAATAATATGATATAAAAACCTGTTTATTTTATATCATATTTTTAACATTTATCTAATAAACTATTCTCCTTGCGGAAGAAAAAACAACAAATAATTTATAATAACATATAATTAAATACTGGAACCCTTTGTAAATAAAATTAATAATGGATTATAGGGTAGGCAGAAAAAAACACTCTTTTGAATTGTTATATTTTGAATTAATTATTATATTAATATTAAAGCATTGAAAGATAAATGAAAGTGTAAATTACTTTAAGCACATCCCTGCCTTTTTGTTTTTCAACATTATTTACTCCAAAACAATCAACATTATGGAAGTTGAGCCAATGTCAAAACTTTTGGGCCTGGAGGACAAATTTGAGAGGACCATGAAGACCTTTGAAGCCCACTTTTCATCTGCATCTCTCTCCTCAATTTCAAGGGCGCAATTGGCTAAGAATTTCAATACTTTTAAGGACTTTGTACGGGAAACACGGTCACTGCCCAAATCAATAGTGTCGCTATTATGGCTAAAGATATTGGGAACAGAAGCCGGCGTAAAATTATTATATTCCAGGGTATAAAAGAAGAAGTTGGTGAAAGCACTCCCAATACTATTTGTAATGTGGTGTCCAACAGGTTACATCAGCATTGTACACCAAGTAACATAAGTTTTAGCTATCGGCTTGGAAAACAAATTGAGCCGGACAAACCCCGTCCAAATCTGGTAAAATTTCAAGGTGAGGATATCCGAGTCAGTATTTAGCAGGCCAAAAAGAGTCTTAAGGGCTCTGGTTTATCACTAGCTGACTTCATGATACCAACTCGGAGGCAGATTTTCATTGAAGGCCGACAATTATATGGTCTTAATAACTGTTGGTCCCAAGATGGCAAAGACTACTTAAAATTGCCAAATGTTCAAAAACATTGCCTGTCTTCTGCTGCCCACCTAAGTGAATTGGCTGCCAAACATCCACCGGTTCAGCCTGAAACACAAATCAATAGGAAAATCCGTGCTGCAAAAACTTCTAAAACAAAATAATTCAAGAAATATTATTAATTATGTATATTTACCCAGGTCTATAATTTTCTGTATATTAACATCAATATCTTATTAGTAGTTTTAGTTTTATTCCCAGAAATGGTTATTACAAGTTAAATTCATATTTCCTGTAAGTGTATCTCTCTATATGTTAAGTGAATACCCAATATTTCTTTCCTACAAATGTTGTAATTGTAACCATGCTTGCAACTAAAAAGGCTCTTACCATAAAAATTAAAATTACCAAATGTTTTCTTTCACAAATATTCACAATGTTTGTTTACATTTCCGTTTGTTTTTTTTTTTCTCTTAAAATTTGGTAAAGGTACTGGAAAAGGCTAAGATCAATGTACCATGGAGTTCTGTGTCATCCATAAATTCCATAATACTTATTAACATTACTATTGCCTATCTAAATATATAATGTTTAATTATATATAGAATTTAATTACTGCCTTACTTTATTGATGTTGAGTTACGTATTGTTTTCTTTTGGTGATTTCTCTTCAATTGTGAACCAGCTAACTGGCGGTTGATGTGGCACTTCAAAATATTGGCAAATTATTGCTGTTTTAATGACTTTATACATATCTATATATATTGTTTATATATTTATTATTAATTATACTTATTTTTATATATTATACCATATTACCTATATATTATGCCTAACTCATCTTCAGAAGATGAATCTATAGAATTTTATTCGTGTAACTCATCCACTTCTGATGAGTTTGAAGTCAGCAGAAGCGATATTCTTCTTGGTAAAGCATTACATAATACTTTTTCAACGTTTTATAAAAATTTTAACCTTTTTCATATAAATGCCTAAAGTATTCCAAGTCACTACTCTGATTTGCTAACAGTTTTAATCTCGATTATAAAATTAAAGCCCAAATTCCTGCTGCTTATTCTTATTTTAATGGGGAAAATTCTTATGTATTGAAAAATTGAGACTTTTTCCCGATTTTTCATTAGGTGGGAATTTTGCCCACTTTTCTTAAAATTAGATTTTTTTCCCACTAAAAAATCATTTTTTCGTCAAGTGGGTTCTTTTTCCTACTTTTAAAAAAGTGGGATTTAAAAAAAAAATCCCTCCAAAAATATTTTTTTCGTCAAGTGGGACTTTTTCCTACTTAAAAAAAAAATGTTTTTCGTCAACTAGAACTTTTTTCCTACTAAAAAAACATTTTTCCGTCACTTTTAAAAAAAATCCCACTAAAAAAACATTTTTCCGTCAAGTCGGACTTTTTCAGGATTGTTCGCAGTAGTTCCATTGCGTTGTTCCATGATGGAACTAGTGCGAATTTTTTTTCGCACACATTTTTTAAGAGTAATGGTAATAATGGATCTACTGCGAATAATAAAATAATTAATAATTCGCACTAGATCCATTATGGCACTATTAGTTTTTTTATGCAATAGTTTCATTTCTATACAATAATGTTGCTGCGAATAATAAAACTAAGTTCGTCACTTGTAATGACGATTATGCTTTAAAACAAATATTCTGCAATGCACCAAGGAATAGATCCAGGAACTCTTGATTTGAGGGGGGGGGGCTCGGGCCTTTTGACAAGATTTTTAATTTTTTTTTTGCCGTAATAATATACGTAATGTGCCTCAGTGGCGGATCCAGGGGGGTGGGGGCGAAAGCAACGAAATTTATGAAAGGGATGAAGAATTGGTTACAAACGTTCATGTAATGGGTGAAGCGTTAGTGATTACGTGACCGATGACACATAATTTATGTAGGTTGTACGCGACGTAATTAAGTTAGTTAAAAATCGCAATTAATAAATGTAAATAATATAGTTTATTATAGTTGATTTCATAGGTTAATTTGTCTAGTTTATATAGTGACTTAGCATATGTTATATAATATTATTTGTATTTAATAGAGAAGTTAATAGGTTTTAGTAATTAGTATTCTAGAATAATATAGAATAAGAACTGCGTAGTTTATTCGGTAATGGAAAATTCCCAAATCTTCGAGAACAATCGTGGCGCGTTGCTATTGGCTAGGTGGGCGGAGCCTAAGCGGCTATATAACGCGAACACCGACCGCCGCCGACACAGTGGATTAGCCGTATTTTGCTAACTTTCCAAGTTCCGCGCACGGGCGATTGGGGATTTCTATCCCCACCCCTGATTCTGTTCCGACCAATCGCCGCGCGGCAGAATACCCCCACTCCAGACCCGAACAAACGAACACAGCCGAGGATGGACGAGGCTTCGGGCGGCCGACCGCCGCCACCTGCTTCACCATCGCCTCCGCCCATCGCATCCGGTGACTCTGATGCGCAGGAAGCTTTCCTTTTGGAAAGTGTCCGCGCATCGGGACTGTCGCCGGAGGTCCTCGCGGAGTTTGTGACCGCGGTTGCCAGCTCGCAGCCCGCCGACGAACCCGAAGACCCCGAGGATGCCACAAGACCACCGCAGTCCCCGATAGACCCGCGGGTGCAGTTTGTTATCGACAAACTGACCGCGGGTATCAAGAGGCCCCGCAGCCGCTACAGCGGCACCTCGCCCTCGCCGGAGGAGAAGAGGGAGCGTCGCGAACGCCACCCCGCGGCCCCCTCACCCCCCGCCGACCCCGACATCCAGCCGACTCCGCGCCGCCGCTCGGACCCGCGCCTGCACCGCAGCTACTCCACTGGGGTGCTGCCGTCGCCGCGCGCCCTCCGAGCCGAGATGGAGGAGCCGATCCCGGACCCACCAGCACCACTACCACAGCGCGACCCAAGGCGCGCCCGGGTTGTGGCGCCTAAACATGAACAACCGGACGCGAGCGCCGCTCGCCCCGCCACCGTCGCCCGTGCCGGCGCCGCTCGCCACAGCGATGCGGCCCGCACCGGACCCGCCCAGCCGACCGCGAGCGCTCCGCGCCCGGTTGCTGCCGCCCAACCCGGGGCTACCCGCCCTGGCCTCGCCGCCCGCCTGACCACCGATGCCCAGCGTTACATCCCGCTGGGCGCCCGCTCAAGCGCCACCGGCCCACCGCCCGCGGCTAGGCCCGCACTCACCCGCCCAGGCGCACCATCCCGCCCCGGCGCCACAGCTCAACCGAGCTTTGTGCGCCCGGGAGCCACCACCCGTCCCGGAGCAGCCGTGCAGCCGTTGGCCGCCGCACGCTCCAGCATCGCCGTGCAGCGCCCGGGCACATCCCGCCCGGGCCCTACTACCCAATCGGTGGGTCCCGCTCGCGCGGGTCCCGCCGCAGCCGCCGCCCAGCCCGTGAGCATCCGCTCCGGGCCCGCCGCAGCAACCGAGGGCTTCCGCCCCGGCCCCACCGCCCGCCCCGCCGGCCCTGTGCAGAGCTTCACCCGCCCCGCAGCCACCGACGGCGCCCGCCCCGCCATCACCACTGCACCCGCTGCCGGCCACTCTGCCGCCGCTGAGCCTACCTTCGAGGGGGCCCGACCGCAAAGTTTAGGCGGCATGGACGTAGTAATACCAGGTACCCCCGTCTCATACGCCGCGGCCATAGGTTCGAAGCCCTCAGCTACGAACGCGGCCGCAGGCGAGACGGTAAACGCCACTATCTCCCCAGCGGGTATAAAACGGGTTTCCCCACCGCGCTTTCCCCCATTCATCGTGGAAAGCCTGCCCAACTGGGCATTTCATTTTAGGGTGCTCAAAGCCAAGCTAGGGCATCCAGTCAACGCACGGCCGTTTGGGAACGGCATTCGTTTTTTGCCGCGCAGCGATACCGAGTTCCGAGAGGTCCAACGGTACCTGACGAAAATCGAAAAAGAGGAGAACCTATCGTGGTTCTCCTATTCACTCCCGGCAGAGCGCAGCCTGAAGGTTGCGATCAGAGGTCTGCCGGTCAATACAGAGGAGCCGCATATTCAAGAAGCACTCCGGGAGCTCGGATACGACCCTGAATTTGTCAAACAAATCCAGGGTCGGGCCGGGCGTCCCGGGTGCATATTCTTCGCCCAGCTGCGACGAACCGCAGACCTCACTCCTGGAATATTCAGCGTTACCGAGCTGCTGGATATGAAGGGAGTCATCATTGAAGCCTGGAGGGGAAAGAAGGGCCCCTCACAATGCCATAGGTGCCAGCAATTTCGGCACTCTTCACACATGTGCCACAGGCCGCAAGCTTGTGTCAGGTGTGGAGGAGGACACCCGGCTAAAGAGTGCCCCCGCTCTCGGGAGGATGCACCTAGCTGCGCCAATTGCGGCGGCGATCACACCGCCAACAATACCTCCTGCCCCGTCTTTCGCCGTGAGTTGCGAAACAAATCGGCGGGAACCATAGCCCTGTCGACCGCCGGCAGGGCCCCAGTTTCGGACCCGGTGAGGACGGGGCAGGTGGCGGGAGGCTCTTCTCTGCCCACCACGCTCCAACCCCAGGCCAACGACCCAACGCCGAGGAATTCCGTTCCCAAGCGCAAAAAGCGAGGGGGCCGGAAAAGTAAAAGCCGAAAGGCTCGAGCCGGACCGGACACCACCGCTCCAAGGGGGGGGCCCTCAGCCCCCCCGCCATCAGCGATACCATACGTGGCGCAAAGAGCACTGGAGCTCATTCCAGTGAAGGCTGTAGCCACGCTCCTCCTCGATATATTACGAGCTATCGAGGCCGGGAAAGAACCTCAGTCTGCTATCATGTCCGGACTCGCCGGACTCACTGTTAGCAGAGACGAGTAAGGCGCCTCACGCCTGCTTGCGCGTGGTGCACTGGAATGCCTGCGGACTGCGAGAGCAACGTCGCACCTTGCAGATATTTCTCAGAGATCAGAGAGTAGACGTGGCGCTGATAAGCGAGACCTTCCTCTCCCCCTCGATTTCCTTTAAGATCCCCTATAACTATATTATTTACCGGAAAGATGAACTTACGGACCAGGGCCGAGCCTATCGTGGGCTAATGGTCTTGGTACGTAGGAACATCATCCACCAACCCCTCCCAATCCTGTCACTCCAATCCCTTTACACGTTGGGTGTGGCGCTGCATATAGGTGACAGAGAGCTGCACCTATATGCCATTTATAAGCCGCCGCAGGCGAAGCTTGATACGAGGGGACTGCGTCAACTGCTGGATACGCAAGTCCCGATCCTCGTCGCCGGCGACCTCAACTGTAAACACCCAGCCTGGAACTCCGGCCAAACCAACCCGGCGGGGAACCTCCTGCTGCGGGAATCGGAGCGGGTGGGGTTCTGTGTGTCCGGCCCGCACGGCCCGACGTATTTGCCTGCGCAGAGCGCGCACTCGCCGGACGTGCTGGACATAATAGTTCACCGAAACCTGCCCTGTTCCCCGGAGCAGGAAGTTCTCTATGACCTCGACTCCGACCACCTCCCGGTCCTAGTCACTTTGTCCACCCTCCCTATCAAGGCCTCTCTTCCAGTGCCACGTAAACGCGTTAACTGGGAAAAATTTACAAGGTTGCTCGACGATCACACGCCGACCTTCCCCATCTCGACGCCGGCGGACGTGGATAGGCTCGCGTCCGATCTGACTGTACAGTCCCGCAAGTCCCTAGAGGGGGCCTCCACGGAGTCCCCCCCGCGAAGGGGCTCACCACCCCTTCCCCAGAACATCAGGGACTTACTGAAAAGTAAGAGGGACCTGCGGAAACTGTGGCAGCGCACTCGCTGCCCGTCGGTGAAGACCGACCTAAACGCGCTCGCGGCCCGAGTGAGGAAGGCCCTCGACAAGCTTCACGCCGACCGCTGGGATGCTCGGATCCAGGATGCAACCGGTGACCTACAGGGAGTTCACCGGTTGTGCTCCTCGATGTCCCGTGCGCCACCAACGATTCAACCCCTCCTCGATAGTGACGGAGCCCCGAGGTTTCGAACGGAAGATCGTGCCCGGATTTTTGCCGAATGCCTAGAAGGACAGTTTCGTCCTAACCCACCTAAATCCATCGAACATGTCGCAGAGGTAGATCGCGTAGTGGAGGCCGGCCTCCACGGCGCGATACCCGAGACGGAACCCCTTGTGATATTCTCTCCTGGTATGGTAGCGCGCGCCTTCAGCCGCGTACAACCACGGAAGGCCCCCGGGGCCGATGGCATTAATAATATGGCCATCAGGTGCATGCCACCGCGAACAATCGCAGCCTACACCCGCCTATTTAATGGCATTATGCGCACGGGCCACTTCCCGACATTGTGGAAGGAGGGGCGCATCATTATGATACCTAAACCTCGGAAGAATATCAAGCTCCCAGAAAGCTATCGTCCGATAACTTTATTACCGGCGATTTCCAAAGTCTTTGAGAAGCTACTTTTGCGACATATCGTGCCTCATTTCTCTCCTCGCGACGAACAATTTGGCTTTCGTAGCGAGCACTCGACGACTCTCCAGTTGACGAGAATCCTGCACAGGATGACGATGGCGTCTGATAGGCGAATCTTCTCCTGCGCGGTTCTCCTCGACATGGAAAAAGCATTCGACAAAGTCTGGCATAACGGGCTTCTGTTCAAAATCTTGCTAACTGATATACCCCGTCGCGTAGTACGAGTCATAGCCTCTTTTCTGGAGGGCCGTAGCTACCACGTTACTGTTGAAGGTCTTTGCTCCAAAAATCACCCCATCGCAGCGGGCGTACCGCAGGGAAGCTGCCTTTCCCCGGTTCTCTACTGCTGCTATACCGATGATATCCCGCTGGCCGAGAAGGACGTGGAGCTGGCTCTGTACGCGGACGACGCTGCCTATTTCTCGTTTTCTTTAAACGCGAAAATGGCGGCTGTCTACATGCAGAGACAGCTCGATTTACTTCCCGACTGGCTTTCACTCTGGCGCCTACGTGTAAACGTAAAAAAGACACAGGCTATGATCATCCGCAGAGAGGACCGGGGAGTGGGCCGTACCCCCCCGCCCCCGCTCCAGCTTTGTGGACAGTCCGTTGACTGGTCCAAAACCGTGATGTACCTCGGAGTCAAAATTGACCACAAATTGAAAATGAAGCCGCACGTCACAATGACGCGAGCTAAAGCGGCGGTCGCGCGCTGTCGGCTGCGTCCAGTGTTGTCATCCGGATTACCATTACAAACCAAAGCGGCCATTTACAAATTATACATACGGCCTATTCTCACATACGCGGCACCAGCCTGGTACGCGTTATGTGGGAATAAACATAGGGCGCAACTAGAGGCCCAACAAAGCAAAAGCCTGCGCCTCATAACCGGCGCACCATTTTATATGCGCAATAACTCGCTGCGACGAGACCTCCGGATGGAAACACTGCACGACTTCGTCGTTCGTTTGACCACCCGTATGTTCTCGCGTGCAGATGCATCAGGCCATCCGCACATTCGGGACCTGACGCCTATGCATGCGAGACCACCGGATGCCAAACGGCGATATGCGCGCGACCTGGTACCTCTCACGAGCGAGAGTGATAGCAGTTCGGGAAGCGAAAGCGACTCGGACGGCTAGCACGATTGCTTTACGTGAAGGAACAGCATCACAGACTCTCCACAGAGCCCCTTGAATCCGTCGACCAGTAAAAAGGTCACGCAAAGACCTATCCGTAGTTACGGGTAGCGAACAGCTACTATTGAAGGAGGTTAAGACCTCGTAACAATTACCCGTCTCCCGTAAGGGGGGATAGTGACGACTCATCGCCGACACAGTACAGTTCCGTTCAGTTCAGACAGACAAACCGACAACCACACAGTCATCGCTACAAGACAGTCAAGACGCGCTCCGCTACAGTCTACAGCCGGACATCCGATACAGACTGAAGCGCAACAGACGGTTCGAGCCCAACAGCAAGAAGCCGGACGGAGCACGGAGACAGAAATAGTCGTGCCGTCCAGTTATAGTAATAGTACGGGTCTTCGAACAGCCACAAGCGGCAAAACAGGCTACAGTGGAAAACTATAGTAAAGAACGTATTGTAGAATGTACCTATTTGTTTCTCTATTATAGTACGTATTTTGTATTATTGTTTCATTACTATACCCAAATAAGGATCCACACGACTGACCGGTGTCAAGCTGATCCGGAATAGGTGCAAGGGTCTAAGATCACGTCTCACGTGGTCCGTCCCGCACATATTTGCTGGTCCTTCGAACCGGATCTTCGGATACCGTGTTGTGTGTGATCCTTCAGACAGTGGATACATAGATAGAACATGCCGATCACTCGGTCTGCACATAGTGTGAAGACGTCACGCCCACAACTACAGCGAAATGATGAAGACGAAGGCAGTGAAAAGGCGCGACCTGAACATTCGACTCCGATGCCACTCGCCGAGCCATCTACATCCAGAATGAAGACCATCGAATTGTCTTCACAGAAACTACCAGAAGTACAACAGCCCAGAGTGTCAAAAACTCGACACAATAAGCTATTGACGAGCACACTTCAAGAAGTAGCGCGATTGAAAGCTGCACTCGCCACGGCCGAGGCTGCCATGCTTCGAGGAGACGTCAATGACAGTGACTCTCAATCAAGCTTAAGTGAAACCGACTTCAAAGTGACATCATGGTTGGATGCGCAAGAAGCCCACAAGCCGACGGCCACAGTGAAGCAAGAGCCACTCGCCGCGATCAAGCCGCCTACAGACGAGCCACTTACAGAGACCCGTGTTCCAGCGCCACAGCAGCCCGCAGATTGGGCTAGAGAGCTGGCAACAGCTATAGCGCAAGCCTCCAGGGACAACCGACCAGCTGGAAGTCGCTACATCACAGAGCTGCCGAGGTTCGACGGATCATATTCAGACTGGCTGATGTTCCGAGCCGCCTACAGTGAATCTGCCCACCACTTTTCGCCCTCCGAAAACACCGCGCGCATCCGAGGCGCGTTACGAGGCCGAGCCCGAGAAGTGACAAAGTTCTCCTTCATCACCAATATCGCGCCAGAGGAAATACTGAAGACCTTAGAGCTGCAGTTTGGCCGACCCGACTGTATCGCCCTAGCAGAATTGGAAAGATTGAAGTCTTTGCCGCGCATGCACCACACCCTGAAAGACATCTGCTCATTCGCAAGCAGCGTAAAAAACAGTATCGTGACCCTGCGAGTGTTGAATAGAGAACGCTACCTCTTCAACCCAGAAGTCGTGAAAGTGCTGGCAGAAAAACTGAACCCAATCATGGAGCAAAAATGGTACGACTACGCCAGTGACCACGATGCAGATGTTCCAGACTTAGAGCTTTTTGAAAGCTTCATAGAAAAGGAAGCTATCAAGTGTGGACGATTTGCTCCCCCAGAAGTCATCAACACGGAAGATAGACAGCGGCGCCGGCAAAGAACCTACAATATAGAAGACGTGGACATAGAATTTAATAGTGAAAATACAGTGAATAGAAACAGTGATAAAATAGTGAATAGAAAGTACAATGATTTTTTAGTGAATAAGAATAGAATAGTGCATAGAAATAAGAACAATGATATGGTGAATAGAGACAATAGAGTAAGAAATTGTGAAAATCAAAATAGAATAAATAGTGATATAAAGTGCTCAATATGCAATTATGATGGACATATTGAAAGTGAATGTGAAGTGATGGACAATGCAGACAGTTATTCGCGTTGGAAAATAGCAAAAAAGTGTTATTTGTGTTTTAGTTGCTTAAAGAAGAAGACACGGTCGCATAAGTGTATATCTAAAAAGTGCGGTATTAATAATTGTGAAAGAATGCATCATAGACTATTACACTATGAAACGCGACCAAGTGATAGTGCCAGGGACAATAATAGAGAAACTGTTGCTTCAACACTCACTAAGCAACAGTATTCTTATCTCAAAATCATACCGATAAGTTTATGTGGTCCGAATGCAATAGTGGACACATTCGCCTTGTTGGACGACGGATCAACAGTTACTCTCATAGACGCTGATGTAGCCGACAGAATTGGAGCCACTGGACCATCGGAAGAGCTGCACCTGGAATCCATAGCCGGGACGCAGGTCGACGCGAGTCAATCTTGCCGCGTAACCCTTACCATCCGAGGCGATCGTGAATCACATATTATCAAAGCTCGCACTCTACGACAGTTACACCTCAGCCCACAGACAGTTGACTACAGTGAAGTTGAAAAATGCCAGCACCTACGGAAGCTGAAGACAAAACTTCAATACAGAAACGCAGTCCCAAAGATCCTGATTGGCCAGGATAATTGGCATCTACTGTTAGCAAGCCAAGTGAGAAAAGGACGGCGAAATCAGCCGGTAGCCTCCCTGACACGACTAGGCTGGGTTCTTCATGGAACGAGCACAAGAAGCTTGGGTCACAGGGTTAACTATATAAGCCCCGTAGATCCGATAGATGATCTAATTCGCCGTCATTTCGCCATCGAGTCATTGTGTGTGGAACCAAAGCGACCACGCGACGATCCCGAAGTACGCGCCGTCGAAATTCTACAGAAAAATACAATGGCGCTACCGGAGGGAGGATACGAGACTTCTTTGTTGTGGAAAGACGACCACATTACCTTTCCAAATAACTTTGAAACCGCTTTGAAGAGGCTGAAGAATATAGAGAAAAAATTAGACCGGAATCCTGACTTCAAAGAGAGTTATAATAAACAGATCGAAGACTTACTTGCAAAAGACTATGCGGAGAAAATAGAAAATAATGGCCCGCCGGGAAAAACTTGGTACCTCCCGCACTTCGGAGTCACACATCCAGCCAAGCCAGGAAGAGTAAGAGTGGTCTTCGATGCAGCCGCCAAGACGGGAGGGATGGCTCTCAATGACAAATTGTTAACGGGGCCAGACCTCCTACAGTCGTTGCCTGGAGTGTTAATGAGATTCCGGCAACATGAAATAGCTGTGGCGGCGGATATTAAGGAAATGTTTCTGCGCATCAAGATTCGAGTCGAAGACCGCGATGCGCTAAGATTTCTGTGGAGGAGCAACAGGCGGGAGGGACCTCCAGGACAATATAGGATGAAGACTGTAATATTTGGAGCTGCCTGTTCACCAGCTACAGCCTTATTTGTAAAGAATCTAAATGCAAACATACATAGAGAAGAATATCCAGAGGCAGCAGAGGCCATCATCAACCACCATTACATGGACGACTACCTTCAAAGTTTCACCAATATAGAAGAAGCTTTAAAAATAGTTGCCGAGGTGCAATTAATACACAAGGAAGCCAACTTTGACCTCGGCAAATGGACATCAAACAGAAGGGAAATTATCGAAAAATATCAAAACTGCGAAACCAACATTGAAATAGACGGGGTAAAGCAAGAGAAAATCCTCGGTATGGGTTGGTGCTCGGTGTCAGACAACCTCAGCTTCAATATGAACTTCGTCAAGCCCGAAGATAATTTTATGAAGACTCCGACGAAGAGAGAAGCCCTTCGGATGGCTATGTCACTTTTTGACCCATTAGGACTTGTGTCGCCAGTAACAATTCAAGCAAAGAAGATACTACAGGAAGCGTGGCGAACAAAAATAGATTGGGACGAAAATTTAGATCACGAACTTGCTATGAAATGGCAAAAATGGATGTGGGATCTATATAACTTGCGTGATATCAAAATACCACGATGTCACGCGGGTTTAAGTAATGCCCTTGTTCGAGAGATGCACATATTCACGGATGCGAGCGAACAGGCGTACGCTGCAGCCGTCTACTGGAGAACAATAGACGAAACTAGTACGGTGCGAGTTAGTCTCATAACCGCCAAAGCTCGAGTCGTACCCATCAAGCTCATCTCTATACCTCGACTTGAACTACAAGCCGCCGTCATTGGAAGCAGACTAGCAAAGACGGCAACAGACGAATATCAATTGAAACCGAACAGAAGAATATTTTGGACAGACTCCAAAACAGTAATTTCATGGTTGAAGGCAGGACCGCGAACTTACAAGGCATTTGTGGCACACAGAATTGCAGAAATAGAAGATAATAGTCATTTTAGTGAGTGGCGTTGGATACCTACTAAGTCTAACGTCGCGGACGACGCCACACGTGACGTACCTGCCGACTTCAGTCCTACTCATAGATGGTTCACCGGCCCAAGATTCTTATACGATAATGAAGATAGTTGGCCGTCAGAAGAATGCAAAATAGAAAAAGTAGTTGAAGAACAAGTTTTTGTTTTAAACCAACATAGAAAACAAAACTTATGTGACGGGCTACCGGATCCGAATAGATTCTCGTCGTGGCTACGTTTAGTGAGAGCCACTGCTAGAGTTCTACAGGCAGTGGATTTTTTCAAGACTCGCAAAGACAAAGTTAATACTTGCAAGAGAACAAATAAGAAGAAAGAAAAGGATTCGGATTGGAAGAAAAAAGATTTCAATAAGAAAACCAGCGCATACAGAAAATCTAATAGATTGCAACAGACAACAAAAGACTACAAACCTCTTGGCGCAGAATACATCAAAAAGGCAGAAGATACTTGGATTCGCGCTTCACAACAACAATCGTTTGGCGACGAAATAGAAAATCTTCGAAAAGGCAAAGAGATACCCCGCCAAAGTCGCCTAAATCAACTGGCAATAGTATTAGAAGATGACTTAATAAAACTAAAATCAAGAATTGCAGCCACAGACGATATCACAGAACGACAGAGACAGCCTGCGGTGTTAGACGGAGATCACCGATATACAAGATTGTACATTGCATGGACACATCGCCAACTACAGCACAGTGGAGTGGAAATGATAGTCAACGAACTACGTCAGCACTTTTGGATAGTGAGACTGCGGCCTACAGTGAAAACCGTTATAAAAGAATGTCGCAAGTGCCGAATAAGGAAAGCTACGCCTGCGGAACCACCAACTGGAAACCACCCAAAAAACAGATTGTCGCATCACAGACGTCCATTCACGTACACAGGTCTGGACTATTTCGGCCCACTTTCAGTGACAGTAGGACGGCAACATTCCAAGCGTTATGTTGCATTGTTTACGTGTGTAACAACACGTGCCGTCCATTTGGAAATAGCTCATAGTATGAACACTGATTCAGCAATTATGGCACTACGGCGCATGATAGCTAGAAGAGGCTGCCCGCAAGAAATATATTCAGATAATGGGACAAATTTTCATGGAGCCGACAAAGAACTCCGAGAAGCACTTCGTGAAGAAGCCAGCAACCGCGCCATCACTTGGAAGTATATCCCACCGAACGCGCCCTTCATGGGTGGAGCCTGGGAGAGATTAGTAAGATCCGTTAAGACGGCGCTGGCTGCAGTATTACACGAGAAACATCCATCTGATGAAGTACTGACAACATTGTTGTGTGAGGCTGAATACACAGTAAACAGTCGGCCTCTCACGCATGTCTCTATAGAAGCAGATGACCAGGAAGCCCTTACACCCAATCACTTCCTCATGGGAGGGTCCGGCAGGGTTATAGTTCCGGGAACTTTTAATGAAAAAGATGGTCTTAGGAAGCAGTACTGGCGACGAGCTCAGGTACTTGCGGACCAATTTTGGAACCGCTGGGTCCGCGAGTACCTCCCAGACTTACAGTACCGGCGAGAACCACGTGGTAAAGGAGCCCCTCTTCATATAGGAGATCTGGTCCTCATAGTAGATCCCAACTTGCCCCGCAATACATGGCCGCGGGGCAAAATAGTCCGAGTGTACCCGGGTCCAGACGGCGTAGTACGAGCAGTGGACGTGCAGACCAGAGGAGGAGTTCTTCGACGGGCGACGAAAAGGCTTGTCCAGCTGCCGGTGGATGCAGACGTCGCGTTACCACGGTTTAGTGCAACGACGACGGACGACATCGCTGCACGGGCGGGAGATATGTACGCGACGTAATTAAGTTAGTTAAAAATCGCAATTAATAAATGTAAATAATATAGTTTATTATAGTTGATTTCATAGGTTAATTTGTCTAGTTTATATAGTGACTTAGCATATGTTATATAATATTATTTGTATTTAATAGAGAAGTTAATAGGTTTTAGTAATTAGTATTCTAGAATAATATAGAATAAGAACTGCGTAGTTTATTCGGTAATGGAAAATTCCCAAATCTTCGAGAACAATCGTGGCGCGTTGCTATTGGCTAGGTGGGCGGAGCCTAAGCGGCTATATAACGCGAACACCGACCGCCGCCGACACAGTACAGTTCCGTTCAGTTCAGACAGACAAACCGACAACCACACAGTCATCGACAAGACAGTCAAGACGCGCTCCGCTACAGTCTACAGCCGGACATCCGATACAGACTGAAGCGCAACAGACGGTTCGAGCCCAACAGCAAGAAGCCGGACGGAGCACGGAGACAGAAATAGTCGTGCCGTCCAGTTATAGTAATAGTACGGGTCTTCGAACAGCCACAAGCGGCAAAACAGGCTACAGTGGAAAACTATAGTAAAGAACGTATTGTAGAATGTACCTATTTGTTTCTCTATTATAGTACGTATTTTGTATTATTGTTTCATTACTATACCCAAATAAGGATCCACACGACTGACCGGTGTCAAGCTGATCCGGAATAGGTGCAAGGGTCTAAGATCACGTCTCACGTGGTCCGTCCCGCACATATTTGCTGGTCCTTCGAACCGGATCTTCGGATACCGTGTTGTGTGTGATCCTTCAGACAGTGGGTACATAGATAGAACATGCCGATCACTCGGTCTGCACATAGTGTGAAGACGTCACGCCCACAACTACAGCGAAATGATGAAGACGAAGGCAGTGAAAAGGCGCGACCTGAACATTCGACTCCGATGCCACTCGCCGAGCCATCTACATCCAGAATGAAGACCATCGAATTGTCTTCACAGAAACTACCAGAAGTACAACAGCCCAGAGTGTCAAAAACTCGACACAATAAGCTATTGACGAGCACACTTCAAGAAGTAGCGCGATTGAAAGCTGCACTCGCCACGGCCGAGGCTGCCATGCTTCGAGGAGACGTCAATGACAGTGACTCTCAATCAAGCTTAAGTGAAACCGACTTCAAAGTGACATCATGGTTGGATGCGCAAGAAGCCCACAAGCCGACGGCCACAGTGAAGCAAGAGCCACTCGCCGCGATCAAGCCGCCTACAGACGAGCCACTTACAGAGACCCGTGTTCCAGCGCCACAGCAGCCCGCAGATTGGGCTAGAGAGCTGGCAACAGCTATAGCGCAAGCCTCCAGGGACAACCGACCAGCTGGAAGTCGCTACATCACAGAGCTGCCGAGGTTCGACGGATCATATTCAGACTGGCTGATGTTCCGAGCCGCCTACAGTGAATCTGCCCACCACTTTTCGCCCTCCGAAAACACCGCGCGCATCCGAGGCGCGTTACGAGGCCGAGCCCGAGAAGTGACAAAGTTCTCCTTCATCACCAATATCGCGCCAGAGGAAATACTGAAGACCTTAGAGCTGCAGTTTGGCCGACCCGACTGTATCGCCCTAGCAGAATTGGAAAGATTGAAGTCTTTGCCGCGCATGCACCACACCCTGAAAGACATCTGCTCATTCGCAAGCAGCGTAAAAAACAGTATCGTGACCCTGCGAGTGTTGAATAGAGAACGCTACCTCTTCAACCCAGAAGTCGTGAAAGTGCTGGCAGAAAAACTGAACCCAATCATGGAGCAGAAATGGTACGACTACGCCAGTGACCACGATGCAGATGTTCCAGACTTAGAGCTTTTTGAAAGCTTCATAGAAAAGGAAGCTATCAAGTCTGGACGATTTGCTCCCCCAGAAGTCATCAACACGGAAGATAGACAGCGGCGCCGGCAAAGAACCTACAATATAGAAGACGTGGACATAGAATTTAATAGTGAAAATACAGTGAATAGAAACAGTGATAAAATAGTGAATAGAAAGTACAATGATTTTTTAGTGAATAAGAATAGAATAGTGCATAGAAATAAGAACAATGATATGGTGAATAGAGACAATAGAGTAAGAAATTGTGAAAATCAAAATAGAATAAATAGTGATATAAAGTGCTCAATATGCAATTATGATGGACATATTGAAAGTGAATGTGAAGTGATGGACAATGCAGACAGTTATTCGCGTTGGAAAATAGCAAAAAAGTGTTATTTGTGTTTTAGTTGCTTAAAGAAGAAGACACGGTCGCATAAGTGTATATCTAAAAAGTGCGGTATTAATAATTGTGAAAGAATGCATCATAGACTATTACACTATGAAACGCGACCAAGTGATAGTGCCAGGGACAATAATAGAGAAACTGTTGCTTCAACACTCACTCAGCAACAGTATTCTTATCTCAAAATCATACCGATAAGTTTATGTGGTCCGAATGCAATAGTGGACACATTCGCCTTGTTGGACGACGGATCAACAGTTACTCTCATAGACGCTGATGTAGCCGACAGAATTGGAGCCACTGGACCATCGGAAGAGCTGCACCTGGAATCCATAGCCGGGACGCAGGTCGACGCGAGTCAATCTTGCCGCGTAACCCTTACCATCCGAGGCGATCGTGAATCACATATTATCAAAGCTCGCACTCTACGACAGTTACACCTCAGCCCACAGACAGTTGACTACAGTGAAGTTGAAAAATGCCAGCACCTACGGAAGCTGAAGACAAAACTTCAATACAGAAACGCAGTCCCAAAGATCCTGATTGGCCAGGATAATTGGCATCTACTGTTAGCAAGCCAAGTGAGAAAAGGACGGCGAAATCAGCCGGTAGCCTCCCTGACACGACTAGGCTGGGTTCTTCATGGAACGAGCACAAGAAGCTTGGGTCACAGGGTTAACTATATAAGCCCCGTAGATCCGATAGATGATCTAATTCGCCGTCATTTCGCCATCGAGTCATTGTGTGTGGAACCAAAGCGACCACGCGACGATCCCGAAGTACGCGCCGTCGAAATTCTACAGAAAAATACAATGGCGCTACCGGAGGGAGGATACGAGACTTCTTTGTTGTGGAAAGACGACCACATTACCTTTCCAAATAACTTTGAAACCGCTTTGAAGAGGCTGAAGAATATAGAGAAAAAATTAGACCGGAATCCTGACTTCAAAGAGAGTTATAATAAACAGATCGAAGACTTACTTGCAAAAGACTATGCGGAGAAAATAGAAAATAATGGCCCGCCGGGAAAAACTTGGTACCTCCCGCACTTCGGAGTCACACATCCAGCCAAGCCAGGAAGAGTAAGAGTGGTCTTCGATGCAGCCGCCAAGACGGGAGGGATGGCTCTCAATGACAAATTGTTAACGGGGCCAGACCTCCTACAGTCGTTGCCTGGAGTGTTAATGAGATTCCGGCAACATGAAATAGCTGTGGCGGCGGATATTAAGGAAATGTTTCTGCGCATCAAGATTCGAGTCGAAGACCGCGATGCGCTAAGATTTCTGTGGAGGAGCAACAGGCGGGAGGGACCTCCAGGACAATATAGGATGAAGACTGTAATATTTGGAGCTGCCTGTTCACCAGCTACAGCCTTATTTGTAAAGAATCTAAATGCAAACATACATAGAGAAGAATATCCAGAGGCAGCAGAGGCCATCATCAACCACCATTACATGGACGACTACCTTCAAAGTTTCACCAATATAGAAGAAGCTTTAAAAATAGTTGCCGAGGTGCAATTAATACACAAGGAAGCCAACTTTGACCTCGGCAAATGGACATCAAACAGAAGGGAAATTATCGAAAAATATCAAAACTGCGAAACCAACATTGAAATAGACGGGGTAAAGCAAGAGAAAATCCTCGGTATGGGTTGGTGCTCGGTGTCAGACAACCTCAGCTTCAATATGAACTTCGTCAAGCCCGAAGATAATTTTATGAAGACTCCGACGAAGAGAGAAGCCCTTCGGATGGCTATGTCACTTTTTGACCCATTAGGACTTGTGTCGCCAGTAACAATTCAAGCAAAGAAGATACTACAGGAAGCGTGGCGAACAAAAATAGATTGGGACGAAAATTTAGATCACGAACTTGCTATGAAATGGCAAAAATGGATGTGGGATCTATATAACTTGCGTGATATCAAAATACCACGATGTCACGCGGGTTTAAGTAATGCCCTTGTTCGAGAGATGCACATATTCACGGATGCGAGCGAACAGGCGTACGCTGCAGCCGTCTACTGGAGAACAATAGACGAAACTAGTACGGTGCGAGTTAGTCTCATAACCGCCAAAGTTCGAGTCGTACCCATCAAGCTCATCTCTATACCTCGACTTGAACTACAAGCCGCCGTCATTGGAAGCAGACTAGCAAAGACGGCAACAGACGAATATCAATTGAAACCGAACAGAAGAATATTTTGGACAGACTCCAAAACAGTAATTTCATGGTTGAAGGCAGGACCGCGAACTTACAAGGCATTTGTGGCACACAGAATTGCAGAAATAGAAGATAATAGTCATTTTAGTGAGTGGCGTTGGATACCTACTAAGTCTAACGTCGCGGACGACGCCACACGTGACGTACCTGCCGACTTCAGTCCTACTCATAGATGGTTCACCGGCCCAAGATTCTTATACGATAATGAAGATAGTTGGCCGTCAGAAGAATGCAAAATAGAAAAAGTAGTTGAAGAACAAGTTTTTGTTTTAAACCAACATAGAAAACAAAACTTATGTGACGGGCTACCGGATCCGAATAGATTCTCGTCGTGGCTACGTTTAGTGAGAGCCACTGCTAGAGTTCTACAGGCAGTGGATTTTTTCAAGACTCGCAAAGACAAAGTTAATACTTGCAAGAGAACAAATAAGAAGAAAGAAAAGGATTCGGATTGGAAGAAAAAAGATTCCAATAAGAAAACCAGCGCATACAGAAAATCTAATAGATTGCAACAGACAACAAAAGACTACAAACCTCTTGGCGCAGAATACATCAAAAAGGCAGAAGATACTTGGATTCGCGCTTCACAACAACAATCGTTTGGCGACGAAATAGAAAATCTTCGAAAAGGCAAAGAGATACCCCGCCAAAGTCGCCTAAATCAACTGGCAATAGTATTAGAAGATGACTTAATAAAACTAAAATCAAGAATTGCAGCCACAGACGATATCACCGAACGACAGAGACAGCCTGCGGTGTTAGACGGAGATCACCGATACACAAGATTGTACATTGCATGGACACATCGCCAACTACAGCACAGTGGAGTGGAAATGATAGTCAACGAACTACGTCAGCACTTTTGGATAGTGAGACTGCGGCCTACAGTGAAAACCGTTATAAAAGAATGTCGCAAGTGCCGAATAAGGAAAGCTACGCCTGCGGAACCACCAACTGGAAACCACCCAAAAAACAGATTGTCGCATCACAGACGTCCATTCACGTACACAGGTCTGGACTATTTCGGCCCACTTTCAGTGACAGTAGGACGGCAACATTCCAAGCGTTATGTTGCATTGTTTACGTGTGTAACAACACGTGCCGTCCATTTGGAAATAGCTCATAGTATGAACACTGATTCAGCAATTATGGCACTACGGCGCATGATAGCTAGAAGAGGCTGCCCGCAAGAAATATATTCAGATAATGGGACAAATTTTCATGGAGCCGACAAAGAACTCCGAGAAGCACTTCGTGAAGAAGCCAGCAACCGCGCCATCACTTGGAAGTATATCCCACCGAACGCGCCCTTCATGGGTGGAGCCTGGGAGAGATTAGTAAGATCCGTTAAGACGGCGCTGGCTGCAGTATTACACGAGAAACATCCATCTGATGAAGTACTGACAACATTGTTGTGTGAGGCTGAATACACAGTAAACAGTCGGCCTCTCACGCATGTCTCTATAGAAGCAGATGACCAGGAAGCCCTTACACCCAATCACTTCCTCATGGGAGGGTCCGGCAGGGTTATAGTTCCGGGAACTTTTAATGAAAAAGATGGTCTTAGGAAGCAGTACTGGCGACGAGCTCAGGTACTTGCGGACCAATTTTGGAACCGCTGGGTCCGCGAGTACCTCCCAGACTTACAGTACCGGCGAGAACCACGTGGTAAAGGAGCCCCTCTTCATATAGGAGATCTGGTCCTCATAGTAGATCCCAACTTGCCCCGCAATACATGGCCGCGGGGCAAAATAGTCCGAGTGTACCCGGGTCCAGACGGCGTAGTACGAGCAGTGGACGTGCAGACCAGAGGAGGAGTTCTTCGACGGGCGACGAAAAGGCTTGTCCAGCTGCCGGTGGATGCAGACGTCGCGTTACCACGGTTTAGTGCAACGACGACGGACGACATCGCTGCACGGGCGGGAGATATGTACGCGACGTAATTAAGTTAGTTAAAAATCGCAATTAATAAATGTAAATAATATAGTTTATTATAGTTGATTTCATAGGTTAATTTGTCTAGTTTATATAGTGACTTAGCATATGTTATATAATATTATTTGTATTTAATAGAGAAGTTAATAGGTTTTAGTAATTAGTATTCTAGAATAATATAGAATAAGAACTGCGTAGTTTATTCGGTAATGGAAAATTCCCAAATCTTCGAGAACAATCGTGGCGCGTTGCTATTGGCTAGGTGGGCGGAGCCTAAGCGGCTATATAACGCGAACACCGACCGCCGCCGACACAGTACAGTTCCGTTCAGTTCAGACAGACAAACCGACAACCACACAGTCATCGCTACAAGACAGTCAAGACGCGCTCCGCTACAGTCTACAGCCGGACATCCGATACAGACTGAAGCGCAACAGACGGTTCGAGCCCAACAGCAAGAAGCCGGACGGAGCACGGAGACAGAAATAGTCGTGCCGTCCAGTTATAGTAATAGTACGGGTCTTCGAACAGCCACAAGCGGCAAAACAGGCTACAGTGGAAAACTATAGTAAAGAACGTATTGTAGAATGTACCTATTTGTTTCTCTATTATAGTACGTATTTTGTATTATTGTTTCATTACTATACCCAAATAAGGATCCACACGACTGACCGGTGTCAAGCTGATCCGGAATAGGTGCAAGGGTCTAAGATCACGTCTCACGTGGTCCGTCCCGCACATATTTGCTGGTCCTTCGAACCGGATCTTCGGATACCGTGTTGTGTGTGATCCTTCAGACAGTGGGTACATAGATAGAACATGCCGATCACTCGGTCTGCACATAGTGTGAAGACGTCACGCCCACAACTACAGCGAAATGATGAAGACGAAGGCAGTGAAAAGGCGCGACCTGAACATTCGACTCCGATGCCACACGCCGAGCCATCTACATCCAGAATGAAGACCATCGAATTGTCTTCACAGAAACTACCAGAAGTACAACAGCCCAGAGTGTCAAAAACTCGACACAATAAGCTATTGACGAGCACACTTCAAGAAGTAGCGCGATTGAAAGCTGCACTCGCCACGGCCGAGGCTGCCATGCTTCGAGGAGACGTCAATGACAGTGACTCTCAATCAAGCTTAAGTGAAACCGACTTCAAAGTGACATCATGGTTGGATGCGCAAGAAGCCCACAAGCCGACGGCCACAGTGAAGCAAGAGCCACTCGCCGCGATCAAGCCGCCTACAGACGAGCCACTTACAGAGACCCGTGTTCCAGCGCCACAGCAGCCCGCAGATTGGGCTAGAGAGCTGGCAACAGCTATAGCGCAAGCCTCCAGGGACAACCGACCAGCTGGAAGTCGCTACATCACAGAGCTGCCGAGGTTCGACGGATCATATTCAGACTGGCTGATGTTCCGAGCCGCCTACAGTGAATCTGCCCACCACTTTTCGCCCTCCGAAAACACCGCGCGCATCCGAGGCGCGTTACGAGGCCGAGCCCGAGAAGTGGCAAAGTTCTCCTTCATCACCAATATCGCGCCAGAGGAAATACTGAAGACCTTAGAGCTGCAGTTTGGCCGACCCGACTGTATCGCCCTAGCAGAATTGGAAAGATTGAAGTCTTTGCCGCGCATGCACCACACCCTGAAAGACATCTGCTCATTCGCAAGCAGCGTAAAAAACAGTATCGTGACCCTGCGAGTGTTGAATAGAGAACGCTACCTCTTCAACCCAGAAGTCGTGAAAGTGCTGGCAGAAAAACTGAACCCAATCATGGAGCAGAAATGGTACGACTACGCCAGTGACCACGATGCAGATGTTCCAGACTTAGAGCTTTTTGAAAGCTTCATAGAAAAGGAAGCTATCAAGTGTGGACGATTTGCTCCCCCAGAAGTCATCAACACGGAAGATAGACAGCGGCGCCGGCAAAGAACCTACAATATAGAAGACGTGGACATAGAATTTAATAGTGAAAATACAGTGAATAGAAACAGTGATAAAATAGTGAATAGAAAGTACAATGATTTTTTAGTGAATAAGAATAGAATAGTGCATAGAAATAAGAACAATGATATGGTGAATAGAGACAATAGAGTAAGAAATTGTGAAAATCAAAATAGAATAAATAGTGATATAAAGTGCTCAATATGCAATTATGATGGACATATTGAAAGTGAATGTGAAGTGATGGACAATGCAGACAGTTATTCGCGTTGGAAAATAGCAAAAAAGTGTTATTTGTGTTTTAGTTGCTTAAAGAAGAAGACACGGTCGCATAAGTGACCGCTGCTATGGTGTATTCCCACCATAGCAGCGGTCGAGAGCGGACGTGCGTTAGCCTCCAGTGCAACCTTACCCCCTCTCCTCCGCGCTACGTCGTGAATATCTCCATCTACCCGCAAGTGCTCCGAGTGCTCTTCGAGTATTTCTCCGAGTGATCTGCGTGTCATCCAAGTGGTTTCCGAGTCGTAGGTGCCTCCAGAGCGTCGACCGGGTGTTAGGGGGAATCCAAAAAATTGCAGTCCCCCTGTAACTGCTCGGCCGGCGAACTGCCTGGCAGCAAAAACCTCTTCGGTCGCCCTACCGCACGTCGGGTTCGCAAGTCACTAAGCAGACAGACAGACAAAGACTGACCGATCCCATTGGATACCCTGCCGGGCTTGCCAAATCCGGCTGGGCTGTCCCCCTCCGGTGGGATCTAGCTCGCTCCTCCGAATAGGGCCGCCCGAGGGAAAAGTTCTGTCTTTTCCCTCCGTCCACTGTAAAGTTGTCGTGCGGTAGGTCCCTGATCGTAGGAGTCCATCCTTCCTTGAGCGGACGGCTGATTATTCGTGAAGAATAAACACACCGTCCGCAAATGTACCAGCCGCACTGGGGAACGGCACTCTAGCTAAGGTCGCTTCTAGTCTCTGTCGTTGTTTGTTTGTTTAATTGTCTTGTGAAATTTCTATTTTTTGTTTTGTTTTTCGGTTCTCATTAGGGTAGTGTTTTGCGCACGACCCAATATTTTTGAAATTTCCCCTTCCACTTCTTATTGGAATCTGACCGGAAGTACGCCTCTCGTCACTTCCGATTGGATTACTAATAATTAGATTTTATTTCATTTTGTCCGTCTATCCGTCTTATATTGTATTGGATTATTCCAATAAGATATAGTTTTTATTTTATTATACTCTTATTGAAAATTCACTATTATGTACTTACAGGGTGAATAACTGTGAGAGCAATCAGTCCACAATGTCCGACCGAAGCCGGGATAAGGCGCCCAAGCCTTCACTCCGAGTAAGGTCAAAATCGTCAGGCCCGACTACAAGGCCTCAAGCAGAGGCTCCGCCGACCGACCCCCGAGGCCCCGCTCCGGACGAGGCCGTACCGTCCACTTCACGTCAAGTGGTCGGACGGACTACCCTCGCCGGGAGGGAGGTCGCGGTGGTCTCCGCGAGCCCAAAATGGAGGCAACTAGTGCCCCCAGCACCCACTGAACACCAACAAAAACTTCCGCCATACGAAGATATATCTTCCGGGTCGTCGACTTCCTCGTCTGATGAGGGCGACGAAGAAATTGAACAGTCCATCGGTGGCATGGGAACTCGGCATTCTACCGAGTCGACATGGTACCAAGACCTGCCCACGGCGATGCCCCAACGGCCAACCAAGCACCCGCGTGACTCGAGTGGGGACAGCCTACCGCTAGCCCAAAAGCCAGACCGCAGGCCCTCCCCTACTACACACTCGATCTCGCCGATCGTCCCACAGCGAACTTCGTCGCCCATCGCCCAACCCGCCCCCGCAAGCCCCACATCCCGCAGGGACCCCCGTATCGTCGCCAACGAACAACGGGAGGCCGCTATGCGGGCCACCGGCATGACCTTTGCCTCGGCGGCCAGCCAGCCGCCACGTACATCGCAGCCGAGAAGCCAAGATGACGCCCAACCACCTCCCTTACCTACGGACCAAGCCCAGGCGCCACCCAAGGTAAAGATTCCACCCATTACCGTGGAGACTTTACCTAACTGGACAGTCCACTTTAGGACTCTAAAGGGGATACTAGGCTTCGCCCCCAACGCCAGACCCCTTGGGAAAGGTGTCAGATTTCTTCCTAAGAGCATCGCCGAGTACCGCGGGGTTCAGAAATACCTCGCGGAAGCTCGTCAAGCTGACCCAAGAATCATTGGGCACAGTTACGCGGTGCCCCAAGACAGGGCCCACAAGGTGGCTATCACCGGCCTCCTGAGAGAGACTCCGATCGAGGAGCTGTTGGCAGACCTCGAAGCCACAGTAGGTGTCCGGCCGGAATTTGCCAGGGCCATTCCCCCCAGGCACGGCAGACCGGGTACCACCTTCTTCGTGCAGTTCCCTCATCTGTCACGAGAAGAGCTGAACCAACTTATGGGGATCCAAGAGCTCTTGGCGATCCCCAACATCTCAGTGTCAGCATGGGTCCGCAGGGCGGGACCACCGCAGTGTCATCGCTGCCAGACCTTTGGCCACTCATCCCTGGGCTGCTTTCGTCCCGCTCGCTGCGTACGCTGTGCCGGGGCCCACCCAGTAGCGGACTGCGACAGAGAGAACGCAGCCATCAAGTGCGCCAACTGCGGCCAAGGGCACGCAGCAAATAGCAGGGCCTGCCCAGCGTTCCGTCGGGAGGCAAGAAAGTCGGACGCCTACATCCCGCCTCCACTCCCAGCAGGACGAAGACCGCCAGTAGCCGATCAACCCTACACCCAAAGAGAAGGAGAAGAAGCAATGCAGCAAGCCAACCTGATGGCCCAGGCAAGGGAACCCGCACTAAGGAGCGCTGCACCTTCCACAAACCCTCCTCCAAAAAAAAGGAAGACCAAGAGGAAAAAACCCAGACCTCTCCAACAAACAGCAGAGCAGGCAATACAACCGCCAAAGCCAACGAGGAGGGCACCTGCGCCGCCAACTTTACCGGCACCATTAGCGCCCCCCCAACCTTTCCCTCAAACACTACCAACGTCGTTGATGGCATGGCCCCTGCTCCCGGCCCCTAAAGGAGCAAAAAAACCCGCCGTCCAACCCGACAAAGGGACCCAGCCCCAGATTGGTCGGGCCCCCCAGGCCCCCCAGGCCCCCCGCCCGCCTCAGGCCCCCCAGGCCATTCCAGCCCTACGACCGCCTCCGCCGGTAGCAACGCGGATGCAGCAGCCGAGGCCGCAGCAACCACCGCAACAGCAACCGGCGCGCCAAAAACTAACGCGACAGCAACCATTCGAGGGAACTGTGCCAACGCTTTTTAATGCACAGCTCCCGTCCGGTCCACCGCCACTAATGCGCCCTCCTACAACTAATCGCCCTCCACCGGTAAACCAACGGACTGACCCAAACGGACAGCCCCCATCCCACCGCTGCGGTTGCTCGGAGGAACGAGGTCGCCTCATGATTCAGGCGGCAATAACGGTCCTCCTGGGAGTTCTGCAAGCGGTGAACAGCGGGCAGGAACCAGCGGAGGCCATTCTGCAGGGACTTGTCCACCTACACACGCACCTACGGGGCTAGGGCTGCGGGTCATCTACTGGAACCCCGGAGGTGTACTGTGCCATCGCAACGACTTAAAACTTCTCGCTCAGGAGCAGGCTCCTCACATCATCCTCCTGGGCGAGACGAAACTCAAACCAAACAACGAACTCCGCGTGCCGAACTTCTTCGTATACAGGCGGGACGAGGTTTCCGAGCGGGGCTACGGCTACCGCGGTACCGCAGTCCTCGTACGTCGAGACCTTGTCCACGAAGAGCTCCCACACGTGGAGTTCGAACACATCCGCACCATTGGAATCAGTCTCCAGTTGTCCGGCGTCACCCACAACATTTACGCGGCATACCGCCCCCCCGGTCCCACGATCGGCACCGCAGACCTCCGACGTCTCTTAGACGGGAAAACTCCCACCCTGGTGATCGGGGACCTCAACGCGAAACATCCCGCGTGGGGTTCCCGACTTGTCAACCCAGCCGGTCGGGCTCTCTTCGATGACTCGGAGAGGAAGCGGTACGAAGTACTCGGACCGGATTCGCCAACGCACATCCCTACGGCGGCGAATCACGCGGCCGACGTCCTCGACATCGTCCTGGCCCAAGCCATAGCGAGCCCAGTCCATGTCGAAGTCCTCTACGACATGGACTCCCGCCATCTGCCCCTGCTTGTTGTGCTGGGCAACCAGGTCGACGTCGCCGCCGCGAGAGGGCGGTACAAAACCGACTGGGACCAATACAGATCGAACCTAAACTCCTGTTCTCTTATTGGTCCCCTCATCACGCCGCAAGATGTTGAGGCTGCCACCGGACAACTCATGGAGTCCTTTATTTCGGCCAAGGAGGCGGCAACGCTTAAGCTGCCTCCCCACACAGGCGAAAAACGCCTGGCTCTCCCCTATCCCCTCCGGAAGAAACTACAACACAAGCGGCGACTCCAAAAGCGTTGGGCGGATTTCCGCGACCCCAACACTAAGCGGGAGCTCAACAAAATCTCCGAAGAGCTCTCCGCAGAGATCGCCGCCTTCCGGGGGAGATCATGGGAGAACTATATGGACTCCATTGGCGAGGACGGTACTCTAGGAGCCCTGTACCGCCTCACCAGGAGACTGACCCGAACTCCCCAACCCATCCACCCCCTAGTCGATCGAGCGGGAACTAAATTTTATTCACCCCAAGACCGTGCCGACCTCCTGGGTACCCACCTGAGGGGGCAATTCATGCCATATCCCGCCATCGACACCCAATTCAATAAGAGAATAGTGCAAACAGTGCGGCAGTTCTTAAATGGTCCCAATCCGGAGCCCCTCCCGGGACACTTTTTCATATCTCCGGCCGAGGTGGAGCGCGCCGTGCTCCGACTAAAGCCAAAAAAGGCCCCGGGACCAGATGGGATCACAAACCATCACCTAACGCAGCTTCCCCGCAAAGCAATTGTGGCCCTCACCAAATTGTTCAATGGGGTGCTTCGCACTGGACACTTTCCCACCGCTTGGAAGCGGGGGAAGGTCATTATGCTGCCGAAGCCCGGCAAGGACAAGCGCCAGCCGGGCAGCTATCGGCCCATAACCCTGCTTCCGCACCCGGCCAAGTTGTTCGAGCGACTGTTCCTCCGGAGGCTGAAGAGCTACGTCGAAATTCGACCCGAGCAATTTGGCTTCCGTGAAGGACACAGTACCACGCTCCAACTGGTCCGGGTGCTGCACCACATGGCGAGCGAGCTCAACGCGGGCCGATCCACGGTCGGAGTCTTCCTCGACATCGAGAAGGCCTTCGACCGTGTCTGGCATAGCGGCCTCGTGTTTAAACTCCTCGACTCGCCAGTGCCCCCCATGGCCACGCGGTTAGTGGCCTCCTTCCTTAACAACCGCCACTTCCACGTAGCCGTGGAGGGGAAGGTCTCAGTGGAACACCCCATTTACGCAGGTGTCCCCCAGGGAAGCTGCCTTTCTCCCGCACTGTATGCACTATTCACCAATGATATCCCCACCCTCTCCGGCCAACTATACGGAGAGGATGACGTAGTCCTGGCGCTGTTCGCGGATGACAGCGCCTACCTCACCTCCCATAAAAATCCCATACTCGCCGCCGAGAAGATGCAGAGGATGTTGGACGTCCTCCCTTCGTGGCTCGACAGATGGCGGATGTCTGTAAACGTTGGAAAGACATCCGCCCTACTGGTTACCCGCCGTCGCCGCCGTCCACCAAATCTGGAACTCTGGGGACAGGAAGTCGAATGGGCCGACTCCATTAAGTACCTGGGGTGTACCATCAACCGGTCGTTGAGCATGAGCCCAATGGCCACACAAGCCATCAACAAGGCCAAGGCCGCCCGCGCTATGCTCCGGCCGGTTCTAAAATCCACCCTCCCACTCCGGGTCAAGGTGTCGGTCTATAAGACCTTCGTTCGTCCCCACCTCACTTACGCGGCACCAGCGTGGCACCAACTTCTGTCGGCCACGAACAAAACACGACTCCAGCGCCAGCAGAACATCTCTCTGCGTATGGCGACTGGCGCTCCGTGGTTCGTGCGCAACAAAACCATCAGCGATGACGTGAAGATCGAGCCGTTAGCTGAGTTCGTAGAGCGGCTCGCCCGTCGAATGTACGACCGGGCCGACAACGGACCGCACGAACATCTTCGCGGCATCGCTCCGTTGCACGCACGGCCGCCGAATGGCAGGCCTACGCCGAGAGAGCTTCTCGGCGGCGAGTATTCCCCAAACCCTACCCCACCACCACCCTAAATTCTCCAACCCGGCGCGCTGCCGCCTGTAACGCGCCGGGGACAACCATTTGGTTGTTAAATAACAACACCTAGGTCCCCCCGTCCTGAGCGGGGGACCTCGCGCACACCGCGACAGTCCCCGGCGGGCTGCCGCCCGCCGAGTACCTGCACCGGCAACAGGGTCTACCCTAGCCGGAACTCGGCCCCACCGAACAACCGGGGCCGACAGACAAAAGTAAGTGTATATCTAAAAAGTGCGGTATTAATAATTGTGAAAGAATGCATCATAGACTATTACACTATGAAACGCGACCAAGTGATAGTGCCAGGGACAATAATAGAGAAACTGTTGCTTCAACACTCACTCAGCAACAGTATTCTTATCTCAAAATCATACCGATAAGTTTATGTGGTCCGAATGCAATAGTGGACACATTCGCCTTGTTGGACGACGGATCAACAGTTACTCTCATAGACGCTGATGTAGCCGACAGAATTGGAGCCACTGGACCATCGGAAGAGCTGCACCTGGAATCCATAGCCGGGACGCAGGTCGACGCGAGTCAATCTTGCCGCGTAACCCTTACCATCCGAGGCGATCGTAAATCACATATTATCAAAGCTCGCACTCTACGACAGTTACACCTCAGCCCACAGACAGTTGACTACAGTGAAGTTGAAAAATGCCAGCACCTACGGAAGCTGAAGACAAAACTTCAATACAGAAACGCAGTCCCAAAGATCCTGATTGGCCAGGATAATTGGCATCTACTGTTAGCAAGCCAAGTGAGAAAAGGACGGCGAAATCAGCCGGTAGCCTCCCTGACACGACTAGGCTGGGTTCTTCATGGAACGAGCACAAGAAGCTTGGGTCACAGGGTTAACTATATAAGCCCCGTAGATCCGATAGATGATCTAATTCGCCGTCATTTCGCCATCGAGTCATTGTGTGTGGAACCAAAGCGACCACGCGACGATCCCGAAGTACGCGCCGTCGAAATTCTACAGAAAAATACAATGGCGCTACCGGAGGGAGGATACGAGACTTCTTTGTTGTGGAAAGACGACCACATTACCTTTCCAAATAACTTTGAAACCGCTTTGAAGAGGCTGAAGAATATAGAGAAAAAATTAGACCGGAATCCTGACTTCAAAGAGAGTTATAATAAACAGATCGAAGACTTACTTGCAAAAGACTATGCGGAGAAAATAGAAAATAATGGCCCGCCGGGAAAAACTTGGTACCTCCCGCACTTCGGAGTCACACATCCAGCCAAGCCAGGAAGAGTAAGAGTGGTCTTCGATGCAGCCGCCAAGACGGGAGGGATGGCTCTCAATGACAAATTGTTAACGGGGCCAGCGGCCACATTCTGTTTCTTATAACGTGATCGTTAGATTGTCAAAATAACGAATTCCGTTATTAGCGCGCTCTCCGCCAATCAGGGAAGTTTACTAAACTACTGTGATTGGAGCAGAGCGCGCTTATAGAGGAAATCGTTATTTTGACAATATAACGATTGCGTTATAAGAAACAGAATGCGGCCGCTGACCTCCTACAGTCGTTGCCTGGAGTGTTAATGAGATTCCGGCAACATGAAATAGCTGTGGCGGCGGATATTAAGGAAATGTTTCTGCGCATCAAGATTCGAGTCGAAGACCGCGATGCGCTAAGATTTCTGTGGAGGAGCAACAGGCGGGAGGGACCTCCAGGACAATATAGGATGAAGACTGTAATATTTGGAGCTGCCTGTTCACCAGCTACAGCCTTATTTGTAAAGAATCTAAATGCAAACATACATAGAGAAGAATATCCAGAGGCAGCAGAGGCCATCATCAACCACCATTACATGGACGACTACCTTCAAAGTTTCACCAATATAGAAGAAGCTTTAAAAATAGTTGCCGAGGTGCAATTAATACACAAGGAAGCCAACTTTGACCTCGGCAAATGGACATCAAACAGAAGGGAAATTATCGAAAAATATCAAAACTGCGAAACCAACATTGAAATAGACGGGGTAAAGCAAGAGAAAATCCTCGGTATGGGTTGGTGCTCGGTGTCAGACAACCTCAGCTTCAATATGAACTTCGTCAAGCCCGAAGATAATTTTATGAAGACTCCGACGAAGAGAGAAGCCCTTCGGATGGCTATGTCACTTTTTGACCCATTAGGACTTGTGTCGCCAGTAACAATTCAAGCAAAGAAGATACTACAGGAAGCGTGGCGAACAAAAATAGATTGGGACGAAAATTTAGATCACGAACTTGCTATGAAATGGCAAAAATGGATGTGGGATCTATATAACTTGCGTGATATCAAAATACCACGATGTCACGCGGGTTTAAGTAATGCCCTTGTTCGAGAGATGCACATATTCACGGATGCGAGCGAACAGGCGTACGCTGCAGCCGTCTACTGGAGAACAATAGACGAAACTAGTACGGTGCGAGTTAGTCTCATAACCTCCAAAGCTCGAGTCGTACCCATCAAGCTCATCTCTATACCTCGACTTGAACTACAAGCCGCCGTCATTGGAAGCAGACTAGCAAAGACGGCAACAGACGAATATTAATTGAAACCGAACAGAAGAATATTTTGGACAGACTCCAAAACAGTAATTTCATGGTTGAAGGCAGGACCGCGAACTTACAAGGCATTTGTGGCACACAGAATTGCAGAAATAGAAGATAATAGTCATTTTAGTGAGTGGCGTTGGATACCTACTAAGTCTAACGTCGCGGACGACGCCACACGTGACGTACCTGCCGACTTCAGTCCTACTCATAGATGGTTCACCGGCCCAAGATTCTTATACGATAATGAAGATAGTTGGCCGTCAGAAGAATGCAAAATAGAAAAAGTAGTTGAAGAACAAGTTTTTGTTTTAAACCAACATAGAAAACAAAACTTATGTGACGGGCTACCGGATCCGAATAGATTCTCGTCGTGGCTACGTTTAGTGAGAGCCACTGCTAGAGTTCTACAGGCAGTGGATTTTTTCAAGACTCGCAAAGACAAAGTTAATACTTGCAAGAGAACAAATAAGAAGAAAGAAAAGGATTCGGATTGGAAGAAAAAAGATTCCAATAAGAAAACCAGCGCATACAGAAAATCTAATAGATTGCAACAGACAACAAAAGACTACAAACCTCTTGGCGCAGAATACATCAAAAAGGCAGAAGATACTTGGATTCGCGCTTCACAACAACAATCGTTTGGCGACGAAATAGAAAATCTTCGAAAAGGCAAAGAGATACCCCGCCAAAGTCGCCTAAATCAACTGGCAATAGTATTAGAAGATGACTTAATAAAACTAAAATCAAGAATTGCAGCCACAGACGATATCACCGAACGACAGAGACAGCCTGCGGTGTTAGACGGAGATCACCGATACACAAGATTGTACATTGCATGGACACATCGCCAACTACAGCACAGTGGAGTGGAAATGATAGTCAACGAACTACGTCAGCACTTTTGGATAGTGAGACTGCGGCCTACAGTGAAAACCGTTATAAAAGAATGTCGCAAGTGCCGAATAAGGAAAGCTACGCCTGCGGAACCACCAACTGGAAACCACCCAAAAAACAGATTGTCGCATCACAGACGTCCATTCACGTACACAGGTCTGGACTATTTCGGCCCACTTTCAGTGACAGTAGGACGGCAACATTCCAAGCGTTATGTTGCATTGTTTACGTGTGTAACAACACGTGCCGTCCATTTGGAAATAGCTCATAGTATGAACACTGATTCAGCAATTATGGCACTACGGCGCATGATAGCTAGAAGAGGCTGCCCGCAAGAAATATATTCAGATAATGGGACAAATTTTCATGGAGCCGACAAAGAACTCCGAGAAGCACTTCGTGAAGAAGCCAGCAACCGCGCCATCACTTGGAAGTATATCCCACCGAACGCGCCCTTCATGGGTGGAGCCTGGGAGAGATTAGTAAGATCCGTTAAGACGGCGCTGGCTGCAGTATTACACGAGAAACATCCATCTGATGAAGTACTGACAACATTGTTGTGTGAGGCTGAATACACAGTAAACAGTCGGCCTCTCACGCATGTCTCTATAGAAGCAGATGACCAGGAAGCCCTTACACCCAATCACTTCCTCATGGGAGGGTCCGGCAGGGTTATAGTTCCGGGAACTTTTAATGAAAAAGATGGTCTTAGGAAGCAGTACTGGCGACGAGCTCAGGTACTTGCGGACCAATTTTGGAACCGCTGGGTCCGCGAGTACCTCCCAGACTTACAGTACCGGCGAGAACCACGTGGTAAAGGAGCCCCTCTTCATATAGGAGATCTGGTCCTCATAGTAGATCCCAACTTGCCCCGCAATACATGGCCGCGAAGCAAAATAGTCCGAGTGTACCCGGGTCCAGACGGCGTAGTACGAGCAGTGGACGTGCAGACCAGAGGAGGAGTTCTTCGACGGGCGACGAAAAGGCTTGTCCAGCTGCCGGTGGATGCAGACGTCGCGTTACCACGGTTTAGTGCAACGACGACGGACGACATCGCTGCACGGGCGGGAGATATGTACGCGACGTAATTAAGTTAGTTAAAAATCGCAATTAATAAATGTAAATAATATAGTTTATTATAGTTGATTTCATAGGTTAATTTGTCTAGTTTATATAGTGACTTAGCATATGTTATATAATATTATTTGTATTTAATAGAGAAGTTAATAGGTTTTAGTAATTAGTATTCTAGAATAATATAGAATAAGAACTGCGTAGTTTATTCGGTAATGGAAAATTCCCAAATCTTCGAGAACAATCGTGGCGCGTTGCTATTGGCTAGGTGGGCGGAGCCTAAGCGGCTATATAACGCGAACACCGACCGCCGCCGACACAGTACAGTTCCGTTCAGTTCAGACAGACAAACCGACAACCACACAGTCATCGCTACAAGACAGTCAAGACGCGCTCCGCTACAGTCTACAGCCGGACATCCGATACAGACTGAAGCGCAACAGACGGTTCGAGCCCAACAGCAAGAAGCCGGACGGAGCACGGAGACAGAAATAGTCGTGCCGTCCAGTTATAGTAATAGTACGGGTCTTCGAACAGCCACAAGCGGCAAAACAGGCTACAGTGGAAAACTATAGTAAAGAACGTATTGTAGAATGTACCTATTTGTTTCTCTATTATAGTACGTATTTTGTATTATTGTTTCATTACTATACCCAAATAAGGATCCACACGACTGACCGGTGTCAAGCTGATCCGGAATAGGTGCAAGGGTCTAAGATCACGTCTCACGTGGTCCGTCCCGCACATAGGTCATTATTGTAACATTAAAGCTACGTTCGCACGAGTGTTTAATGAAGCGTTAGGAGTTCGGCGTTGGTAGTTTTTTTTACTAGTTTTATTTTAAACTAGTATCCACGTTGTTCTTTATGAAATAGGAATATCTTTTTGAATTATCCAAATCGGACCATTAGTTACGGAGATATTAAATAATAAACATAGACCGTTCCTGCCGCTAAAAGCCAGTGTGCCAAGCACGCGTGACGTCACTGTGGCTGACAATTTCGTGCGCTAGCTGTATTTAGCGCAGCGAGAACACATTACAAGATAGCAACAGCGGTAGCGGCTTCTTTAGGTGTAGTTTTTGGTATGGAAATCAATTATTAATCCTTAAGTTATCTGAAAATGACAACAAACTTTCGATTACACCATTAGTTTTGGCACAATAGCGCTCACAGTGTTAAACTCCCCCCACCCCCTCCTCCTTCCGCTCGATACCGCGCAGTGGCTAGCTATGGCTACCGGGCGCAGCCAAGTCAAACCAAAATTTTTTTTGGTCTTTCTTTTGGCACGAAAATAGTTTATCTGGAGTTTTGACAGACGTATTAATACATTTCGGCACCATACAATATGTATACATAGTAAATAAGTTCTACCAGACACACAACCGACATTTAATTAGTTTTAAACACAATCAGCCAAGCCGAAACACAGCGCGCCTCACAACTGCCTACGGCTAACTGGCGGCAAACATCACAGTGACGTCACACACTCAGAGCCGCGACAACTTGAAGATCGGCACATTCATTTGATTGCTACTAGCTAATTTTTAGTCGTATGACAAAAATAATTACACCAATCTTTTGGATTTTTTATATACTTTAATATTACATTCAAAACTAAAATCCTCGCTGATCCTCATTCTCACGTTCCCAAAATTCCCTCTTTATGATAATTTTCCCGTAATTCCCACTTTTTTTTACTAGAATTTAAAAGATTAAAAGAAGTTAAACATTGTCACGGGCGGCCCGAGAGATTTATTATACCCTATATATACAAGACATGAGTCTTGTCTTGAAGTGGCCGTGCAGCTATGTTTATAAATTTCTTGTTTTCTCTAACAGTTAAAAAAACTGCTACTTAATTTTTCTTCTTATTATGGCAACTCGTGCAACTTGTACATTTCTGCCAGTGTCACGTCAGTGTATAATTTAACCTTCAGATAACTAACAGATTTATTTAAATTAAATTTATTATATACTCATATTCTAATGTTTAATAGGATGAAAATTAAAAATAATAAACAATTTTATTTCAATCATTTATTACAAAATCTCAAAAACAAAATATCACCTTTTTACCTACAAAAATAATGGAATATTTTAACTTAATAGCCAAATATATATATTATATCATTACTAACATTGTATTATCCCTTACATTATAATATACAATAGAATATTTAAAAAAAAACATAAAAAAGGTTTTTCTGTCCATTGTTCTAGGACAAATACAAATTTGAATCTGTGAGCACGAATTGGGCACTCTGATTTCGTTTCTTCGAAAAATTTTCTAAGATAACGAATATATTTTTGGCGTTTTTCATTTCTGTTTTATATTCTTCAAATAATTCTCTTTGAGTCTTAATCCTAAGTTTCTTAAAGCTTATTGCCATATTATACATTATCTATAGACATTTTTTTTTCAAACTTCCAAATTCATTTTATATTTCTAGTAAGCATGTCGTCAAATTGTAAATTACTTACTAAGAAAACAACATGATAATATGAAATGCTTCTATGCCTGTTCCATTAGAGACCCATAAGTAGTTCTTTGTCGTATAGCAATAAACCAAGAAGTTCTTCGAGCCAAGAGTTTATTGCTTTAGACATTATCTACGGATGTTTTTTTTTCAAACTTCCAAATTCATGTTATATTTCTAGTAAGCATGTCGTTAAATTGTAAATTACGTACTAAGAAAATAATGAAATGCTTCTATGCCTGTTCTATCAGAGGCCCACAAGTAGGTAGTTCTTTGTCGTATACTAATAAACCGAGAAGTTCTACGAGCCAAGAGCTTATTGTTTTAGAAGACAGTATCTACAGACTTTTTTTTTTCTAACTTCCAAATTCATGTTATATTTCTAGTAAGCATCTCGTCAATTTACAAATAACTTACTAATAAAACGACATGATAATATGAAATGCTTCTATATCTGTTCTATCAGAGGCCCACAAGTAGTTCTTTGTCGTATTCCAATAAACCAAGAAGTTTTTAGAGCCAAGAGCTTAGATATTATCCACAGGGTTTTTTTTTTCAAATTTACAAATTCATGGTATATTTCTAGTAAGCATGTCGTCAAACGGTAAATTACTTACTAAGAAAACGACATAATAAAATGCTTCTATGCCTGTTCCATCAGAGGCCCACAAGTAGTCTTTGTCGTATACATATAAACCAAGTAGTTCTTCGAGCTCTGTTATTATAATTTCTATACTAGTAGGGCCTGGTTTCAATGAAGCAAAACTGTATTTGTTTTTGTAATTTATTTTCTAAAAAAAAAACCCTTTGGGTAATGGCCGTGTCCAACAGCGGACTGCTACAGGCTCAAGATACAATAATTTAAAATATAACACAAAAAACAATGAAAAGCCCTGTAAATACAAAAAAAATAGCACTTACGTTTTAGCTGCGTGCAATACAACGTGGGGTCTCACAGACCCCAGAGGCGTTCACTGAGGTTAGGGCACGATTTAGACAAAATAAATCTAATCAGTCTATTTGGCATATTCATTCATTCATATCTTTATTTCCACCATAGGTACAATACAGAACACTTGGTTATCGTCATACATAACAAAATAACTAATCAAATGAAATACAAACAAATATGAAAAATAATAACAATGATACAGCTAGTAACCAAAAAGTACATATAAAATACAAAAGCTATATAACAGAAAATCAAATGTACAAACAACAAGAAATAAAATAAAAATTTAGATGCTATTTATGTATTTCAATATAAAACTTATAGTAAAATTGCAGCTGTAAATGGGTTTTGTCGGTGAGATAAATCAAATAAAAAATAGTACAAATATGTTAGCAGCTGTATAGGGGCTTTGTCCTAAATACATCAATGTCTTTAAACACTATAAAAATATATATATATATATATTTAAAAAAAAAAAAGATAGTATGTAATAAATAACTAAGCGTTAATGGCCTCTGTCAGAAATATTTTAAGTCAAATGCTATGTGAAGTCTTTTATAACATATAGTTTAAGGTCCCGGAGCCAATTCTGACATTTTCTTTTAAATACTTTTGAATTTAGTTTCTTCCAATCATCGTCTATTTTATTTTAAAATTTTACACTATTTATAACATAACTTTTATACTTTGTATTTAATCTACATTTAATATTAGAAATTTTATTTTTGTTTCTTGTTGAGAACGAGTGCTTATCAGAGTTCAATGGAGTATTATGAATATTTTTATTTGCATATATAATATTATTTAATACATACATAGATGGTAATTAAAATGGCAATGTCGCACTCGAGATTATCTGGAGGTACAAATTAATAGCACTAAAATTAAAAGAGATATCCATAAAATATTACGCCTGAGGTATTAAACCCCACGTTGTACGTGCAAGGTTAAAACTCAAAATCACTTTACCGCGATACTTCGAAAAGGTTTCTTGTTTTACCAAAACTAACTTTTTTAATTACTTCTCAGAACTAACTAAGATGAAACAACAACAAAAAATATATAAACTTTACTATTAAGTGATATAAATCACCAAATTTACAAACTAATTATTACTTGTTACCAATAAACTTAATCTAATATACTAAATTAAATTCCTCCATTATCAAACTTTAACATAATATTATTTTCTCTTTAAAAACACATTAAATTATAAAGTAATTCATATGACATTATACTAAGTACTAATGCTTTGGATTTAATTTTCAAGGTTTGAATAGTCTGTGCAATGAAATAAAAATATATTAAAAAAACTTTACGCAAAAACTGTTTTGTCTATGGTGCTTGCGACAACGCGAACGCACGAAGTTTAGTGACTCGTAATACGAATCGACGTCATCGCAACTCACGAAAAAATTGTAACGCGCGAACTTGTCGTGTTTAACGTTTGCAAACTCGGAATAAGGCCCCAGGTGGTAATTACACACTTAACATATAGGTACCTAAATAAATGTATATACTCTTTTGATTCCTTTAATAATAATTAGCCTACAATTTGTTTTATTTACTAAAATTATGACAAAATCAAATAATCTTATATAATAATAATCTGTCACAATAACACCGCCACCTAAATTCTAAGACCGCCACAGATCAACATTGAAGTTTTTTTTTTCAGATTTAAATAGCTAAGAATATCAGAATTCGTCCATATTTTATACAAAAAATGTAAATATATGTAGTTACATGTTTCCTGAATGTTTTATTTAAAAGCATGTTTATATTATTGAAATCATTATTGTTTGTAAGTTAAAAGTTGAATATTGTAACATTTTGTGTGAATGACAATAACTTGCGTAGGCAGTGTAAATAAGCTTTAAGTGACGTCATTTTCGATCTCAACTCGATGGATGTTATCAGTCGATGTCAGTCAAGTCGAAGGAGCTCGGTGGTACGGTTTTGAGTTCGGCTTCAGTAGCTCTACCACAAGTTTAAACACTAAAATCGGCTTCCGCAACTACTCTGAAAGAAAGAAAGAAAGAAAACATTTATTTGGTACTATTTTACAATTTAAAATTAACATAGTATTAAATTTCAATTAATTAATATAGACCAAAAAGGTTTCCACTCAGCATAAGTCGGATATGGTTAACCCGACGCTGGTATTCTGTGGATACCAACTGTGAATGATAAACGTAGTTATTTATATTATGAAATAAAATAAAATAGTAATAAATATAATACAATAGAATAAAATAAATATTACTTTAATAATATTATAATTTTACAATCAAATAAAATAAAATATTACTTTGTATTTTTTTATAATATAATAAATAGATGTTATTACCATATTATATCATATATTATTAGTACCTAATTTGTATATAACAAATTTATATATAGGTAGGCCATAAACAACACTAGATTAAGCCTTTTTGTATCTTTAATAAAAAATCTTTATATGTTATTTTAAACGTTCTAATAGTAAGGCAGTTTCGTATCGGAGGTGGTATATTATTCCAACATTTTGTGGCAGAATAACAAAAACTACCACGAAAGGCTGATGTGCTGTGTCTAGGGCCGATTAAACGAGTAGCTCCTCTTATATTTAATTGAGAGAAACAAAGCTTTTCATATAAATAAGATGGGTTTTTGCTTCTAATAATACCAAATAGTAGAGTGGCAAAATGATAAGACCGCCGGGAATTCATGTTCATCAAGTTACTTCTATTTAGAAACGGTGTAATATGTGATCTTTTAGGAATCGTGAAACAGAACCGAGCACAAGAATTCTGGACACGCTGAATTAATTTCTTTACACGTTTTAATAAACATTCACCAATAACTACATCTGCATAATTAAGTTTTGACAAAATTAGAGTATCACAAAGATAAATTCTCACATCTTCTTTTAAGTATTGTCTCACTTGGTATAATACTTTTAGTCTATAGTAACAGTGTCTTACATTTTCTATCACATTATTCTCAAATTTTAACTCATCATCCATCAAAACACCTAGATTACGCGCCTCTAATACTTGTGCTACGTAATCATTTTTAATTTTTAATTGAGGATTATAAAGATTAATTTTTAATATTTGCGCCTTTGTTCCCATAACAATGAATTTTGATTTAAGTGGATTCAAAACTAAACTATTGCTATCTGACCATTTAGCTAAGCTTTCTAGATCTTGATTTATTTTACCTACAGCCGTTAATGTATCATTAGGTTTAAATAAAATGTATAGTTGTAGATCATCTGCATATAAGTGATATTTGCAATAATTTATACATTTAGTTAAATCTGCACTATATAAAATGAAAAGGATTGGTCCTAATATGGAACCTTGAGGAACTCCTCTATTTAAAGAAGCTGCGAAAGATAAATGTTTTTCACCGTTATTGCCTAATGTTTCAACTCGTTGAGATCTTCCACTCAAATAACTACCGAACCATTTTAAAGCTACACTGTCAAAACCATAATATGAGAGTTTAGAAATAAGTAATGTAGTATTGATTGTATCAAAAGCCCGGGAGTAATCGAGTAATACAAGTATAGATCCTTCACCTTTATCCCGATTAACTAAAATATCATCAATAACGTCCAACAGTGCAGTAGATGTACTTCTACCGGTCCTAAAACCTGACTGTTTCATAGGCAAAACTCTGGTATAAGTAGGGACGCAAACTATTTTCGAGAGCACAAATTTGGTACCACAAGATTTCCAGTGACATTCCGCAATTAGTTAAGTTATGACTGTGAAATATTTTCCTACTTTTTCATATAATGGGATTTTCTCCATATTTAAATTTAAAAAATCACTTATCGTAAAGTGAAACCTTTTCCCTACTTTTCCATTAAGTGGATTTTTTTCCCCACTTTTTCATAAAATGGGATTTTGGCCACTAAGGTTTGATTTTTTAAGTGGAACGTTTTTTCCACTTTTTTATTAAGTGGGAATTGTTTCCTACTTTCATAAAATGTGTTTTTTCTGCACATTTAAATAAAAAAAACCTTTTCCGTAAAGTGGGACTTTTCCCCACTTTTTAGTAAGTGGGAATTGTTTCCCAACTTTTTATTAAGTGGGAATTGTTTCCTAACTTTTTATTAAGTGGGAATTATTTTCCAACTTTTGATAAAATGTGATTTTTCTTCACATAATTTTTTTTTTTAATTTTTTCGTAAAGTGGGACTTTTTCCCACTTTTTAATTAAGTGGGAATTGTTTCCCAACTTTTTATTAAGTGATAAATGTGATTTTTCTCCACATATTTTTTTTTTTTACTTTTTCGTAAAGTGGGACTTTTTCCCACTTTTTCATAAAATGGGTATTAGCCACTAAGGTTTGTTTTGGTAAGTGGGACGTTTTTCCTACTTTTTTATAAAGCGGGAATTTTTCCTACTTTTTCATAAAACGGGATTTTTTTCCACATTTAAATTTAAAAAAATACTTTTTATGAAGTCGGGCTTTTTCTTACTTTTGTTTACCACTTTTTCATAAAATTTGATTTTTCTCCACATTTAAATTTAAAAAAAAAACTTTTTCGTAAAGTGGGACATTTCCCCCTTTTTAATTAAGTGGGAATTGTTTTCTACTTTTTCATTAAATGTGATTTTTCTCCACATTTAAATTTAAAAAAAAATCTTTTTCCGTAAAGTGGGACTTTTCCCCACTTTTTATTAAGTGGGAATTGTTTCCTAACATTTTATTAAGTGGGAATTGTTTCCCAACTTTTGATAAAATGTGATTTTTCTCCACATTAAAATTTATACATTAAGTGGGAAATATTTTCCTACTTTTGCATATAATGGGATTTTCCCCATATTTAAATTAAAAAAATCATTTCGTAAAGTGGGGCCTTTTCCACTTTTTCATTAAGTGGGAATTGATTTCCACTTTTTCATAAAATGTGATTTTTCTCCATATTTAAATTTCTAAAAAATACTTTTTCGTAAAGTGGGACTTTTTTCCTACTTTTTTATGAAGTGGGAATTTTCCTCCACTTTTTTATTACGTGGGAATTTCTTCCTTCCTTACATAATGACACTTTTCCACAATATCCACGTTCCTATAACTCACTAAAAGTAAAAATTTTCCTCCTTTTATATAACGACAACTTTCCTCAATACCCATGTTCCTATAATTCCCACTTTCCCACCATAATAAAAATATTCTCTAATTTGCCCCCCTGGGCCTTCCCCCTGGAGCAGTTGTAGCATGTATGACGAAAGTACCTATATCATAATAGGCCTAAAGTTACCTTTTCAAACGTGAGAACGGAAGAAGGGCGCCGGTCATACAAAAATAACTATGCGCATGAACCTATCAATGCACAAGAAGTGAAAACACAATATGGCGGCAACAAGCATGTTTGACATTTCCGTAGAAAGGCGATTTTACACCTACTTTCAGTAGTACTATTATTTCTTCTGTGCTTTCAGTTAGAAAGGCCTTAGGGCACTTCCCTATATACTTCCAGTGGAACATAAATTAGATGATCAAAGATGGGAAATAAGAGTTCAATAAAAGCTCCGAAGATATTTACGTTTTCAAATTAAAGATACTATATCTAAGATAATTTATTGAGAGTATTTTTTATTGTATTGTCCGACCAAGAGCACTTTCATATCGATATCTACAAACCCGCCCCAGAGAGTAAATTTACAACTATAATATGTACCTACTTAATTATAATTTGTATTCTGGTCATTAAATTGTTTTGTACAAAATGATTTTACAAAAAAAATACAATATCACAACCACAACAAAACACCTCCATATCATCTACAAATAATCAACGACTAGGTTCCATATTAATATGCCCTTTGCCTTTCCACAGGAAAAATAATATAAATTAAAATTTAAAAATAACAACACTGACAAAACATAAACAAGATTGTAAACAATATTCCCCCTAAACCTCCCGATCCTCCTCAGTCTTCCGAGATGGATCCCGACTCCTCCTTCCTGTCCCCAATAATGTTCTCACCTTTACAAGAAAACTATCCACCAAGTCGTAAAAGAATTTTAGACTCCTCTAACGACTCCCCTAATAAACCTAAAAAATTGATAATCGACCCAGAGAATACTCCGTCAGCTATCCAAACAATGTATTCCCATCCCAGCATCCAACCCGAAAATCGAAAATATTCTGATTCAGACAACGGTCCATTTATCATTCATGTCACGCGCGATGAGTCCTCGCCGGATTCTGGTTTGACTATTAATAGGATCAAATTTGGACAATTCCTAGTACACTCTAATGTTCAAAATGTAGTCTTGGGTGGAGTGAAAATGGTAGGTAGGAACAGAGTATCCATAGAATTTAGTACTCCAAAAGATGCCAACAAATTTTTAGTACTGCCGTCTCTCCAATCCCTTAATTATTCAGCTTCCATTCCTACCTTTCAAATATCCCGAATGGGGGTTATCCGAGAAGTGCCACAAGAAGTTCCCATGGAAGAATTAGTGGAAAATTTAATTCTACCCTCCAATTGTGGAATTGTTTTAAAAGCAAGGAGACTTAACAGAAAAACATTTGTAGATAATCAGCCGGTATGGACTCCTACACAAACTGTGGTGATTACTTTCAGAGGACAAATTCTCCCTGAAAAAGTATATTATTGCTATTCTTCCCTTCCAGTCTCCCCATACATATTGCCTACAATCCAATGTCTAAAGTGTTGCCGGTTTGGACATATCAAAGCGCAATGCCGTTCGAATCCCAGATGTTACAAATGTACCCAGCCCCATCTAGGAGAATCTTGTGACATATCAGTTGAAGAATTTGTTTGCATTTTATGCCGTGGATCGCATATGGCTACACTCAGGGACTGTCCTGAACATATTAGACAAAAGTCTATTAAAACCGTAATGTCTCAGGATAACATTCCTTATGCTGAGGCCACCGCCAAATTCCCTTTTCGAAGTTATGCTGATGCATCAAAAACTAATGTGCCCTCACCTGCAAATCCATCTATACCCACAAACATAAACTCTAAATCATCTTATAAGAAAACTTTTCTATTACCCCCTAGGTCTCATAAACCTTATCAATCTAAAGGTTATGATCAGGAGGCTCACAGATCCATCATTGGTTCCTATGACCCCCCCCCTCCTTCTAATGGTTGTGCTTTAAAGCCTAACAAGGAGGATTCTTCTAGTGAAAACCTTCTACAAATCTTAATATCACTTCTAATAAGCATGTGCCACAATAAATTCAATAACAATTTACCGAACAATATCTCCAAAAAAATTAATGAACTTCTTTCTATAGTACAAAACGGCCCAGACACAAATTGTGCAGTGGAATACGAATAGTATCAGAAATAAAAAGTCTGATATTATTTATTTAATAAATAAATATAAAATTAGCATTTTGGCCATTTGCAAACCTGGCTTAAGCCAGGATCCAGGTTTGCCCTGTCCGGTTTTCACAGTGTGAGAGAGGACAGGGCTGATGGCTACGGGGGTTCTTCTATTTTTATTAAAAAACATATTCCTTTCAATCAAATTAATCTACCTTTTCATCCCTCTGAGCTTAATATAGTCGCTATTAGAACACTAAATTTATCTATTGTCTCTCTTTATATCCCATATCCCAACTCCTCTCATATTCCTATCCTGGAGTCCCTATTTGCCTCTCTTCCCTCCCCCCTTCTAATTCTTGGGGATCTTAATTGCCATCATCCTCTTTGGGGCCCACGTTCAGCTGATAGTTTTGGTTTGGATCTTATGGACCTCATTGACACTAAGAATTTGGTTATTCTTAATGATGGTTCTCCAACACGGAGAGCTTACCCCAACCAACAATCTAGTGCTGTAGACCTTTCATTATGCTCTCCTTCCCTTGCTCCAAATTTTTCTTGGTCCGTCCTTTCAGAGTCCTATGGTAGTGACCACTTCCCCATCCTAATCTCATCTCATATTCCCTGCCCTACTAAAGTAGTCTTTGAACCTTTATTGAAATATAAGATTAATAAAGCTGATTGGTCGCTTTTCTCTTCTCTAACTGATCAAAAATCTAAGCTATTTACGGAAATTACTGATAATAATTATTTACAAAAGTATGATCTATTCCTGGCTTCTCTAGTGGCGTCAGCAGATGATTCCATACCCAAAAAAACCTTTCAAGTTCATAGAGTCTTGTCCCCCCCATGGTGGGATGCAGATTGTACTAAAAAGATTAAGGACCGTAAACATGCAGAAAGGCTTTACAACGTCTCAATGACAATGGATAATTTTATTAATTATAAAAGAATAGCTGCAGAAACAAGAAGACTTCTATCATTTAAAAAAAAATCTGGTTGGAATAAGTTCTGTGAAAACCTCTCCCCTAATTACCCATCCTCAATGGTTTGGAAAAATATTAAAAAATTTCGTGGTTCATTGTCTTCTAGCACTTCTGTCTCTTCCAATATTTCTTCAGGCTGGTTGCTGCAGTTTGCAGATGCCATGTCCCCTCCTCATAACCCCTCCTCATAACCCATCCCTGGATAACTTCCCTCCTTTGCCAAGAAGTTTAAATCTCCATGACCCCTTGGATGACCCTTTTACTAAAGAGGAGCTAGTAGCTGTTTTTTCTAAGCTAAAGGATTCTTCCCCTGGTTGTGACGGTATTCCATATTCATTTATTATAAAATCTAGTCTCAATTTCCAAAATATTTTCCTTAAAATTTTAAACAAAATCTTTGTTAATGGTTTCCCTCCTACCTCATGGAAAAACCAAATTATTATACCTATTCCCAAACCCAATAAAGATCCTACCCTTCCATCATCCTACCGCCCCATTGCCCTCTCCTCAGTGCTCTGTAAAATACTAGAACATTTAATAAAAAATCGTCTGGAATGGTATGTTGAAAGCCGAAGTATTATTGACAGCTCCCAATTTGGGTTCCGTAAAGGCAAGGGTACATACGACAGTTTAGGTATTATATCAACAGACATCCGTAGTGCTTTCTCAAGGGGGGACTCTGTAGTGGGTGTCTTCCTTGATATAAGTTCGGCATATGACCACGTCATTCTTCCTCTGCTCAGGCAGAAAATGCTAAAGCTGAGCATTCCAGTGAGGACTGTTTAACTCATATCCAACTTATTATCTGCCCGGTCAATATCTATTAGATACCAGGGTCACCACCTCGCCCCGCGTACTATCTGGAGAGGCCTCCCTCAGGGTTCTGTGCTCAGCCCGCTTCTCTATAATATTTACACTTATGATCTCCACCTTACGGTTAAACCATTTTGTAATATTCTACAGTATGCCGACGATTTGGCTCTGTATTCACCAGTTGGAAATATTTTAGATTCCCAATCCCTCTTGAATAAAGCTTTGTATTATCTTTCCAATTGGCTCTCAGACCATGGTCTTTCTCTATCACCCGTGAAATGTGCTGTGGTTCCTTTTTCAAGAAAGTATAAAGTTCCTTCTCTAGATATTAGAATAAATAATCACCCCATTCCCCAACTCACAGCCTTTAGATTTTTGGGAGCGGCTGGCATCCCCCACTTTGATTATGTATCTGAAAAATGTGAAAAATCTATCAATGTCCTACGCTGTCTTTCTGGAGTTTGGTGGGGTTCACACCCTTACTCCCAAAAACTACTTTATAATTCTATTGTAAGAAGCAATCTAGATTATGCTTCATTCTTCTTCGCCCCCTGTAATAAAGCATCCTTAAACAAATTAGACAGAATTCAAGCCAAGAGCATTCGAATCATCCTTGGAGCAATGAAATCAACTCCCATTCTTGCCCTGCAAAATGAATGTGCCGAACCTCCTTTATGCACAAGAAGACAATACCTATCAGACCGCTTTTTTTACAAAATCTCTCTATCCCCCTCTCATCCTCTTATGCATAAATTGGAATCATTATTAAATCTTTTAAATTCTCCATATTGGAGAAACAAAAATAACCCATCCCTGTTAGTTAGTTACCTTAAATTTGTTAAGCTCAAATATCCCATTTATTCCTCCGACTGGTACCCCACTTTTAAATATCCATATAAGTCATTATTACTTATCCCCAAAGTTGTATATTTTGACATTGACAAGGAGTCTTCCAGAGCAGATAGCATTTTTAATAGGGAAATCCAAAGGCATTGGTCAGATAGACTATCAATATTCTGCGATGCCTCAAAATTTGATCTGGAATCGTTTGTGGGTTCAGCTGTGTGGATACCCATGCTCAGCATAATTTTAAATTTTAGAAGTCCTCCTCAAGCATCAATTTTCTCCGGGGAGTCTCTTGCTATTTTAGAAGCTGTAAAATATGTCCAATCCTACAATATTAAAAAATCCATAATATTCTCTGACTCTCAGAGTTGCTTGAAAGCACTTTCGGCCAACCCCTTCTGTGAAAACCTCCATCCCCTAACTCTGAAAATTAAGCACCAACTATGGCAATGCAGCTGTCTTGGACTGGACATTGTACTGGCGTGGATTCCAAGCCACTGCGGTATAGTGGGCAATGAGGCTGTTGACCTACTTGCCAAGGAGGCTTCATCCACTGGCTCAATGGACAATTTTGTTTTGTACCCGCAGGACTTGATCCCTATGGCTAGAAGGGATCAAGTTGCCTCATGGGAAAGTATATGGAATTCTGACCCCACTAAGGCTAAACATTATAGATCAATCCAACCTACCATTTTCACTAAACCTTGGTTTTTTACATTAAAACAATTTACTAGACAAATCACCTCTACTATCTGTCGACTTCGACTTGGCCATAATAGTCTACCTTGCCACCTACATAGAATCAGGGTTAGAGAGAGCCCCTTGTGTGACTGTGGGACAGATCTGGGAACATTAGAACACTCTCTATTTGGTTGTCCCAATCAGAATATTTCCCTATATGATATTCTTCCACCCATAATCCCTCGTCCCACCAATTCAACTACTCTCTTATCACTGCCCAATTATAATGGAATACTGGCTATAGCAAAATATTTAAAAAAGTTCAAATTAAGATTCTGATTATAAATATATTCCTATTATACTTCCTATGAATATTTATTTCTGGACCGCTGGATCCGGTTTTTATTAGTTTCAGGGGCCCCTTGTATAAGTTTGTGCCTTAATATATAATAGAAGTTAAATTTTTAACTACTTTATATATCTAATATATGTTTCTTTTTCAGATCTGTGTGCCGTCCTGTATTGTCCACGGGCCCTTGTGTTCCCCTATGTTGAATTCTTTGTTTGTATTGTACTGTTTATACCTAGTGTTAAATGTTTAACCTAATATTTATTGACTTTTTTTTTTTTATATAAAACAATAATAATTGTAATATCATATTTATACTCCTATGTGCCTTTTCAACAACTTGACATTGGCAGAGTTACGCGTCAAGCGAAAAGCCATGCACCAAAAATAATAATAATAATAATAAGATTGTTGATATTTGCGTCTTCTTTTTTTCCTGTGTAACAGAAAGAGATAATTATAGATCCAAGATGGCAACCTAAATATATGGCCTCGACAGGATGTACAGTCAAAACTTAACTAATTGCGGATTGTCACTGGAAAACTTGTGGTACCAAATTTGTGCTCTCGAAAATAGTTTGCGTCTCTACTTATACCAGAGTAGTTGCGGAAGCCGATTTTAGTGTTTAAACTTGTGGTAGAGCTACAGGTCGAAACTCGCTAGCGACCTTATTAGGCAAAAACTTGTGGTAGAGCTACAGTGTATAGAGTCTACATGTTCAAACTTGCGAAGAATTCGCTTATTTCAAGATGGCGGCATTATTATAGCCAACATAATACAGACTATATTTCCATTGAAATAGAACTTATATTTCAATATTTATAGTTTACGCAACGTCTTGTCGTCTTTAGCGGTTGCAAACTCGGAATAAGGCCCCTGGGCAGTGTTCATAAACTAACACTGGGTAATTTCATTACACTATATGCATCTCTTCTTCTCTAAGCATTTTTCAATATTTTTATCTCACTCGGTAACACTACCCAGTGTTAAAGTGTTACGTTTCCGAACACGGCTCTGCAATGTCTCCGCGTTCCAGATGAAGCATGGGTGCATCGAGCGTGATAGAGTGGCCACTGAAATGTAAGTACTAGAGAAAAAGTAGAAGTATGACCTTGAATGTAAGTGCGAAATGAAGGAAGGTAGGAGCCAGTAAGGGGCTCCGCACAGGTTAAAGATTTAGATCAAGGAATGATTTTCACGACTCATTGACACCATTTCTGTGTGTTCAGACATATTCACATTTGGCACTGAGCCAAACTTATATGCTTCTTGCTCGGAGCCTTGATCTACGTGCGCCTACCCTACACATTTGCTTTTTATTAATATAAAATATTTGTCTCGTCATGTATACGTTTTTATTCTTGTAATTAATTAACTAATTTAAATTTATGTGAAGTTGAGTAAATTCATCTGTGTGCCAACAAAATGGTGTTTTAATTGAATACAGTCCACTGCAGTACCACACCACAGCTTTTCTATTGGTCCTAAAACGAGACACGTCAACTTTGTGGAGAAGATCACGGAGGCCTTTTGCAAAAATAGCTCGTCTTGGAGCTGTCAAAGCAACTTCTGGATGTATCCCGTGGCGCAGCCTCATACATAAGTACTGTAACAGCCGTTTTTGTGACTGTTACATTACCTACCTAACTATTTGGAAATAAATTAAAACTCTTATTATTTTTGGACTTATTTTATTGTGTAGCCATCCAATATCATTTATATGTTTATTTACTACAAATTAATATGTGTTTTTAATATATTTAAATAACTGCAGGCATTCGCTGCTTTTCCTAACCTAGCCCGAACGAATTATCTACTACTTCTTTTTTCTCCCGTAACATGTCCGTGGACCTTCAAATTATTTAAAAATAGGAAATGAATTTAAGAATAATATGGTCAGCCCTCTCCAGCCAGTACCATAGGTTGCGTTCCAAATACTAGGGGTTACATTCATCCCCCCCCCTAAAAGATTCAATTGGTACTTCTTGAGATAATTTTTCGTTAAATATTCTATCAAGAATGTCCATTGAATTAATTACTAGAAAATAAATAAGAAAATTAAAGTAAGTATTTAAGTAAAGTAGTAATAGTAAGAAAAAGACAAAAATATCAGGTCTAAGGAAATGATTGACCTTAAATAAATATTCCTAACCGCGTCACATATTAATTTGTTTTCCTATAAGGGGACTAGTCTTATTTACTACCCTAATCACTTCTATCGTTATAACGAGGCAGGTCTGTCTGTACCATTCAATTCAATATACCCATTTAGTCAACCAACTCTTGTTTTCATTGATCAATTAACTAACCAAATATTATCATTGAAATGAATTTACTATACTAAAAACCCCACTAGAAAAAAACGTATAGCACCCTCTTCATCTCGATAGTTAAACTTTCAGTGATTCATATTGAATATCTTGTAAAGTACAAGATAAAATTAAAGCAAAGCTAATGATTTTAACATATCAAAACCCTAATATTTATACATTATATCATAGACCTTAATAATAAATGCAAATAAAATTAAAATATTATTAGAACTATTAAATTAAAAAATAAATCTTTAGTCTATGATTACAATAAAAACCACATAAAACACATCTTCTTTTGTTACACTCACAACACTGCCACTTGTCATCATGAGTCCCTGTAGTGTCCATAATCTGAAACTAATAATCTTGTGTACAGCATCATGTTATTTACATATAAACAAAACAAAAAAAAACACCAATAATTAACAATCTTTTGTCAATACCTAATAATTAATATTTCAATATTTTGAAATAAAATCAATTGAAATTGATTTAATAAATTAAAATCATAATACATTATCATAATTCATAAACCCTATTTAATAAAAACACGCTATTTCCAATACCAAAATAATCTATCTATAAAATCACGCCTCTATCTATAAAAATTAGAACTATTAGTTTCATACCATTCCCATAGATGTCGCTATAATACTAAACAAACATTATCACATTATAGCAATCACATTTTTTTTTTAAACTAAATTACCAACCTTGAACATATTATCCACATTTAATATAGACTATTTTATTTTGTTTTAATATTCTTCTCTATGATAAAGATATTATTTACCATGCTTTTATTAACATCAAAGATTCACGTTCCATGTTGAATTGATATACTGTGTTCAAATCAGAACTGAGATAAACTATCGCTAGGGATATGTTTACTCGCAGCAACCATATCAAACAGCACGCTTCTCCTTCACGTCATACACATGATTTTGCTAACTACTCATAAAACTCTATACTTAACTTCTGCATCTTTCTCTGGCATGAAACATCATCTACCAGACACCCATCTCTAATTGCCATCTAGCACGCTCCCTCGTCAATTTTCTCTCTTCATCATCTCGCCATCTTATGCTGCTCGAAAGGACAGAACATGTTTTTTTTCTCTCGTTCGCATGAAACACATTACACATATTTTAATAATCAAAATAATAATACAATTAAAAATTTAATAAGACTATACGCTAAGTTTTTTTATAACCTATAAACAACCTATACCTACTCTATTTTAAATATTTATTAATATTGATTAATTTATATATATTTTTCATTATATTTTGTTCTTTTTTATAACTCTCCTCTTTTATATATTTTTTTTTATAATATTCTATTAACTATGCATTTTTATATATACATATTTTAACTTTAACAATAAATAACATGTATAGGTATATGTTATTTATTGTGTAACCATATTTAACTAACTTTCTAATCTAACATTAAATTATCCTTTTATATTTCCATTTTGTTTTTTTCTTTTTATTGAAATCTAACATAGTTATTTCCAAATCTACGCTTTATTGGATGCTCGTCTTTATGTAATGGACTTTGTATGTCTTTTATTTTATTATATACATTCTTATTTTTATAGCCTAAACCTACCTTATATCCTAAACCTACATTTATTAATTCATCATATTGCTTCTGCTCAACACATAACTTCTTATTTATTCTACTACCTAGATTATTAATAGACACGTCATTATTTGACTCAAGGATTGGGACTACATTCCCTAAATCTTTATTTATCACTATCGGCATAACCTTCCTAGACTCCAAACTCGGAATGGGGACCTCGTCAGCTAAATCATTATTTACTACTACACTTGACTGTACGTCTTCTACTTCTTCAAAATCTATAACATTATTTTATCATAAAACATCTCCTGATTATCTTCTTCATGTACTATTATCGGCTCTGTATCAACAATTTTCTCTATTTCCCTAACCTCTTCTTCAATTATCAATATTTTATCTTCTTCAATCCCTACTTCTTTCCTATTATTACTATCTTTCCTATTATTAATCACAGACTCGGTATTTTCTATTAATAAATTAACTGAATGTTCTATTATAGACGTTGGTGAAAAATTACACTGACCTGAATTTGACGTTGTTATGGGGGTGATTTCATTTCGCTCTAAAGTCACCACATCGTCCACCTGTCCATATACACTGGCACTGTTGTCCATGACACTGGTAACACTTCGTTCCACTTGTGCATTCATTCCACTAGGCCCGCTTTTATTGTTCCTGTTGTACACACACTGTTGCTGTTGCTCGTATGGATTCCGTACTGGTGGCGCGAATCTGTTAGGTGGTTGCGTCCTCTGTTAAATTATATTTATTATTAGTATTATACGTATTAGGTATACAATTATTAACCTGCATTGAATTTTGTCTCCTATAATAATGTTGATCAATGTCCCCACACGCATTATAATCAAAATTACCTTGAGTTGGCATTGTTATTTTTCCTACTAAATTATATGTTGTGCTACCGTTTGTCGAATATACATTGTTGAACTGCACAATTATTTCTTTTATCCTATTCAATGATAATTGACCCTGATAAGCGAAGTGTTGTTTGTGATTAATATTTAGTCCCTTAACGAAAGTATCACATATGATTTTCTCATCTTCTACTTTTGCTTTTTTCGCCAAAGCGCATATTTTATAATAATAATTTAATAATGATAATTCTTTTTGCTGTGAATTAAAGAATAGCCCCATATATGAAATTTGACACTTAAATTCTTGTTTAAGCATCGATACTACCTCATCATAGTCTGTACACTCCCTAATAATAAAATTATAGTATGTTGAAGCTGGCTCTCTTAAATAAACACCTATTGCCGTTTTCTTTTGAGCATCGTCCCATCTATACAATGCCGCTATTCTGTTAAAAGATATGATAAACTCTTCCACATCTTCATTAATATTCCCCGAAAAATACTTTACCTCTGTCATTTTTATAAAATATTAACCACTGACCTGATTACCGTTACAACATTACCACAATAAATCTCCTTTAGATTAGTTATATAAAATTATTTCCTCGTTCCTTCATATAAATATTTTTCTTGACATCAGTTTGACAATCACTTATTTTTCTTTATATTCTTCTATGCACTCACATACAATGTTCAATATTATACCTTTATGTACCTTTTTATGGGTTTTCTTTACCTTACGTGTTTTTTCGTTTACCCGGCGCCTCCACCAATTTGTAACAGCCGTTTTTGTGACTGTTACATTACCTACCTAACTATTTGGAAATAAATTAAAACTCTTATTATTTTTGGACTTATTTTATTGTGTAGCCATCCAATTGTTAATTTAAGTAAAATACTCAGTTGTAGTATAATTATTCTTCTTTATTGACTCAAATTCCATATAATTTCTATAATAAATCTACGTAACATATTTAATTAATTCATTTTATTTTATTAACGACATTGACAAATTGTTTTCAGACATAAGTACCTATTCTTTTTTTATTACTTTCATAAAATACAAACAAGCTTTGAATGCAAATCACATTATCAACACACCTCCTTGATTTACATTCTATGGTCATATTAATCACCTTCTAAATAATATAACATAAACAGTTTATAATCCTCAAAAATTAACTTACAACAACTTCCAACTTTCAAAACCATTTAACTAGCATTCAATTATTAACTACCTACCTAACTACTTAATATTAATTTTATTCAATCTATAATTTTAACATTTAATAAATCTCTAAATTTTTGAAATTTCATTTT